>JANAVB010033170.1:62500-93749 GCA_029216955.1 Iris pallida | reverse complement strand
ATGGGGCTCCCTGGCCGCATGGATTTTTCTTTATTCTTTTCCATGCTTCTACAAGACCCCCTTCAAAGTTTTCAATTTACAAAATTGAAATACTTAGAATAGGAAGCATGGCTATGTATAAACTCTTTGGCCGCATATGATATCCTGGCCGCATGGACGTTTCGGCCGCATGGATGTTTCGGCCGCATGGATGTCTCAGCCGCAAGAACTTTTCGGGCCGCATAGCTCCTTGCCACGTTGGCGTGTCTTTAATTGCCTCGAATTAGTTTAGTGCCGTCTTTAGGGAAAATCCTAAGGGTCGGCTCATTAAATGTTTTGATTTTATGCCCTGGGTGAATCTCCTTTATGAGAGGGGACGAAATTTGAGGAGTTGGTTTCATCTTTTCCGAGGCGGTTATTAGTCTACGTGTCCCTCCCCTCTTTTCTCATTAAATAAGAGGAGTTTAAGAGAGAGAACTTCTTTACTTTCTCCTTTACATTGAACCTTCCTTACCCGATTGTCATCCTCTTCTTCGATCACCAATGGCTCCCAAGAAGACCGTTACGACGAAGGACAAGAAGGCGGCGTCTTCGTCGACTGCGACGGCGAAGGACAAGAAGACTATTTCTACCTCGACTGCGACCGCTCCTCCGTTGGCCGACGTGCCTGAATCTCACCCTGACGTCCATCCCCCTATTGCTGGTAAGGATATTATGTCAGTTTGAAGAACCCTAACTGCTATGGCTACGTCGAATACTTTATGCACGAGCCTTGTGACCCGCATGTTTCTATGGCCGAGCTGGTCGCATAAAAATAGCCACTGTGACCGCATACGCGCTTCGCCAACGAAGTCGCATGAGTTACGCTGAGCCGCATATATTCGCATAAATTTGTCTGCCCGCGGTCCGTGCGAACTTATCCGAACCCTGAGGGCCCTATGAGAGTACTGCCGCATGAACTTTCACCGAACGGGGCCGCATAAGTGTTCTTCTGGGCTTGACCCGCATGAGGCTTCATTAAGTTGGAGCCGCATAAGTGTTCTTTTGAGCCGCATGAGGCTCCGTTAAGTTGGAGCCGCATAAGCTCGACAACACCCATCAGTTCTGTTTGTCCATCTTTTTAACTTATCTTTTTCTGTTTTCTTCTCAGTAAATTTGCCGGTTAATGCTTCTGGAGAACTCCTGGTAGGTAGTGCCCAAGCTGCTCTGGGCTATAGGTACGACCATATAATTAAGCGTATGGCGGACCAGTTTCCTAGTGATGAACCTCCGGCGAGATTGAAGGCCATCAAGAACCAGCCTTTCTATTTTTTCAATGCTATGATGAACTCGAGGAAATTAGAAGGGGAATACTTGAAGCCTGTGTCTTCTTCGGAGATGCCTTGACTGTGAAGAACAGTCAAGTTTTGGAGGTGTCAGAGAACTGGAGTTTTGTTTCTAACGGGATGGCGACCCGCATCCCCCAAATGGAGCGTCACTTCCCATTATCTTGGTTTAATATGCTCCCACTGGACCGAAGAGATGGAAGAGTCTTTTACTCCTACCCGAAGTGAGATGTTTGTAGGAGACATCCATTATAACAACAGCCTGAAGTCAGTGTGTGCGGGCAAGGTGCACACCAGCCGTTCTGTAATGGGATTGGCTCCGGGTACTTTCTTGAATGTGCCGAGTCCCAATTTCACGTTTTCTACAGCCGACACTTTTATGAACCAACTTGCTCGGAAGGGCTCCTATCCCATTGGCTGGTTGATGCTCCCTAGTTGGATACATCTCATTCCCTCGTGGACCAATCTGTCTATGTGGATCTTGCGAGAGTATGAGGACTTTCTGTGTGAGATTGGTCTTTACCATGCTATTTGGGGTACCGGCCATGGCTTGCCCATAAACAAGAGATTATTTATATCTCTGCTGGAGATGTATAACCGCCGTACGGGAACCTTCTATACACCCGTAGGGGAAATGGGGCTTGAGCCACGAAATGCACGCGGTCTCCAAGCTTCCTTGGGGGGACGAAGCTTTTGAGGCGTATACTCCCACGAATGAGGAGTTCAAAGAGTTGGAAAGATGATATCCAGGCTTCGTGGCTCTTTATCAAGAGGTATTGTGCCACTATAGCACATGTCAACAAATAGCTAAGAAGAAAAGCAGCTCGGAAGGGAATGCCCCATACTAAGGATTGGGTACGCTATCTCTTTCCGATGGATGCCTCTGCTCAAGTTATTTCCCGACGTCCTCAATCCCGAGAGGCGGTTCAAGCCTTGGTGTCGTCGGCCAAGAGGGTGGCCACTACTAATGACAGATTTGGGAGTCAAACCGATTCTTTTGGTTATTTTTATCAGGATACCCAAGAACTGTCAGAGAAGGCGCTTCTGGCGGGATTCTTGATGATATGGCTGTAAAATTGTGTAGTCTCGGGAGGAGCTGGTTCTATCGAGAGGATCAATCATAATTTTATCATTTCGGCTGCAAAGTTAGTTTTGCGAGCCAGGCTAGCTCTCCTCCCGGCTATGGTGTGCAACATACCGTAGCCTTCGCACTTTCACATCCAAGGTCATTGCCCGCGATGTGATAAAAGATTTTGAACGGACTCAGTTGCCCTATTATTATCTAATGGGGTGGCTGTTGATGCATTATCCGTCTTTGATGAGACGGGCTCTGAAGACAGCGTCACTAATGACGACGCTTTTATCTTTCTTTATCGTAATGAGTCTTGGGAGTACGAGACCATGCGCGCTGCTGGATGGCACTGGCAAGAGCAGATATGTACAATTTTTTGTATCTGTCCCTCGTTTTACTGCTGAGGAAATAACGGCTGTACATCTCGACGGTATTGCGTCCCCTCAACTTCTGGACGGCCAGATGCTCTTGTGGCTGCGTAACATCCGCCCCGCTCATCTGGTGTATCGCAACCGTAATACTGTCTTTCTGGAGCCTTATCTGCCTAGCAGGTTTGTGCGACAGATTGGATACAGCCAGCTTTTTCTAGACAGTCCCAGCTCTTGTCTGGGTTTTGAAGGTAGCCTTCTTGACGGAATCAGGGCCTGGCACTACTATGATATATTCCATACCCGTACCATTTTCTCGGTCCCTGCTATTAAGGCATCAGTAGAGATCTTGTATATGACGGCTCTGTACCATGTCATGGCGAACAAGCCCCCTGTCGATTTTAGCCCGGGTGCCAGTTTTATTGTTGGTACTGGCTTGGATGAGAACCCCCAAGGGGCCAAGACGAGAAAGAAGAATAGAGCCAAAGTGTCAGACTCAGACTCCAACGCTGCGGATGATGAGGATGATGAGCGTGATGCTGATGATAGCTCTTCCTTTCCGGTAGAAGATGCTGGGGCGGATCAGCCGCCTGTTTCGTTAAATGAGATGATGGCGGATCAGCCATCGATCGCATCTGGCTCTGTACGGAAGCGTATTAGACAAATTTCCCCTGTTGGCGGTATTCCTCACTCCCGAAAATTGGCTGCGACTAGACATTGCAGGCTAACTATAAGGAAGAGAGGCGAGGAGGTCGATCCCGCTTCGGAGGTAAAGCGAGTTACTACCATTTTATTCAGTTCTTCTTTTCTTCCAGTTTTGATCTTAGTCATTTCCTTCCTTCCGTAGGTGTCAGAAGAAGAGGAATCTCAAGTTGTCAAAGTCGCGACTCGAGATGACGGGGGCTTCAATGAACCTGTCCCTAAAATTGCTGATTTTCATCAAGATGACGTTGATAGAGTCGTATCTCCCTCCGGGGCGGTTGGGGCAGAAGAGCCAGCCGAATTTAACTTGGAGGTCGCGGGTGAGGAGACCATGTCAGCCGCGAGCGAGCTGCAGCCTCCGTGCCCCTTCCTTGGTAAGCTAAGCAGAATCTTAACTTGCGAGGAGGCCTATCTGCTCTATCATCACATTCTTCGAGTTACGTCGATTGATTATTGCTCTGGACATACAGGTCCTGCCTCTCAAGTGCCGATGCTGGACATTATTGAGACAGGCTCTGCCGAAGGGGCACTAGCGGAGAGGAACGTACCTCCTTCCCTTCTGGCTCGTCTTAAGGGGCCTCCCACGGGCTCGAGTTTGGAAAGTCAGGTGATGGGACGGCCAGGGCAGCGGACGATGGTCCATGCATCCTCTTCTGCTTGGGCGGCTCCGAGAGTCGACCTCTCTGCCCTACCGAGTATCCAGGCTCTTCGGGTGGCGGAGGAAGAGTTAGCCGCTATCCGCGCATCGTTCTGCTCGGACACTATCCTCCTGGTAGCAAGTTCTAGCATCACTCCTCCGATGTTGTCGGCCACGCTTCCTCTGACGCCGTCCTCTACATAGGTCCTGGACGACGCATTACAGGACGTGGTTGACAGCTTTTATGTCACTTGAAGAGGGAGATAGTGTGGTGTGTGGAAAGAGGGACCACTTTCGTCTTGGCCCGGCAATGCGCCCAGGGTCAAATTGATATCCTTATGACTCTTCTTGGTGGTGCAGGGGTGGCTGCACTTCTAGAGGCAAAATTGTTGGAGACTGATCAGCTGGTGGCCAAGCTTCAGGTGCTGCGGTAGGCTGATTTGTCTGCTGCTATAGATCAGGAGCGCGGTTCCCTCACCGCTGTTATAGATAAGACAAGGGATGCTCGAGATAAAACCAGGCCGGCCATACTGAAGGACCTCCGCGATCTGTCTGATCGATATGATCAATTGAGCTATGAGAGTGAAGATGTTACGGCTCGAAAAGCGGCTGCCTCCCGTGGGATCACTGACACGCGGAAGCAGATCCTTGTGCTTCAGAGGAAGTTAACTTTCCTGGAGTCTGAACTTTAGGCTACCCGTATTGACAGGGGGCTGATTATTCAGGAGGCTGACAGAGTTAATCAAGCTTCGACTGACCTGAAAATTACCCTGAAGAAGTTAGAAGATGACTGGCGGGAGCTCCTGGGCTTGGATGATGAGGAGCAGTTATCCGAGGAGGTTGATCGTCGAGCTAAACAGCGGCTCGAACAGGGGCCACCTTGGTGAAGAATCGCCTCCTGGAATTATCTAATGCCGAGCCGTAGTCGTCTTTTTTCTTCTTTTGTTCTCTTTCTCTTTTTTTTCTTTTTTTTTGAGAGGGACGTGGTCCCAAAACATGTAATGCTTTTTTCGTCTTTCAAATAAAGAGTAATTTCCATTCTACCCTTCATTTGTATTGCTTGTTGTGCCAGTGGTATTATGGTATTGTTTGCCCCGCATGGGGGACTTATCTGTGGACCTGTCACCCCTGGCATACCTTGGTTTTAGGTACGGGTAACAAGTTTGATTGGGGATATCTAGAACGGTTCTACAATAAGGTTGTCGTGGATGTTTCGAGTATTGGAAAAAAGAATGCCATGGAGCAGCTGGGCTCTTGGGGCATAATGAGAAATGATGGGCCCGTACTAAGAAGCTTAGCAAAGGACATTTGTGGGCCTATTATCCTTGGCGTATCCTGGCTTAGGCTACGGATAATAGGATGGGAGGGAACCAATATACTTACTTAGAGGTAATGAGGACATGGCAAGTATGAAGGCTTTTTTTTTATCGCGGAATCTTCCTACTCAGAGGAAGGACATGGTAGGAGTGGACTCAACGGAGGATATTTGTGGTCAACAGAGGACATTTGTGGACCTATTATCCTTGGCATACTCCGGTTGTGGGTATGGATAATAAGTTGAAAGGGAATCCACATACTTACTCAGAGATAATGAGGACATGGTAAGCATGAAGGTTTCTTCGACGGAGCCTTCCCACTCAAAGGTAATGAGGACATGGCAGGAGTGGGCTCAATGAAGGGGGGTATATAGAATGACTCGGACGTAATGAGGACATGGATGTTCTATGTAGAGGGATGATTTATTTTTGGCAGAATTAAGACAGCTTAGAGGTAACATCGACATGGTCATTTTAGAAATTTGTGGATCTGTTACCCTTTTTGTGCACTGAGAGTGCGGGTAGTGGATCATGAGAAAGGAGCTCCTTCAGGAAAAAAGTTCAGAGGTATGGTCATACATAACTTTCCCCCAAAAGAGTGACCGGGATGTAAATTCAGGGGTACCAGCGGGTACATAACTCGACAATCCGGGAATTTTGGAATCAAACTGTAAGTTCAGAGGTACCAGCGGGTACATAACTCGATAATCTGGGATTTCTATGGAAGGAGGACGTGAGTTCATCGGTATAAGAGGGTACATGACTCAGTAATCTAGGATTTCTGTGGATGTGAGTTCAGTGGTACCAACGGCTACATGACTCGATGTGAAAGTGAGTTCAGCGGTACCAGCGGGTACATGACTTGACGATCTGAAAAATGGTGAATATGAGTTCAGCGGTACCAGCGGGTACATGACTTGATGATCTAAAAAATGGTGAATATGAGTTCAGCGGTACCAGCAGGTACACGACTCGATGATCTGGAAAATGGTGAATATGAGTTCAGCGGTACCAACGGGTACATGAGTCAAAAATCTAGAAAATGGTGAATATGAGTTCAGCGGTACCAGCGGATACATGACTCGAAAATCTGGAAAATGGAAGTGAGTTCAGCGGTACCAGCGGGTACATAACTCGATGATCTGAAAATATCCTTTAGACATAATATTTCTTCAGGAACTTGCCGATGACGGGCAACATGAGCAAGTCTCCGTTTTGTTTTGCGAGACGGTAAGCACCGTTGGAGAATACAGCCTCAATGATAAACGGACCTTCCCATTTTGGCTGGAACTTGCCGGCGGTCTTGTGAGTCATAACCATTTGCCTTCGAACTGCCAGAACGAGATCGCCCACTTGGAATGTTCTAATTTTAACCTTCTTGTTGAAGGCTCCAGAGATGCGTGCTTGGTATAGCTCGATTCTTTGCTGAGCCAAGAGGCGCTTTTTATCTAAGGCCTCCAACTCTTGCAGCCGACGACGGTAGTTATAGTCTGTCGTCAATTGGTAAGTAAAGACGACGCGTAGTAAGGGTATTTGAGTCTCCAATGGGAGGACTGCCTCACTCCCGTATACCAGGGAAAATGGTATGTTCCCAGTGGCTGTTCGGACTATAGTACGGTACGCCCATAAGCATTCACCAAGCTTCTCGTTCGAGTCGCGTTTGTTGGAAGAGACAAACTTCTTGAGAAGTTTGATGATTGTTTTATTGAATGCCTCTGCCAACCCGCTTGCTGCTGGATTGTATGGTGTCGAAGCAATTTTCTGGATGCGATGCTTGTCGCAGAACCGATAGAAGGCATGGCTTACAAACTGCGAACCATTATCGTGGATGATCCTTCGGGGCAGTCCAAAGCGATAGATGACATGATGCTTGAGGAAGCTGATCACGTTCAACATCTTTACTTCTGCAAGTGGGACGGATTCTGCCTATTTAGAGAAATAATCTGTAATGGCGAGTATGAAACGATGTCCTCGGGAAGAAGGTAGAGCGATCAGACCAATGATATCCATTCCCCATGCTTCAAATGGCCAGAATGCCACTATCGGATGTAGAAACTCGGATGGCTGGTGGATGAAGTCCGCATGGACTTGGCAGGCTTTGCATTTTCTTGCATGGTCTATCGCATCTGCTACCATCGTAGGCCAGTAGTAGCCCATTCGGCGAAGATGGTCTTACAATTTAGGGCCAGGCTGATGGGCCCCACAGACACCGTCATGGGCTTCGTGTACGGCTTCTTTGGCTTCAGCGTTTGACAGACATCGAAGCAATAGTCCATCGTAGGATCGACGATACAGCATTTTTGTCTCTGTATCGTAAAAGAATTTGAGAGAACGCCTTCTAATGGAGGTGGCTTCCTTTAGGTTCTCGGGCAGGATGTCATATACTACGAAGTCTATGAATGGTTGTCTCCAGTCTGGCGCTTCGTCGATCATTTGAGCGGAATAACTCGCCACGAATTGAACGTTGTTCTTGGGACAGACCAGTTCGTAGCCTATCACGTCAACCGAATGGTGAGTATGATTTGGTACTGCTAGAGAAGCGACAAGGCCTGCTAGGGCGTCGGCTTCGATGTTTTGGAGTTTGGGAACATGTTCGATGAGGAATCCCTCAAATGACAAAATAATACTGATCGCTATTTGGTGATAGGGGGTCATGTCTTCAGGGCTGACTTCGTACGAGCCCCGAATCTGATTGACGATTAACTGCGAATCGCCATATGCTTCAAGATATTCTACCCCCAGCTCTCTTACAAGTTGGAGGCCAATAACCAAAGCGTTGTACTCGGCCACATTGTTAGAGCAGGGTTCTGTGAGAGAGTAAGCGCGATTGATCACCAACCCGGAAGGAGAAATCAACACCACCCCGATTCCACGACGATGTTGCCCTTGGGTCAAGTTCTCGAAGCACCGTCGAAGAACATTCGCCATATATCATCGTGAGAGGTTGCATGAGAGTCGGCGACCTCATCTGGGATTCCTTTATTTATTCTGGTCGACTCCGAGCCCGGTGGGCTGCTAAAAAGTCTGCCAGCTTGACCTTTAACAGCTTTTTGCGGGACAAAGATCATATGATAAGGAGACAGCAATATTGCCCATATGGCAAGGCGGGAGCTGAGTGCCCCTAGTTTAGTCATGAGGACCATGAGAGGGTTGACTCGTGAGATCACGTGTATGGTTTGTCCCGTGACATAGTGCCGCGTCTTTTGAATGACGAATACCAGGGCGAGGCATTCCTTCTCCACAGCAGTATATCTGTGCTCTGGCCCGAACATCATTCGGCTGAGGTAGTATATAGCTTGTTTATGGCCTACATCATTGTTTTGTGCCAACAGAGCACCGAAGGAATGCTCCATTTCTCGTACATATAGCAAGAATGGTTTTCCAGCAATCGGGGTTATCAGGACTGGAGGGTTCGACAAGTATTCTTTGAGGCTGTCGAAGGCACGTTGGCATTCTTCATCCCATACGAACGAGACACCTTTCTTCATGAGATGGGTGAATGGCCGACATCGCCCGGAGAGGTTAGAGATGAACCTCCTGATGTAAGCTAGCCTCCCTTGAAGGCCTCTGAGTTTGCAAAGATTTCTCGAGGGACCCATCTCCATAATTGCCTTCATCTTCTCTGGATCGACATGAATTCCCTGGGCTATAATAATAAAACCCAGGAATTTTCCGCTGGATACGCCCAAGAAGGATTTTGTGGGATTCATCTTCAGGTGTGTGCTCGTATCAGGTCGAATACCTTCCTCAGATCCTGCAGATGGTCTTCCTTATAGTGACTCTTGACAGTGATGTCATCAACATAGCACTCCACAGTCTTGCGTAAGTGGTCTCTGAAAATGATGCTCATGGATCTTTGATATGTGGCGCCCGCATTCTTTAAGACGAACGGCATGACTGTGTAGCAGTAGGTGCCGATTGGTGTTCTGAATAATGTATGCTTTTCGTCGTCAGGAGACATCTTGATTTGGTTGTACCCCGAGAAGCCATCCATGAATGACATATGTTCGAAACCGCCTGTGTTGTCAATTATGATGTCTGTGATAGGGGGAGGGAATTTGTCTTTGGGACATGCCTCATTCAGATTGCGGAAGTCGATGCAGATTCGAATCTTTCCATTCTTCTTGAGGACCGGTACTATATTGGCGACCCAGTCTGGATGTTGTTCTTCACGAATGAAGCCGCTGGCTATCAGTTTGTTGACTTCGGCTTCGATCGCATCCATGATGCCTGGGCGAAAGCGTCGCTGTTGTTGTTTGACCGGCTTTGCATCCGATCGAATGTTGAGCTTATGAAGGGCAACCTCGGGGTTTAGTCCTGGCATGTCTTCGTAGCTCCAGGTGAACACATCAATATATTCTTTGACAAGTTCCAGTAGCGATTCTCGCTCTCCGTCTGTCAGGATTTTACTGATGAAGATTAGTTTTGGAGAAGATTCGCTGCCGAGGTCGACCTATAACCTCGTCTTTAGTAGGAGGTTCCTCTGTTCGAACCGCTTTTCCTATAGTGCATCTAACTGTTGGGCCCACGGTTCTAACTCGAGGATTTCAGGCATGTCCTCATCTTCTTCGTAAGCGTCGGCGAATGCCATATTGACTGACATGACTTGTCTGAATACGTCTCCGATGCTGGTATCTGAATCAGAAGTTAGTGACCCGGTTGAATGTAAATGCCAGTCGCATTCCTTATCTGAACTCTAGGGGATCGTTGTGGGCGTGACATACCCTAACCTACATCGAATCTTGCTATAGTCCCGTGGTTTGCCAACCGGACTGGTAGCTTGAAAGGTAATCGTCGATCGGTGCCGTAGTTCAAGCCGGGCGTAGTCTCCAGATCATATCCCTGTTTTTGCATGAGGTATTTGGATTGGGGACTATAAAGATACATAGGCAATCTTTCGTCATCTGATTCAGGATCGACTTTCTCTATGGTGAAGGACTGTGGATCATCCTTCCGGCCGAAGATGATTGGGTGGTCTCCTCCCTCGATTATGCGGTAAGCGTCTTCCACTGGAGTAAGTTGGTTTGCGATGTAAACATTTGTCACCTATGTGTGTAGGTGAGTGCCTATACCGTGTTCCATAGTATACATTACAAAGCTTATTAAGATCGAGGTAGTTCAAAGATAGCCCTTTATTGATGAAGTAAGGTATCTTTTCTAGCGGGATTACATCATCCGCGGAGGGAACATCAGTGTGGACAGCCACATACTTGGCCAGTTCCGGTTTTCTTCGGTCACCCCCTGTATAAATGAAGACTGGGAGGATGACCTGGGCAGCTTGATCATCAAAGGTTCTGTTGGTGGAGCCGAACGTAGGGTTGTTGGCAAACTAGCGACCCCCAGTTTGGTACTCGATGCCGGGCGGGGAGTAGTTGGTTCGCTAGAAGCTCCAGACTTTGTATCGGGATGGCGATTCTTCTTGGGAAGACGTATCGTCATTGGCCTGTCAGAGGGGTTGAGCTTCCCTGCTTGTGGTTGGCTGACTCTCGGTAGCCTGTTTATTGTCTCTGTTGTGGGTCTCGGCGCTTGGCCGGATCTTGGCAGCCGGATTATCATTTGTCCTTCTTGTGCCGAAAGGCTGATCGTATCCTTACGCAGAACGCGCCGTAAGGGGTAAAATTTGCCAGGTTTGCGAGCTTGAAGGTGGATCGTCAGAGGTTCTTCTGATCCTGAGGCCGTCTCAGTTCGAGCCTGTACATCTTCATCCAGGTGCCCCTTCGACTTCTCGTATAAGCAGAATCCGAGTAGTAGGATTCGACTCCTTTGAAGGGATCGATGTCGGCAAATTCTGTCCTCACAAAGCCGTATTTGTCGACATATTTGAAGCACTGGTGCAGCATGGAAGGCACGATCATATAATCGTGTATCCAAGGGCGTCCCAAGAGGATTTGTAAGAAGTGTCTGTATCTATGACGTAACAGGTCACTTCTGACTGGAGATCGCCAATTTGGCACTTCAAGCGAATCTTCCCAATTGGGTAGCTCCTGCCGAATTGAAACCGCTGATGGCGGTGCTTGTTGGCATCAGACGATGCATAGGAATACGGAGATGATGTAGCAGACCCTTTGGAATAATGCTTATAGAAGAGCCAGGATCAATGTACATCCGGTCCACCTTTACGTCCCCAATGTATCCGGTGTACTATAACGACGATCGTACATTGGTTTTGATGAGCATATACTGCGGAGTGAAGACAATGTTGGGCATCGCCCCTGTGCAGGCGCTGTCTTGGAGACTTGCAGGCGGACTCTCTCCTGTGAGATTGACCTGAGCCAGATAGGCATCGGCGTTCTGGAGTGCATCGCTTAGAGCCGTGCGAACATCCTTTGAGAGTCTTAGGAGCTCGTATAATGACAATTTGGCTGCTATATTGGCCAATTGCGCCAAGATGTCGAAGTTGTAGGGCCTCTCCAGCCCCTGAGGTGTATCTTTTCGGAAGGATTTGTCCAAGCGAGTCTCCTTCGGCCTAGGCTTGTCGGTCGTCGGAGGCTGAGACGGTCCCGGAGTGTCAGCAATATGGATGACGATCTTCAGTCGAGTTATCAGCCATAGGTTGGGATTGTGCCCCAGACCGGGTAACGACAGCTATGACTTCCTCGATATCTGCCGAGGTTGTGTGCAGGATTTGACTTTTCTATTCTTCTTCATGCGAATGGAAGGTAGTGTGGACTGAGTCACTTCAAGTACCAGGTCCGATGGACCCACATGATCTCTTCCCATGATGTGGTGAGGGGCACTAGACCAGCAGCATGATCCCGTAGAGGTGGAAGATTAGCAATCTCCATCGTCGCCAGAGGGAAGGGTACCACGTCGTCTTGAGTCTCCATTGGAGGGAAGCTGCCGAACTGTACGGATACCATGTTGGCTGCCACGGTTACCTCTTCGAAATCGATGGCCAGAGCGTTCGAATCGATAAGATTTTGGATGTATCGTTTCATTTGGTAGCAATCGTGTGTAGCATGGTGGACGTAGCGGTAGAAATGGCAGTACTTTGGGTTCTCCATTTCTGCCGGCCGAGGTTCGTCTTGGTGGAGGAAGCTGAATTCTGTCTCCTTGTATGAGCATGTCCAAGATGGGCTTGACGTGGCTGTCTTCGAAGGAGTAGGTCATTTGCGGCCATTGTTTGTCTGCCGGTTGACTCAGGTTTCTGGGCTGTGTCGGCCACCATAGCCTGCTTAACCCTGTTGTCCCAATTGTTGGAGGGGCCACCCCCATTGTCGTTGTTGGTATTGGGATGCTTGCCCTTGTTCTCTCCCTCCGAGATGTACAATCCCAGTTGGCGAGCCTTTTTCAATCGTTCTTTGGCTCTAGTGGCACTGATGATAAACGTCTTCCAATCCTTAAATTGACTTTCGCCCATCCAGAGACTGATTGTTGGGAGCAATCTCTTTTGGCAAATTTCAATCAAGGAGGAATTCGGATTACCAGATGGCAATTTCTTTGCGGTTTGGCAAAACTGCTCAATATAGTTCCTTGTCAGCTCCTTCTCCCCTTGGACGACGTCCATGAGGGTGGACATTGTGACGTCCTGCCCTAATTCGTAGAACCTCTCCAAGAATATGCGCTTGAAGCTGGCGAAGTAGTGGATGCAGTTGTCTGGCAGGTTGCGATACCAGTCGAAGGCGACCCCTTCCAATGCCCCCAATGAATAATCGTGTGAGGATGGCATCATCGTGGGGCAGATGGTCGGTGGTGACCTCGAAGTAAGTGATGTATCTACTTGCGGAGGTCTTGTCATCACAGGGATTGATGTTGAACGGCTTATATCTTGGTGGAAAGGGGACATCCCTCCATGCAGTAGGGTATGGTTGCCGTATTCTGAGGTCTTTAGAGTTTTTTCGGGCGTGAAACATGGCTCGGAGCTCCTGGACCTCTCTTCTTGCTTCCCTGGCATCATCTGCAGCGGTGGAAGCTGTTATTTCAGGAGGATTATTGCCCGGGTTCGGTGTCGCTGAGTTCGAGTCCGCATTGACCGTGGGACCCGCGCTTGTTTGGCTAGATGTCCCTCCTTGCAGAGTTAGAAGAGCCACTTTGATCTCGTCTACAGACTTGACCAAGGCCTGTAGTATGGCCTCCAGAGTGTCATGCGTTGGCAATCACTGGAACCACCTTGATTGCTATCCGTCATGAATACCGTCCTTACATGAGGAGAGATGGAAGGAATGGTGGAGGACGTGCCCTCTGAGTCATACCCCTGTATCGAGAAGTCATCAGGATATGTGGGAATGTTCTCCTCTGGTTCGGACTCAGAAGGAATAGTGCCCCCGGCTTCAGAACTTGCTTCATCTAGAGAGATGTGGACGTCCTCGGGGACGTTAGTATTTGCTGTGTCTGACGGGAGAGTTGCTTCCTCGGACATGTCTCCTTGGAATATCGGATTATTGTGTTGTTCTGAGGAGTGCTACCCCCTGTTTCAGTGACCCCCAGCGGTGCGGATGATGAATCCCCCACTGTAGCAGATTTTGTTTTTGAGCGGGTTCCTTGGAAAACTCCGGTAGAGGACAACAGTTTAGATGACAGCTTCTTAGTAATAGTGGTTGAAGTCTTCGGGCTGGAAACATTTATCTTCTTTCCTCTCCCATCGGCGGGGATTTTCTGAGTAGAGTTGCAGGAGGCAACAGGAGGCGCCTCGTCCTCTGAGCTTGGTCATTACAGTCTTTGGAAAACTGACCGCCGGTCTTCTTGTACTGTTGCGTTGTTGTAACAGCAGTTAACAATGATTTGGGTGCAGTGACGTCCAAGGGAGGACTCTTTGCATGTCCGGGATTCTTCTCTTTTCTTACGTTTATGGAGGATAACCTCATGCAAGTCAAACAGGTCTGGAGCGACCATGTTTGCTCCCTGGGTTTTGGGAGACTTTTGGGAATCACTCTGTCCATTTGCCGTCGGGGACTGGACTCGAGTGGTACTGTACAACTTTCCATCAGAGGCTCGCATAACAATATGGAGCGCTCGGATGGTCAGAGGTTGGGACAGTCGACTGAGCTCGCCGAGCTCGCGCTGCCCTTGATTTTTCACTTGAGCGCCCGAAGGCGTATAGTAGGAGGAGTCAGAGTGATGCTGCAGAGAGTCATATATTCTCTTGAGCATGTGAGAGATCGGGACCATAGGAGAGGCGATCGAAGACTGAGCCTGAGCTGCGAGGAGCAGACAGTATGCGGCTGGAGTCAGCGGTCTTCATGCGGCTGGCAATTGTAGCCGCATAGGCTTTCTTCATGCGGCTGGAAGTCTCGGCCGCATGAGTTGTCTCCATGCGACTGGAAGATCTGGCTGCATAGACATTCTTCATGTGGCTGGCAGTTTCAGCCGTGAGCATCATGCATGCGGCTGGCAGTCTTGCCCGCATGAGTGTTCGGCTTCCTCTAGGTGCACATAGAATCACTCTTTGTCCGCAAGTCTAGCATCGTAGTGCTTTCCTCTGCCGGACTTGGGGACAGCAGAGTCTTCTATGGCTTGAAGTGGGGCCACATGAGAATCGCCTTCGTCGTCTTGGGTAGCAGCGAGTACTCCGTCCAAGGCTTGGGGAGGAGCAAAGGATTTTGGCCTCCACTCCATGCGAGCCTTCTCCGTGCGGATTTGCTTCTGGACCGGGCTAGCGCTCCCGTCGGAGAGCATTTCTTCAAACGCCTGTTGGTCGAAGCGGACGACCATCTTTTGTTACGTGGAGCCAAGTTTGGCTGCATCCGATTGCGTCACCAACTCCTCAGCCGTGGAGAAGTTTGTCCCCAGCAGAGTCGCCATCGTGTTTGCGATGAAATATAAAAGAGCAGAACAATTATTGGAGGACTGGACTTTTACTTCACACATACAAACTCGCTTGTACAAAGAAAGCCTAGGACGAAAACCTAGGTACAGCAATCTAAGTACAATTGTTTATTTTAGATTCTGGAGGGTGACGATAGAGGCTCGGAAAACCACGACAGCTCTGCCTTACTCCTTGGACGATCGGTATGCAACCTTGGCTCCGGAAAAGATCTGCTTGGCGTTGAAGAAATGCTCTCTTTGCTCTCTCTCTTTTTCTCTCCAAGTGTTTGGTGCTCTGATCTTCGAAAAAGGAGGGGGGTCCTTCTGCAAGGGAATGGCACCTTGCTATTTATAGGAGTGGGATACAATCATTAGGGTTTGCAATGATTGCCTCCTTGATATGTCGGCGGCTAAGTATTCCTGAATCTGGGCCATTCATCTTGAGTATAAGAGATTTGAGCAATTAATGTGATTCCATCAAATCTTTTGTGGGTAATTGACATAAATCCTCCTGATTTGACATTAATGATGATTGACATAAATCCTCCTGATTTGTCATGCCAATCTCGAATTTCCTGCCACATGTCATTGATTTGCTTGATTGCAAATGATCTGATTTGATTCCAATATTTTATTGGGATTTGTTGATGGATTTCGATCGATTTGATGCCACGTGTCCCACTATCATGCCAACTATCATGCCACCTGTCTTAACAGAGCCCCTGAGAAGTCTGAGCCGCATGAGGATTGCTCCCATTGAGCCGCATAAGGCCGGCCACGTGTCAATACTGCTTGGGAGTGGCCTCTGAACATTTGAACCGCCTGGTTATGATCGGAGCCACATGAGCGTAGGCGGCCGTATAATAGGCGGCTTCACAATGAGCCACATGAAGATAGTCTTGGTGAGCCGCATGGGGTAGCTTCTGTCTGGGCCGCATGGATAGCTTCGACCTGAGCCGCATGGGACAACTTCGACCCGAGCCACATGGGACAGCCTTGACCCGAGCCACATGTGGTGGTCTCTGCTCGAGCCGCATGCGACTGTCCAGTGTCAAAGCCGCATGAAAGTCTCTGGATTTCGGGAGATTGTGTCAGAGATTTCCTTCGTTTCCCTAGGAGTCTGCCATTATGACGGAGTCATTATTGTTTCTTTGTGTCAGAGCTGTCAGCCGTCAAGGCATCTAATGCAGTAAAGGACAAAGGAAAGAGCTGTTCAGGCCACGTGGCTCCCTCTGAGCCGCATAAAACTTGACCGAGCCGCATAGATGCTTGAGCCGCATGGATCCTGAGCCGTATGAGCCCTCTGATCCCCATGGGGCTCCCTGGCCGCATGGAACTTTCTTTATTCTTTTCCATGCTTCTACATGCCCCTCTTTACTTTGGAAGATACTACCCCTTGCATTATTTTTGCACAAGGCCTGGATCCACATGATCTTACCATGTTCTGTTGTGAGTGGCACCAAAGTTGAGTTTCGAGCTGACGGCAGGTTGACGACTTCTATTATTGCCTTGGGGATTGGAACTATGCCGTTCGAGACTTCTGGTGGAGGAAAGTCACCAAATTGAAGAGAGATCATGTTAGAAGGTACGATCTTGTCTTCAGCTTCGAGGTTGATCACTTGGCTGTCGATAAGCTGTTGTATCTTCTTCTTCAGGACGATACAATCCTTGGTAGAGTGGTGCAAGTACTGACGATAAAGACAGTATTTGGGATCGTTGAGTTGGTTAGCCTCTGCAGGACGTCGTGGTGGAGGCAATGTCAGTTTATTATCCTTCGTCAATGTGTGAAAAATGGTAATAACATCACCCTCGTCAAAGGAGAAAGTATCCTAAGGTTTGTCAGGAGCGCCCTGAAATTGGAAGTCCCTTGGAAGTGTCGACCTTCAAGACTTCTTTTGCTTTACCCCCACGGACAGGGATAGTTTTAGGGTGCTTGCTTTTCTTCAGATTGGGTATCTTCAATCCCAGTAATTCCACACTAGGGACATTTTTAGCAGCATCAACGGCCCAATGAAAGAAGGCCATGTATCGTACTTATGTATACCCAGACAGAACTTCACTGTAGAAAGGAAGTTATATCGACATGTATCCATGAGTTCTGAGTCTGGTATACCGAAGGGCAATCTTCAATGCTAGTCGCCTGAAGCGTTCGATGAAAGCAATAACAGATTCAGTCCTCCTTTGCTTGGTCTCGATGAGGGTGGACATACTAACATGCATGCCACTCTCGTAAAACCTGTTGAGGATTAACCTCTCCAAAATATTAAAGGAATTAATACAACCGTCAGGCAAACTCCAGAACCATTCAAAAGCTACCCCTGTAAGGTGCTAATAAATAGCTTTGACAAGAACAAATCATCCCTGGGTAAGTGTAGAGTCTGCGTGTTGAAGTATGTCACGTGTTGGCGAGGAGAAGGCATCCCGCAAATGAATTTAGCTTCAGTACTTGTAGTTAGGAGGGCAAGTAGCATTCTCTATTCAGGAGGATAAGGTTGAGATATCCCATATTCTGAAGCTCGTCTTTGTGTGAGATGCTATCAAGACGGGCAACAAGAGAATCAATTACATTCTATTGATTGAGCAGATGTTGAGAAATGGCTGTTGTACGGTTGTCAGGCGTCGTTGGTGAAGGACCACCCCCAGCATTTATAATTTGGAGGAGGTGCAACGGAATGATACTCCTTCTGTAGTGAAGGAGGGTTATTGCTATGAGTCGGACTAACGTTTGCTGAGACGTTTGGTTGAGGTGGAGGAACAGCCCCAGCAGCTTGGACCGCCATGATACTGGTAAGCATATCAGTGATCTTGGAAAATATTATTTCAAGACCCTCTAGCCATTCGTTGGTCTGATCACTGGCTTCTTCAGGTCTCTCTCCATCCGCTATGTATGTAGATAACATGCGAGGATGAACAGAGGAAACAGTACAATTGGTGCTAATACTGTCTGTCTCTGAGTTGAAAAGTTCCTCGTCTTCAGATAGGGGAAGTAGATAGTCACCGTGAGACTTGAGAGATCATCGTCATCTGGAAGGCTACCCCTGGTGTAAAGGTCATCTGCTTCAGACTTTGAGGGAATACTACCCCCAGCTGAAGGATCATCACCTGCAGCTTGGGAGTCCTTATCATCTAAACGGAATCTCGTCCTTGACCGAGTATCCATATTGACTCCTTCAGATGTAACAGCTCGCTGGCTATCTGTTGGCAGACTTCTTCTTCTATTCACAGAACTGAGAGAAAAAGTTGGTTCGTGGCCACCTTCTTTGATTGGGGCTCCTGTAAGGAGGACCCCATGAAGCCATGTTTGATGAATCATACAGCGACTTTTCATCATCAGAGCGATGCAGTCGTCGAAACACTGACTGCCTCTGAGGCACTATCGTTGCTTTGGAGCAGCAACAGTTGATGATAATACTAGTGCACGGATGTACGCCATGAATTGTCGTATCCTTTCTCTTTACGCTTATGATTTATCATGTCACGTAAGTCAGCGGAAGGGAGTTTTGCTTAAAACCCATGTCACATGTATCGCCAAGCTTTGCATATGGGTTTAAGGAGAGTTGGCACATTCAGACTTAGTTCACGTATAGGGGCAACCTCTACACATAGTGCTGTGATGACCTTGAAGACAGCCCTATGCTACACGTGTTGGGGCCTGTCTTTTTGCTGTGGACATAGACCCTGGAGTCTGCCTTTGGGCGCATGCTTCCCAGAAGTCTTGGCAGCATACCTAAGCTTCCTGGATGTGGACACATAGTATGGGTCAGCAGAGCTTGGGCGCATAGCCTTAGGCGCATGACCTGGGCGCATAGTCTGTCGAAGACAGAAGTCTTCTGGCCAGAGTTATGCGCCCATACTTCCTCTTGGGTGCATAGCTTTGGGCGCATGCTTGGTGAAGCGTGTTTTCTTCCAGTTTTGCCTCCTTATTTGTGAGCCTCGCTGACTTTGCCCAGAGCGTCGAACACTTTGATTCCTGGCATCGTAGTATTTTCTTTTGCCAAGTATCGAGCGTTGAACACTCTGTTGTTGATTGCACAAGAGAAAAGTTGCTGGACTAGTAGAGCCCGGAATGGTATGCGCCTTCTTCATGTCAAGCCTCTGTGGCAGAGCTATGCGCCCACAGAGGATCTCCATGCGCCCACGTGGAAGTCCTATGCACCCACGAGGCAGAGTCCTTCGGTTGCATTTCTTCTATGACACTGGCAGGATATGCACCACGAGCCTTCGAAGCTAAGTCTTGTGAGACTTGTTTGGCTTCATGATTTTGAGGGAGTAGAGCCGTCCCTCGAGAGGATCCTTTCAAACACCTGCTGATCGAACTTCACGATCAACATCTTCTGAGTGCTCCCCACTTTATCGGTATCGGATTGCGTCACCACCTTCTCGTCAAAGAAAAGGTAGTCCCTAGCAGAGTCGCCATTTTTGTGGACAAAAAAAAAAAATGTTGTCTTTTCTTATTGGTGCAAGGCACCACAAATCGAGTACTCGGAGACATCCTATGCTGATGATCCCCGATACAAAAAGAATTATGAGGCAGTTTCTCCTTTACTCCGTTGACACTCCGATTACAAAAGTGGAGAAAACCTAAAAAAATTGCTAACTCTCGACTCACTGGCAAGAAGTGCAGCAATTTGGCTCTTAAATGCTCTCCGTTCTGGGTTTAAGAGGTATGAGACCCCTTTTTAGTCATTTTTGTGCTGGAATGATGTTATGCGCCCATATGATAAAATATACTATTTTTATATGGGCGCATAGTCCTACTTTAGGCACATAGAGTGTAGACGCATGCAGACTGTGTGATCGTGGGTTGATCATGGGATTGACGTGGCCGCATGCTTCGGTGTACGACTGCTCGCGAAGACAGACATGGCCATATGCTTCGTGCACGATTGATCGTGGGTTTGACCGAGGCAGGTTGTCCTGACTTGGCATATAGCCAGAAATAGGGCTATGCGTCCCCTTCTGTAGGAGTCCAGTATGGGCGCATAGCTTGCTCTGGTGACTTGGGCGCATGTGGGCTGTCTTGGCTTGGGCACATATGTCTTCTGGCTTGGGCGCATATTACTCCCTGGCTTGGGGCATATGACTCTCTGGCTTGGTCGCATGGCGTCATGATTGCTAAAATTTTTAAGCTTCTACAGTGGTAGACCTGGCAACTCCTACAAAAATACATCCATGAACTCTTAACAATAGACGACAATGATGCTACCTCCATAGACATGAATTCTTCCACTACTGGGCCTACTCCCTTCTCAAAGGTTCCTCGCATAAATTCAAACTTCGGATGACCGTAGTCTGAGGATAACACTCCCTCTATGACAATCTAACATGGCGTGGTACTGGCTTAACCAGTCTATCCTAACACTATAACAAAATTCGGTATTGGAAATACCAAAATTATGGTCTTATCTCCCTTCCACACACCATAGAAAAATTCTATATGTACTAGTGGCCGACACAATACCTCCCCTCGTAAGAATCTTCCAACTCTTAGGTAAGGGCGAGGTAGCTACTCTAAGCATTGCTACAAAACTACTAGATACGAAAGACAAGGTGGCCCCCGAATCAAATAGTGTAGTGGCGATAAAGATGCTACTATTACAGTACCTGTAATCTCACACCCTCTGGTTCCTCTACAACTGGTGCCATAACATAAGCCTAGCCAATTTTCTGTCCTCCAGCTTGCTATCTAGTCCTCCTATATTACCTCTTATGGTGGTAAAGGGGGTCCTCCATGTGGTCATGATGGTGTTGTAGTCGCCTAAACAGGTGGTCTCGGTCCTGGTGGTGCCGGTAGTGCTGGCCTCGGAGATGGATGCTGTGGTCTGTCGCTTTGCTGTGGACACTCCTTGAAACGGTACTAGTTAGTTCGTACTGCAAATATTGTGCTAGTCTCTTCCGGCAGTCCCTCAGAAGGTGTCCTTCTTGCCACAATGATGACAAGTTGAAGCTCCTTCGCTAGATATGGTATAGCTCTCTGATGGTGAAGTCCTCCTGTACGTCTGATAGGTCATCCTGACTGTCCTTTGGCTGAAATAACTGCATTAGTAGGGCACCTAGGGAGTACCGGGTCCTTTTGATAGCCTCCTGGATACGTGGTTTGGCTAACACCTCGACATACGAAACTCTGGACTGTACGGTGGTGTATCTCTGAAGCTTCTTCGTCAATCCATGATGAAATCTTCGTACATTTTCCACATCATTCAATATCAGGTTGGTACAGAAATGACTAAGGTGACTGAACTCAGCATCATACTCATCTACGGTCATGTTCCCCTGGTTGAGATGGAGGATCTGATCATAGAGAGCATCGAACTGTAGCGTGCAAGTATTTCGCCTTGAAATACTCCAAAAATTGCTTTCGGTTCTGGCCTTTACCGATATCTCGCTCAATCGACTCCTACCAATAATGTGCGTTCCCTTCAAGCTAGGTCTGAATGACTGTCAGCTATAAGTCTTCTGGTAATTATAAAGCATCGAGAAGCTTCTGAGTGCTGATCATCTACTCGTTGATCTCCTCCGGCGTCTCCTTGCCATCAAATGGCTTCGGATTCATTACCGATAGCACGAATAGTGCCCACCGTTGGAGCGGCTGCCAGTACTAGTGTAGGTGCACTACACCAAAAAAGGCATTTAGGAACAGTTTTTATATGTTCCTAATATTTTAGGAACATATCATAACCGTTCCTAAAAGTGGCGTTGCAATATTTGGAACGGTTATAAAACGTTCCTAAATTTAGTTTGGAACGGATATCAAGCGTTCCTAAAATTAGATTTTGGAACATATATAACGTGTTCCTAAATTATTTCTGGAACACCCTTGAAACGTTTCTAAATATCACTTTCAAACACTTTAAACTTGTTCCTAAATATCATTTGCAACACTTTTGCATTGTTCATGTGGTTAACTTTGAAACACTTTATTAATGTTCCTATGTTTTCTTTTCTAATTCCAATTTCACATTTAAGTTTTCATTTGAATCACAAATCTGATGATTCCTAAATTGATAATTGAAACACATAATAAACACTACAATATTTTTTTACACATTCCACGAATGAACATCTAAGAACTCCATCAAATTAACTAAACTTTCATCTTAATATAAAACAACTAATAACTTATCACAGAAGTTAAATCTTTATAAAATGTCATCAGAAGTATATAAAGTAAAAAATTACAAATAATATAGGAAATCTAGACTACACTTTAAAATTTAGTATGTTTACAAAATCTAGTTCTTCGGAAGATGATCACAAGCAGTAATGGAGAGTTGCATCTGTTAATTGCATCAACTATGAAGTCCGATGTTGTCAATTGCCTCAACTGTAAAGTCAAAAATAGATGTCATCTTCTAAGGCTCTCCAGTTAAGTAGGCACCAGTATATTATACAAGCTGCAATAAGCATCTCATCTTCAAAGCCCAAATACTCTTTAATACACGTCAGAAGTAGGTCATGCTTTCCCTCCATGAGAAGACAATTTAGATAAACTTTGGCCATGCATAAACTGATAAAGTAGAAACTTGTATTATTTTTGATCTGAAAGCTGCAAAGAAAAAGTCGATTGATACCATTAACGCACTTGCACAGATATATTATGAGTTTGTAGCGAACAAAATGAAACCGAAAATACCGCATTTTGAGTTCTTCTGTTTAACTACAAAGATCTCACATTAGATAAACAACTTGTCTAACAGGCCAACTCGTAAACAAATCTAAATAAGTAAACCTACAACATAAGGCAGAATCTTTAGGAAATGGGCAAGACCAAAAACTCAAGCAATGATTTTAGTACAATAGCAAGACTTTCATTGGAGATGGATGTGTTTATAGTATTTTGTTTCAATACGGGTTTAATTTAAATTTGGTAGTTTCTACTCCAAGCTGAGGCACAAGAAATGAATGATTATTTTAATCATGTAATTAATCATACCACTCCAAGGTACTAATATCGATAATGAAATTTGTTTACATACACATACACACATGAAGCAAAATCATTTGTCAAATAAGGGGCATAAAGCCATCCATTCACATAAACCACCCCACATCTTTATAAGCCACCCAATATGCACCAACCATGCAAATGAAATATGGATACCACAAATGTGGCACTACAAAAACCTCATCATTGCCCAACCATAAACCACCCATATGAAATTATTGAAACAAAAAACTACAAAACTCGAAAATTGGTATTAAATCTAAGGCTCAAATAAAAAAAACAAAAATGCAAACAAACTGATGATAAGGCTCAAACAGAATAACTGATGAGCGTGATACTTGTTCATCTATTGAGCATCAGTTTCCTAATTTGTAGATTGACTAAATAACTCGGTGCAATTTAAAACCACAAATAATTTGCAAAGAGAGACGCCATGTTACCTTTGAGCGCATCTTTGGACCGAGGATCTTTTAGCAAAGAATCATCAGAATGGTTCTGTTGAAAGCAGCTGTTGCCTCAGAGTCGAACATTCCCAGATAAAATTCTTGAAGAGCCTACAACAGAACATGTTAACTTCAGCTATTTTCTGTGAAGTTTATGTTGTTCGAAGGCAGTACTAGAAGCAGGAGGTTGAAGCTCAAAGTGTCCGCAAATAAAATGATGTATAATACATATTTCAAAGATCCTAAGCACCTCACCCCCACCCAGCCAAGGTAAATTGGCGGGAATAGGTAAACCTACTGTTTTGCTCTCCAAGTTTTCCAAGACTAGGAAAGAGTCGAAAAGAAGGATAAGATGACAAAATAGCAACATGTTTAAAAATGAGATCCATAGATAGCTTGAATAAAGGGCTCTTTTCGTATCATTGGCTTACATTGTGGGTCGAGAAGAATTTCTCAAAGAATACAGGCTTGCTATACAACACTTACTTTATATTCTTCTAAATGGAGTTGGTACAAGTATTTTAGGTAGCATAGTTCATAAGACCACCAACCTTCATGCTGCATAAGACAGAATAATGTCAAATTTAGACAAGTGCATATCCTACAATTCTGTTAACTATATCCTCACTCTGTATAAGCATTTATCTTTTAACACATCAAGTAGCTCATCTGGAATCTTCAACTTAATCCTGTTATTGGTTTCGACAATAATAACGCTCGAGTTTTGTTGAGTAATTGGTTTCACAGTTTGGTTTCCGCAACTATAGGAAGAAGCACATGTAGTTCTTTCCATCTTTATTGGACATCATTAATGACTGCTGACCTTCATCCTGCACAAAAAAAAATCATCTTATCATTAGTAAGTTGCTGCCAATTACTTTTGTTCAAACCACTCAGTAAATTAATTAAACTATAAAACTGGGAAGTTACCAATAACTTTCTTCCCACACACTATTCCAAGGATTATAATTGTGCTCCCTAATCAATAGTAAATACTCATAAGCACTAACTATAGATATAACTTAAACTATAAAACATAATCTACAAAACATAATCATGCTACACCAAATTAAAATGATGTCACGTGTATAATGTACGGACAACTAACATGTGGTAATAAGAAAATGTAAGTGTTTATAGTCTTCAAACCATGCCTTTTTCAACACGAGAAAAGCTTTCTTCCTTAGTGAAGCATCTGGGGCCCCAATCATAGTTCTTTGAATACCCTGAAATGTTTATTTGACTGTATGAGCAAGTAGACATCTATGGCTAGATTCTTACCAAAATGGAAACATAAGGAAACTGCACCTTGAGAACAGCAAAAATACTTGGCATTAATGATGAGAAGTCTATAGGAACTTCATAAGATTCCACAGGATTAGTTCCATCAGTCTTGCTTAGTATAAGGTCTATGCTGTGAGATTTTACTACCCATAGATAATCAACTGATGGAAGTATAGATTTCAGTGACCCTAAAGCTTTCCACCTTCCATGGCGATCATCTCGAATTTTATTTAGAGTGGCCATGGCATGCTCCCCTGCAGCTTTCGTAACTTCCTCCGAGATGTGGCCCCATATCACTAAGAAAACATGCAGCAACAAAAAAACTTACAATATTATAGACTTACCAATAGCAAAGAAATTTGGTATAATGATTATGACCAGATGAAATCTGGACCCATTAATAAGAACCAACCTGCAAGAGAGGCCCCATCCATAGAAAAGAAAAGCAAGACAAAGTCATCACCATCCACTACACTTTGGAAAATATGTATCAAAGTATCAGAGAAGAGAAGATAATAGGTAGGCAGAAAAAAAACTAAGAAGAAGAAGAAACACTACAAGAAAATGTAGCATTTATGGCGCACAATTTACGGCGCGCAGTTGCTGCGCGTTGTAAATGATGCTCTTTTACAGCGTGCAAATATGTGTGCCGTAAAAGAGTTATTTTTTGCTTTTTACGGCGTGTTGTACATGAATGCCGTAATAGAATACTCATTTACGGCATGCATTGGTGCGCGTTGTAATTGGCAACTCATTTACGGCATGCATGTGTGCGCGTTGTAATTGACGACTCATTTACGGCATACATTTTTGCGTGTTGTAGTTGAACACTCATTTACGGCATGCATGATTGCGTGTTGTAATTGAACACTCATTAAGACACGATTTGTGTGTTGTAATTGATCCTCCTAGAAAAATATGAGTTGGCTGATGTTTCCCCTTAAATTTTTTTATTTCCCTCCTTTCCTAAGTTTTATTTCCCCCTCCCAATTAGTTCCCTCCTTTCATATTTCCCCTAAAGATCGAATAGGGACCGGCCTAATATTTTGCCAGCAAGAATTTCTTTTCCAGCAAGAATTTGGAGCCACCGATCCCTATTCGATCTAGGGTTTGTCGTCCGAGCTAGGGTTGGGAGCCTCATTTCCTAATTTGGAGTCGTCCGACCGATCCCTATTCGATCTAGGGTTTGTCGTCCGAGCTAGGGTTGGGAGCCTCCTTTTCCTAATTTGGAGTCGTCCGATCTAGGGTTTGTCGACTGCTATTAATTGATTTAATTTTGTAGCTAAATCTATGGTTTGATCAATTGTTTTTTTCCTCTTTTTCTTAATTTTGAGTCGTTGATTTTGTTCTATTCTTCTTCTTTTTCTTATATCACCAGAATCGATTGTGTTTGTTGGGAATCGGTTGTTTTGTTGGGGATCTCCAGGTTCTCGGAGATACGGGTGTATAGTTCAGGTACATAACTCCATGAAATTAGATACGGGTGCATTGTTCTTGGAGATAAGGGTGCATTGTTCTGTTCTTATTCTTCTTATATTACTATGTTTGTTTAGGTACATTACTAAATATCGGGTTTGTTCTCTCCTTCTTCTTATATCACCAGTTTGACTGTTCTTTTTTGGGATCGGCTCGGTGTATTTGTGATCTACGGGTTATTGGAGATACGAATGCATAGTTCAGGTACATTACTCCATTTTTTTGGTACTATACTACACCAACATATTTCTGAATTTGTGTATGCTTGTGGTACAATACTACACCAACACGACTCATGTATACTGAATCTTTATGTTCTGGTGCATTTTTCCTGGTTGATGATTCTAGTAATTATTATTAGGGTCACAGTGTTCTAGTAAATACAGATTGGTTGGATACATTATCAGTAACAAATTTTGACTCCTTTTTAGGTTAAGGGTATAAAATATGATAATATCATTCTAGAAAATGTCATGATCTTTTTGGACATTTTGGATTTACATATCTAGCAGATGTATTTTACTCCTTGTACAATATAGTGCTTATGGAAGAAATTATGACTATTTGTGTAGTTTTTTTGCTTCTTATGGGCCTTCACTCAACTGCCCACAATAGTAAGCCAAAATCCTGCCTTCCCCTAATTTTTGACCTGCAATGGGTTGCCCGACCCTTGAACCCCTAAATGCCCTGCCCATAGGGAGAGACTCCCTACATTGCCTGCATTTGCAAGGCCAAACAGTCCCTCTCCAAATCCTGCATATCCAACCCACATTCGAATTCCTCCAAAACCTTCAAGTCCCCTGTCCTTTAACCCCTTCTCCTTTCACCCTGGTGTCAGTAATACACACCTCTCTACTGCTCACTGATACTCTCTACACAACACACACATAGGCTCATATGCACATAGGAGTCCCCATACCTGCATAGGCCTGATCCTCTTCTAATTGCCTGCACAGGACAATTGCCCCCAATCTCTTACCTGTAACAGTTAGCACAGGTACACATGGGTGCCCTGCTACTACTGATACTGTTGTTGGCTTCAAAGCCAACCCCACACACAACATTGGCCTGTGCCCCAAACTGTTAACCCTAATTCCCTTTTTCCTAAACACATTAAACTTCCCTCAACTGAGATTCACTCCAGTCTCTCATTACCTACCTGCACACCCTACTGTGTGGACTGATACCTAACCTGTGAAGTTTCTCCCTATCCTATACCTGCCTAAACACATTGCCTAATCCCCCTTCCCATTTTCCTGTATCTGTAAAGCTTATACCCTACTGCCAACTGGTATTCTCCTTACACATTCACTTGTATATGGTCTCATAGGAATCCACCAATCCTATGAAACTCTTCATGCCCTGCTAACCCCAATACCCCTATCTACTGCTATTGCCACTGCACTGAATTTCCCTTACTGAATCTTTGAAAGAAACCCCCAAAATCCCATTACCTAATGCCCCTACCATGTGGTTGCCACTGCTCATACCTGTGTATCGAATGCACAGATGGAATGCTTCCCCAAGCATACACTTGCACACACACTGAGCCCTGCACGCTAAGCCAAAACAGCATTCTTTTAAATCTCGGTCCAGATCTCGTTTTTGTTCAGAGGGACGCTCTTTGTCAAGGTATGCCCCTCTAACTGCGTATCCATGTGAATTTCCTTGATTTTTATGCTTGAAATTAATTTATTACTTGGTTTGGATCATCTGAATGCCCCCACCCCACCCCTTCCCCTCTATTCTCTTTATAGATGGAGAAACATGGCCATAACAACTATTAAGGTACCATAGTAAAATGAAAACGGAAGCAAAACAAAGCAAAGAATGGAAACTCATGGCATTTTATTTAGCAGAAATTGCTTTCATTTTTCCTTTTCAATTAAACTTACTGCTATGAGATCATGTTTCTACATGAAATTGCTTTCAGTTTTCTTTTCAATTAAACTTACAGATCTTTTTTTGCTTTCATGTGACCCAGATTGATCATGTTGACTAGTATTTGACTAGTTTGGCTAGAATGTTGACCAAGGGTTGACTTTAACCTAGATTTGACTAATCTTGACTTATTTGACCTTGTTTGACCTTATTTGACTTAGTTTGATATCCTGTGACCTAGTATGACTTCCTGTGACCCAGTTTGACTATTGAGTTGACCAAGAGTTGACTTTTGACAAGATTGACCTAGAATCATGTAGTATGCATTGTATACTTTATTTTTATTATTGTGGATACATTATGACTTGTATTGCTCTGATTAGGAGCCATATACCTCTCCTCAGACAGTATATCCTCTTTAGACATTCAGTTATCAGGCGAGTACATTCTCTGACCGTTTCATATTTGCCAGGATTTATATTCTTGCTCTAGATTACTTTACTTGATGCTGACACGATTGTTATCACAGATTGGTACTATATAGATCTTTTCATGAGATGTTATCCCCCTCGGAGCATCAGGTACTTTTGTCACGTGTGTTTCACTTACATCATGTATCTCATGCTTCTATTTTCATGTATCTTCATGTATCAGCTAGTGACTCATGTACTCTCATCACCGAGCCTTCATGAATCTTCATGAATCACTCACGTATCACCCAATTATGGGCTTATCACGAATCTTAACGTAACATGAATGGATCCTTGTGTATTGATTGGGGAAACGGGGGAGTAGAAGTGACATGTGAATAATTCCAAAGTAGTGTAATCATGTGCAAACTCATAGTGTATCATGTATAAATTCCAGCCATTCACATCCTATCTTGTGCTCTACATCACTATCTACTTACATTTCTCTATATACTGTAGATATTTCCTTTACAGCTATCTCTTTTGCTACATGTATCTTCCTTCAGTAGTTTCTGTATTTTACTCTATTGTATGCTTTATATTTCCTATCATACTATGCCTGCATGAGATGTATTGTGCTCGTTCCTGTCCTGACTGGACCTGTTGAAAATATTACAGAAGATGAGGATGAGGCCCTGGTGACTACCTATTATGGAGCAGGACTAGATGATACTTATGTTGTGGACCCTCAGCAGGATCCACCTGCAGCTGAGGATGTTGCCCCAGTAGTCTAGGCTAGTTTAGCTAGACAGTTTTTTCTGTATTATCATTTTTGTCTCACATCTGAGTTGTATTTTGAGATGTTGAGATATATAGATCTTAGACTTATTGTATTATGAGTTGACATTCTGATGTTATGTTATCCTAGACACTTGGACTTATTTCATCTATTCTACTGTTCTCTTGAGTTACTATCTATCTATCTGTCTTTCGTTCTTCTACCCTATGTGATTGAGATTATATTGTTATGTCACCCTCCATTCGGAGAGTATAAACTGTACAGGCACCTTTTATATTGTTAGATGATTGACCTAGGACAGCGTTCTAACCGACCACTGCGGTGTAGGCTGGACGTACCCACTTCTCGTGCCCTTATACAGGGAGCGGGTCGTGACACATTTTTAGTGGTGGCCCATGTCGAGTTTATGTAGTGGTATTCGAACTAGAGTATCACTACAGCCTGCGATAGGATTTGAGGAATAGGCTTAGTGAGAGAGGATACTCAATCATTGTTAGGATATCTTGAGAGATTCCTGGGATGACCCTTGAGAATCTCATTTGAAATTACGATTTAAACACCTTTTCCATTGATTGAATTTGATTTTGGAGGATTCACTGTAGAACTTTGAATCCTGGTGTTAGTTGATGATTTTGAAATTTTTTGTAGTTGATTTTAATTTCTCTCTGTGTTAGATTAATTTTTTTTTATTTTTTATTTTAAGGTACTCAATCACATTTATGAAAACTCTCATCTATTTCTTGCCATCTAATCCTCTTGCTAATTGCTTTCCATTGAAATAAACTGTCCCCTCTATTCTGTATCTTGCTTAACTCTTTCTACCAAACTATGTGATTGTATCCCAAACCTGACTTACTCGACATTTCCTCAAATAAAGACTTTATTGAGACCTTCTAACCTTGGCCTTTGATTTGATCGAACCCTAACTATATTCATCTAGTAGCCTATCTACCCCTAGGACTGTGTTCCTAAATTATTTACTGGATTCCTAATTAATTTTATTCCATGGGTTAATTTGATCTTCTTTAATTTTTGTATCAATTATCACGTCTTGAACTCCCACTTTCTATTCTAGATCATTGGACGTCCTTTACCGTGACTTAGATATTCAGAGTATAACACTAGCTGTTACCTCCCAACAAACTTCACATGTAAGACCAAGATTAGCCTACCTTCATGTAGGTATTCTATGTCCTAATAAAACCCGTCTTCTTGTACTCTATTTTCTTGATATGATTTTCTGGTCAAATGGCTAAACTATAACCTCTACCATGATACTAAATTAATTCTTATTTCAATTAGAGATCCACCTTGGCTCAATTCTTTCGACCTGGCATGTGATGGTGTTCTACTTGAATCCTTGAATACTTAACCTTGTACCTTATCTTGAATGCTTGACCCGATTGGTTAAGGATCTTGGACTATGTATTTTCCTTCATCATTTCCACCCTTACTTATATCTTATGCTACAAATTTATCCTTAGTTTTTACAAGCTTATCCTTTTTGAGCTTGATTATGATATATTTTTTAGGTGCGCACCCACTAACATATTATCTAATCAGAACCGACGCATGATGGTCTGATCAACCTATTGCGTTGGGTTCGCTTTTTCATATATTAATCTACGTGGATGGAGACATAATTAACTTGCCCTAGAATCTTATCCGCAACAGCCTTGACAATTCTCCTTGGAATTATTTCATCACCTATGAACCTCGTATTCATATCTAGTTGGATTAAATTTCATCATGACCTGGATCTTCATCATTGGATGCTCGTGCTCATACTTGATTTTATTGATTTCCCATCTTGCCCGATCTCGATTTATCCTAAAATTAATCAACTTAGATCGTGTCAAGACTAAAAT
>JANAVB010033170.1:0-57500 GCA_029216955.1 Iris pallida | reverse complement strand
CTACCTATTATGGAGCAGGACTAGATGATACTTATGTTGTGGACCCTCAGCAGGATCCACCTGCAGCTGAGGATGTTGCCCCAGTAGTCTAGGCTAGTTTAGCTAGACAGTTTTTTTCTGTATTATCATTTTTGTCTCACATCTGAGTTGTATTTTGAGATGTTGAGATATATAGACTCTTAGACTTATTGTATTATGAGTTGACATTCTGATGTTATGTTATCCTAGACACTTGGACTTATTTCATCTATTCTACTGTTCTCTTGAGTTACTATCTATCTGTCTTTCGTTCTTCTACCCTAGATGTGATTGAGATGTATATTGTTATGTCACCTCCATTCGGAGAGTATAAACTATACAGGTACCTTTTATATTGTTAGATGATTGACCTAGGACAGTGTTCTACCGCCGACACTGCGGCGTAGGCTGGACGTACCCACTTCTTGTGCCCCTATACAGGGAGTGGGTCGTGACACGGCATGATGCGACATCCAGTTGACTCGTTTGCATGGAAGAAGATTGATAGTAAATTTCCAACTTTTGCATCGGATCCTCGTAATCTCAGGCTTGGTCTTTCTTCTGATGGATTTAACCCCTTTGGTGATCTTAGTTCTAGATATAGTTGTTGGCCAGTGATTTTGGTTAACTACAATCTTCCTCCATCTTTATGCATGTCTAAAGAAAATTTAATGTTGTCATTACTTATCCCCGGTCCGAAGCAACCAGGAAATGATATAGACGTATATTTGGAACCACTTATAGAAGATTTAAAAGAGTTATTTGTCAATGGAGTTAGTGTATATGATGCATTCACTAAGACCACATTTAATTTGAGAGCTATCTTGATGTGGACGATAAATAATTTTCCAGCATATGGAAACTTATCAGGATATTCTACAAAGGGTAAGAAGGCATGTCCTGTGTGTGGTGTTCAGACATGCTTAAAATGGCTGCAAAATGGAAAAAAAATTTGCTTATATGTGCCATAGAATTTTTCTTCGACCTGATCATCCGTTGCGGTTGAAAGCTTCATGGTTTGATGGAACCGAAGAACATCGATTGAGGCCTAAAAAATTAACCGGTTCAGAGGTTCTTCAAGTAGTCAACAATATTATAAATGTTTGGGGAAAGTCAAAGAACCAACAACATGAAAACAGAAGGAAGAGAAATAAAGATATCGATTATATTGATGGTGATGATCCTATACAACTTACAAAGCGGTGGAAAAAAAAATCTATTTTCTTTGAGTTACCATATTGGGAGGTATTTTTGTTTCCTTTATTTATATTTAACTTTGTAAAACATCATAGTATTAGTTGTTAAATTTAATATGTATTATTTTCATAATGCAGATTTTACTATTACGACACAATTTGGATGTGATGCACATTGAAAAGAATATTTGTGAGAGTATTATTGGTACTCTATTGAATATAAAGGGGAAGACGAAAGATAATTTGAATTCTCGAAAAGATTTAAAGGTAATGGGCATCAGAAAAAAATTGCATCTCAAAGATGATAAGATTAATAGTTCTAAAGGTACTATACCTCCATACGTACTTTCAAAGAAAGAGAAGCATATATTTTGTGAAAGATTGGCAAATTTGAGATTGCCAGATGGCTATAGTTCTAACATTGCAAATCGAGTGTCATTACAAGACCACAAGATTTATGGCCTAAAGTCCCATGATTGTCACGTCTTAGTACAACAAGTATTGTCGGTGGCATTGAGAGGACTTTTACCTCGGGGACCAAGAATTGCTATTTTTCACCTTTGTGCATTTCTTAATCAATTGTGTCAAAGGGTACTTGATAAAAATAAACTAGAGCTTCTTGAAGATGAAATTGCTGAGACTTTGTGTATGTTGGAAAGGTTTTTTCCTCCATCTTTTTTTGACATTATGGTCCATTTAACTATTCATCTTGGACAAGAAGCACTGATTGCTGGACCGGTACCTTTTAGATGGATGTACCCTTTTGAAAGGTGAGGATTAATGTTTATGGTATAACTGTATATTAATTATAGCCTAATATGATTGTTTATCAAGCTAATCTTTTAATCATGATTAGGTATATGAAGGTCCTAAAAGGATATGTTAAGAATCGTTCTAATCCCGAAGGATGCATAGCGGAGAAGTATTTAGCTGATGAATTGACACAATTTTGTTCTGGGTACATAAAACAAGCAGCTGATATAGGACATCAACATAGGCGCAATGAGGATTTTGAAGATGGAACAATAGTAGAAGGGCGACCACTTGGTCAAGGTAGGACAAAAAACACAATGACTTCTTCTATGTTAGAGATTGCCCATCGTTATGTGTTGAAGAATATCGCAGAAGTTGATCCATGGAGAGAGTAAGTTATAATACTATAGTAAATTTATGTTTTATTTTTTTAATTCACATTCTAAATTATCTTTTTTAACTGTTCCAGAATGCACAAAGAGCAGCTTATACGTTTAGATAAACGTTTAGCCAAGAATGAATCTCTTTTAGAAAAGCGACATATGAACACGTTTAGTGAATGGCTGGGAAATGAAGTTAGAAGTGGCAGCAGTGGTCCAATGTCAGATATTGTGAAATGGCTTGCATGTAGTCCTAAGAAGGAAGTAAAGTTTTATTCTGGTTATGTTATCAATGGAAATCGATTTCACACAAAGGATGCCGAGAAAAGTACACAAAATTGTGGGGTTTCTATTGAAGCAGAAACAATGTGTCGAGCAAGTGCGAAAGATGCTTCACAAGTAATGGGAAGAGTAACTTAATATGGTATCATAAAAGATATCATGTTGCTGGACTATTACAAATTTAAAGTACCTTTATTTGGTTGCAATTGGGCAAATATAAAAAATGGTATCAAACTTGAAGATGGATTTACATGGATTTACATTAGTTAACCTTCACCAAGGACAACATCAATTTGAGAGGGATCCATTTATTTTTGCATCACAAACAAAACAAGTATTTTATTCAAGAGAGTCAGACACATCGAATTGGTATGTCGTATTAAAAGCACCACAAAGAGGTTTCTATGAGAATGAGACGGACGATGGGAATGAATACATGCCATGCACTCCTTTAGATGTATCACAGCTTGACTTTGATATTGATGATGAAGATTGTGAAATACGTGATTATGAGGAACTATCTTATGTATCGGTAATTATACCAATACCATTTTTATAATCATCTATATTGATCTTGATTTATTGTTTAAGTAGATGTTAATGTTATGAATCTAATGAATTATTATTGTTTTCTTAACAGACTGAAAGTGAAGACGGTGAAGATTGATCAAATTGTCCGAGAGTAAATATTTGGTCAATAAGATGGCTGAAAATGGAGAAGAAGTAAGTTCAAACTTTTATTTTTCTCTCCTTAAAAATCTGAATGGAAACTTTCAAAACCTGATTTAAGAGTGTATAAGGATCTGTATACATGGTCTGATTTAAGAGTGTATAAGGATCTGTATACATGGTCTGATTTAAGAGTGTAGAAGTGTTGGTGGTATGAAACTGCTATATAAAACAAGGCATGAAACTGTATACATAATCTGTATACATGGTCTGATTCAAGTATTAAGGTTTTCACTAGTTGACAGATTGATGAAGTTTACTGCATACTTAAATAGAACTACATATTTTAATTTAAACTGATTTTTATTGCTTTGGTCTCAAACTGAATGTTTATTGCAAAAGAATGTTTATTGCTTTGGTCTCAAACTGACGTCTCAATTTGAAACTGATCAACTGTAATAATTATGTACCTACAAAAATCTTGGACTACAGTTTTATGTAGCTTGGGCTAGTAGATTGTGAGATAAACCCGATCAGTTCTTACCAAGTCTAGGACTATAGTTTTATGTACCTGCAGAAATTCCCCTTACTGTACACACAGCAAACTAGTTGCATTGCTGCATCGCTGAATCTTAATTCCTCTTTAGGTACATTATTCTTTGTAATGCTATATATTTTTAAAACTGATATCAGATAGGGGCAGTACTCCACATCATCAATTTAGATTATTTTCACATGCTTAATTTTTTTGATGCTTCCCACATTTGTTTAAGACTACTTGCTCATTCTCTGCCATTCTATGAGATGACCCTTGGAACTAATTATCTAGGATTGAAGTTCAATCCTATTGAAGGCTTACTTGACCTTGGCATTATTCTGTTCTGACCAAACTGAAAGTTTGTTGCCAGTGTGAGATGCCAAACTGATTGCCTTTTGTCCATTGTAGTCTTATTGTAACTCTACCTTCCGTAATGCTTCAGTTTTTCTTCTCAAAATTTGTACTCTACATATACACATTATGATAACTGAGCGCCTGTTCTCAAAACTGAACCCAGAGATTGTGGAGCTTTGACTTAATTCCTTAGTGTATGTACATCCAGTCCTAAATTTATTGTGGATGTTTCTTTTTGCCATAGTTAGAACCCAGAGATTGTGGATGTTTCTTTTTGCTACATACTAAAAGGATTAATGGATGTTTCTTTTTGCTATATTGATTAATAAATATAACTTTGTTTTTGCTATATGGATGTTTCTTTATACTAATATTTCTGCAGGTACATAAAACTTTTTGGATGTTGCTATATTGATGGATGTTTCATTACATATATGGACGTTTCTTTTTTCTATATGGATGTTTCTTTTTGCTATATCAGACTAGCTATATGGATGTTTCTTTTTGCTACATTAGACTAGCTGCTAGATTGCTATATGGATGTTTCTTTTTGCTATAAAATTTTAGACCCTTTTTGGTGTTGGCTACATCACTATGCATCTTTAATTTAGTTTCTTATAAAATGGACTTGTTTGCTTTCTCAAGCATAACTAGGAACACAAGTTCTCTTCTGTTTTTTCTTCCTTTAGCTGAATGTTCTTCCATTAGCTACTTGGATTGATGTTTCTTTTTGCTATGCACAGGCACATACCCTCATAATTTTTCCTGCCTGATACACAGGATATCCATATTTAAACCGACCTATCTGAATTTTAAGCTTGATTATTGGGGGATTTTGATTATAATCTGATTGGTTAATTGTTGATGACTATTAAATCTCTTCCCACATCTGCTGTACTACAAGGAACACATATACCCATATGTACACGATTCATGTACAATTGGTACTCACGTATCCAGGTCTGCCCATACATCCTCTTCCAAGATACCCACACACAACATTAGAGAGAGGAAAATTGTATCAATTCTACTTAAATGAAAAGGGTTTAGTTCCAACTTTTAGTTTTTTTTAACTTTTAGTTTAACTTACTGTACCTGGGTACATTGGTCCCACGCACAATCATTTGCTCTCTAACACCCTCTTACTGACACTCTCTAACACATATAGCACATACACACATGCTCACTCTCTAATCCCTACACACAAGACAAGTATACATACACTCTACACAAATGCATAGAACACAAGACAAGTATACATACACTCTCCTGCTGTGAAGGAAGGAGAAAACCCCCTGCCTATACTCTATAGGGTGCATTAAACCCCAAGAAACCTATGCACAACTCTGCACATAGCAGTTCCATCTGTTGCAAATTCCTGTACAGGAATTTGCCTACACAGGTTGCTATGTTGCCCTGTGCAAAGGTGCACAGGCTGCCACTAGCTCTGTTTGCACCTGTGCAAACCCCCAAACTCTCTGCACGGCAGTGAAGTGCACATATGCACATTGTACTGGCTTGCACTACCTCCCTAATCCAGGTCATGCCTGGCTGTAGTAGGCCACCTCCCGCCTACTGTAGGGAGTGAACTCCGACAAGACCACAGGCCTTGCCAAGCCAAGGCCAAATTCTTATGCTAATCGATTTGAGACATCTAAAGGATCTTATATATTCCAATAAGTTTCCATGTGAAAAGCCAGCAGCTGTAAAACCAAATGATGTCAATCACAGATATAAAGACGGAAATTGCAGAACCATAACAATCAGGCAATCGATCATGCCATATATTCATGATGGATATATCAATCACTGCAATAAGATGTCCTAGGTAACATGCATTCTTCAATCAAACTGTGCTATTTTCCTGTCATTTTCACTCCTTCTTCCTCAATCTTCATGGAAATATCAACATTGGTAGAATGGAGAAATTAAATTGTGCTAGTTTCCACCTAGCAAAGTGGATTCTGCCAAGTATTCCAACTCTGGCCAAATGATGACTGTTTATATGCAATTTTAGTTTACCATAAACTGGTTATCTGTTTAGTGTTTTTATGTTCGACATTTTTTATGTTTTTGAACAACTGAAATTAGTCTCCGAGTAGCAGGCATTTCTGTTTTAGGAAATGTATCCAAATGAACTGACACTCAATTTCTTACAATAAATTGTTCTAGACATGTAAATTTACAAGTATTAAACAGTTACTATTTATTTTCATTATTTTAACTTTTTTGTTTGATGAAGTGCTCAAACATTGCTCCAAGGAGAACCAAAAAACACAAGAAAGCTTCACGAATTGCTGCTATTATTGCATGTAGACAAGAAAAAAACCGGTCCTTACCAATGTTGGATGGCGTTTCTAATGAAGATTCTAACTCCCCACCTAAGACATCATCCAATACATTACCAAATGGTTTAGTAGAAGAGGTTAATGCAGAAAAACCAAAAAGAACGCCCAGGGGTAAGGCAAAATGTTTGGCAGTTAGCAAACAAGCTAAGTATGCTCCTCTCCCCCTTGATTTCAACCATAGAGGCCAACCCATTAAGGAAAATGCTCCAAAGTTTAGTTCTTTCCTTGGCATGACGGCAAGAGAGCTGCTACCAGTTAATATGACTAAATGGAAGGATGTCTCAATTGATTTCAAAGATCAGATTTGGGAACATGTAACGGTAAGTTTGTTAGTATCACTATTGACTTGTTTATTATATTTTATATGATATTTAACAACCAAATTTGGATCATATTTTTGTAGCAAAATTTTGCTATTGATGAGTGCCACAAGGATTATACTTTTAGAAAGCTACTTAAGATTTGGCGAGAATGGAGATCCAATTTGGTGAAACAAGTGAGGACGCAAGCGGAAGTGGTAGGCCTACAACGTGCTGCTAGCCTCCTCAAACCTGCAAACATTGAATCTATGGATAAGTGGATGTCTTTTATTAAAGCCAGAACAAATCATACTTTTTTGGTAATTCTAGTTTTGAGATTTCGTAGTACATACTTCAACGTTTTATTCCCTAACTCTATTTTTTCTTACACTTTTGTATCTTGTTATATCACCAACATTTTTTTCCTATTCTTTTTCATAGGAAAGAACTGAAAAATTCAAAGAGATGCGAGCAAAACAAGTTGATTTAGTGCATCGTACAAGTAGAAAAAGTTTTGCCGTTGTTGAAGACGAGTTGGTAAGAATAATATGTTAGGTTCATTCTTGGTTTAAAATGTGAGATTACTGTAGTTATCTATATTTGTTATTTTGCAGAAACAAAAAAGTGAGACACCTGAAGCAATTTCATGGGCCGATGTTTGGATTCATGCATATGAAGCACGAAAGACCAATTCAGAGGGGGAAGTTCAAGACTCCGATATAGTGGTAACAATATCTTGTTGTATATTTAAGCTCTCTTTTGTTTGTTTTTATATTTTAGTATTTATATATCTCCAATTTGTGTTTTTCTAGCAGCAAGTAAAGCAATACAAGGCTCAGGAAGACCCGTCACAACATACTTCTAAAACAAATGATGCCGTAGCAAAAGTACTTGGTCCGGATCCACGAGGACGAGTAAGAGGGTTTGGATTTGGAGCAAATCCTTCAAAAGTGGATAGTCAAATTCATATGGGTAATAAAGTCACAAGATTAGAGAATGAAGTGGAGAGCTTGAAGGGCTTGGTGAAAGATCTTTTGGGTCGGTTCGACAAAGGAGGAAATAACTCTGTAAGTTTATGAAATATCCATATTAACTTTTCTTTTGGTTTTGTCAATGCACTTGATCACAAAATTTGATATTTGACCTACTTATATAATGATAATAGGAAAATACAAGTGTTCAACTTTCGGCCAATGAGATAGCGAAAAGAAAACGCAAAGAAAATTCCAACGATCAACTATCTTGTAATGAGAGAGCAAAAAGCAAACAGAAGGAAGATACAATTGGTAGAAGTTCTAAAGATGAGAGAATACAAAATGATCAGGGAAAACAAAAAGGCAATAAGAGCATTCAAATTTCTGCTAGCGAGAGAGCACAAAACAAAAAAAGCAACAAAGGAAGTGCAGCAAGTATACAAGATTTTGGTTGTGAAGGAACACAAAGAAGACAACATGAATTAGCGAGTGGAGTTAAAGGTTCTAATATTGAGAATAGGATGTGCAAATTGCTTTGTTGGTTTGCGAAAGATGAAGTTGTTGTTGCTACTGCTGAAATTGCATCAACAGATCCAAGTGCATTGGTCCATCATGTTCCTTTAGGCCATAATTGTTGGAAAGTTTGGGTTCGTGATGTAATTAATGACATTGTTTTGTATCGACCAACAGCTGAGTTCGGTAAACTTTCTTGTGCTGAACAGAGTACGATTGCATGGCCCATAAGATATATCAAATTGGACTAGGCTTCTTTATTTGAGGTACAACTATGTTAATCTTAAGTATTTCTAGAACTATATGATTTTTAAGCATTTTTTAAACAGAATGAGTTTCTTTTTCAATGACAGGTTAAAGAACAAAGTCTGGACTTTGTGGACATACACTTATGAGGTTTGTCTTGGAACTCTATATGATATTTTCCTCATTGTTTTCTTGAATTTGGGCTATGGTTTTGTGGGTATCAGGAATTAACAAGCTTGCTGGTTTAAGGAATTTGGGTTATCGTTCTGTGGTTTTTGAGTTTGTGATATTTAGCCTTCAACCCTTACCAAAAATAAGTGTATATTGAGAAAGCTACTTGTTTTTTCGTAAAAATTTAGTTATCAGTTGTCACCTAGTTATGATCCTGGATACTTGAATTCACTGTTTAGGTAGCGTTCTGTTTTGTGCAATGCAATGTATCCTTCGCCTTAAATGATTTTATTAATTAGGATATCTGTTAGAATAATGGTGGGCTTGAAAAGTTCAATGTGTAAGTTCACTTCACATTACCTTTCCATAATTCAGTCCAGATTCAATCCAGTTCCAGAATTCAGACTTCAATCCAGAGTTCAGATTTCAATCTGCAGTTTTGTCTTGCATCTCTAAAATGTTAAATCCAAATCCAAATGCACTCTTATTTTGGTATTTTCATGTGTGCAATCAATTTTTTACTGTTTGTGGAAGCATCATCTTAGATCAGGTGACAGCCTAAGTAGGACTGCTAGTGGACAGGTTAAATCAGGTTAAATGGTCTCTACAACACTAGCAATCCTCATGTAACCCTAAAACTAAGACACAAAAGGCTAGTCTCAGCTTGGTTTAGCTCGCTCCAGACCCCATGAGAGATCTCAGACTAGCAGGGACTTGGCCAATCTAAGAGGACCAAATAAAGAGGCTTAATAGATCATCGCTACTAGATTTGAGAACATAATGAGAACAGAGATAGAACCAAAACCTCTATTGGGCTACAACCTAAGAATTCAGGAAATCATATTGATATATAAAGACAGCAGGATTGGATATTGTTCACCTTTCCTTGAAGCCAAAGAATGATCAAGTTAGCATTTGTGTAAATTATATATGTATATATGAGACAACGGTAAGGGTTCTTGCTTGCATCCTTGAGTCTGCAGGTTCGAGTGACTGAAACAGCCTCTCTATATGTATAGGGATAAGGTTGCATACATCTCGGCCCTCCCAAGATCCTGCGTAAGCAGGAGCCTTGTGGCGCGCACACACACATACACACATAGTTCAGTTGCAACTAAGTAATATTTGATAATACATAACACCTCAGGATGAGATAATTCAAACTCAGCAGATGTTGCCTGAAAAATTACTCATAAAATAAATTGTTGCCAAACCCTGCTTGGAGAAAGGCTCAGGTCAGTTGAAAAGAGGCACCAAGATGACCAGGCAACAATAGCTGCATAAAGAGCATCCAGCACCATTACTGTCTCCATTATGTAAGGCAGCTATCAAGCTCCTTGGACAAAATTAATCTGGGTGCCTAAAGGTCACTCTGTCGTATCGACAGCTTTCAGGTACTAAGCATCCATCTATGTGCTGTCTAAGCTTGCCCAGGTCCTGTCTAGGTATGTCTAGACCTTGTGGTAATAAATAATGACAACGTGCTTATTGTTTATAAAGGTAAATAATTGATTAGTTGGTGGTGAATAATGTTTTTCATCTCTTCACCTGCATACTATACTATGTTCACTGTTGCAAGGATAAGAATACAACTCGATACAGAAATAACATATGTAGTGACACAGTATTGAATTTGATATATCCTCGTGTAGATTCTTATCTCAGAAAAATAATAATATATATGAAGTCATTAGAAATAGACCCTGTGTCGACAAATTTGAGACATTGTTTATATATATATATATATATATATATATATATATATATATATATATATGTGTGTCTCAATAAATTTGCAGTCCTTAATCTGTATGCCGTTTATATAAATTATGCAGTTGTCGAGCCGAAGAATGTTGGTTTTATAATTTAAACGAGATGAGTCATTCATTACCATATTTCCTAATCATGTTTCTCTCATCTTCTTCAAAATCATCAATCATTTAGAAGTCATACACTGCTTGTTATCAAATCATCAACTTGACATCATTCTTTTTGAGATAATTTTTCCACTTATGTGTTTCAATGATAATGATCAAACTTTGTGGGATGAAGAGCCTCATGAGTATGTTAGAAAGTGCTGCACATGGCTTCCTGGACAACTATAGATCACTTCTTACAGTAGTATTTTGTTCATTGGAGAGAGATACTATGACACTTCATCTAATATACCTTTTGCTCATTACAGAATGTTCATTACAGAATGTTGGTTTTGCTTCCTGGACAACTATAGATCACTTATTTCTCAAAAAATAATAATATATATGAAGTCATTGGAAATAGACCCTGTCTCGACAAATTTGAGACACTGTTTATATATATATATATATATATATATATATATATATATATATATATATATATATATATGTCTCAATAAATTTGCAGTCCTTAATATGTATGCTGTTTATATAAATTATGCAGTTGTCGAGCTGAAGAATGTTGGTTTTATAATTTAAACGAGATGAGTCATTCATTACCGTATTTCCTAATCATGTTTCTCTCATCTTCTTCAAAATCATCAATCATTTAGAAGTCATACACTGCTTGTTATCAAATCATCAACTTGACATCATTCTTTTTGAGATAATTTTTCCACTTATGTGTTTCAATGATAATGATCAAACTTTGTGGGATGAAGAGCCTCATGAGTATGTTAGAAAGTGCTGCACATGGCTTCCTGGACAACTATAGATCATTTCTTACAGTAGTATTTTATTCATTGGAGAGAGATACTATGATACGCTTCATCTAATATACCTTTTGCTCATTACAGAATGTTCATTACAGAATGTTGGTTTTGCTTCCTCGACAACTATAGATCACTTATTACAGTAGTATTTTGTTCATTATAGAATGTTGGTTTTGTAATATGAATCAACATTATCATCTAATATACCTTTTGCTGAGTAGGAAATACCAATTTTCAAAAGTCAAGCTGTATTAGCAATGATATATGCTCACTTTTGTTGAAGTTGGGGCCATGACATTGATGCTCCAAATTACACTAGCATTACTTCAGCACTGAATATGAATTTGGGGCCGATGCTTCAATATGAATCAAGATTATCATCTAATATACCTTTTGTTGAAGTTTACCACCATATCAGTCTAAAGGCAAAATATTTTTCTGAGAAAATGACAAAAAATGTGAAACTTGTATATTTATCCTTGCGTGCTAACACAATGTTGTAATTGCTATGTCAGGAACTCAATGCTTTATTTCCAACGCAACTCAGGGAGATCTTATCAACTGAAGAAGAAATGGATGATGTGGCTTTTATTTCAATATACAAGGCACTGACAAAGGAGATCTTATCAACTGAAACTTGTATTTGTGTTCCGCTTTGCAGAAGTAATTCCCTGAATATTTGTTTAATGTGTCATTTGAATTTGAATTGTCACTGACTATTTGTTTTGACACTTGCATTTGTGTCATTTGAATTTGAACAATCATTTTGGTTGAACTTGCCAGAAGCTTTATCGAATATTTGTTTGACTCTTGCATTTGCGACATTTGAATTTGAGTTCTACTGAAAATATTTTTATAACACTTGCATTTGTGTTATTTGAACTTGACAAAGCTTCATTGTATATTTGGTTGCTATTATTTTATTTGTTCTCTCACTTGCCTCATGGATGCATGACTGTTGATGTCCTAACAAATGTCGCAGTGTTGTTACGACATTTAGAGCGTTAGAATGCACGTTGTACAAAGATGGAGAGGAACATGTACAACGTATAAAATGTGTGTTGTAAAAAGATGGAGGGTCATTGACATCGTTCGAATAGCGTTGTAAATAAATAGAGAGGATCATTTACAGCATTCTAATGTGTGTTGTAAAAAAATAGAGGGAATCATTTACAACGTTCAAAAGTGCATTATAAATAAAAAGAGAGGGTTATTTACAGCATTCAACTGCGTGTCGTAAATAAAAAGATAGGGTCATTTACATCGTTCAACTGTGCGTTGTAAATAACTAAAGAGGGCCATTTACAGCGTTCAAAAGCGCGTTGTAAATAAAAGGAGAAGGTCATTTACAGCGTTCAACTGCGCGTTGTAAATAAATAAAGATGGTCATTTATAGCGTTCCAAAGTGCGTTGTAAATACAAAGAGAGGGTCATTTACAGCGTTCACCTCCGCATTGTAAATAAATAAAGAGGGTCATTTACAGCGTTCAGAAGCGCATTGTAAATAAATAAAGAGGGTCATTTACAACGTTCACGTGCGCGTTGTAAAAAATATGGTCTTTTACGGCATGACCTTTTACGGCACAGAAATGTACGCCGTAAAAGATCATTTACGGCGTGCTTTGCATGCCGTAAATAATCATTTTTCTTGTAGTGAAAGAACAGAAAGTAACAGAAGCTAAATATGTGGAGGGATGTGGATAATAATAATAATAATAATAGTTACCTTCAGGTTGCTCGCCAGCAATTTTATTTCCAACTGTATGTCCTCAGACAGATGATGGAAATAATACATGGACCTCAAATCTATTAGTCTGAGTGCACCACCATGAAATGATAGGGTTACCATTGTTCTTTCAAGAAAATTGAGTGAAGTTTTCAGTGTAAAGTTTTGATCTTCAACAAGCCTCCTCTTATCATGTCGAATTCAAAACTAAACTATTGGCTTTATCCTGATGACAACTTGTCAATGCTTGTCAAACATGCGATAAAGAGATGATGCACTACAGAAAATCAAGTTAATATTCCAATTTGTGCATGCATAATATAAGGATATCTTGTATGAAACTAGAGCTATCCCCTATCCAGATGGTATTAAATGGCTAAACAACTAGTGAATACTTGAATTTAGACCAATAATAGTATATCCTTTACCTTCAAGTTTCTTGGTCCCTAAGCTCGACTTCTAAAAGACCATTTGAATCTTCTATCAGGTACTTAAAATGTATAAATATTCTTCTATTTGATACCATGATAATGATGCACATGAGCCAAGTCTGAGTGAAGATCACAACAATAAGTGGAACTTTTGTTCCCACTTTTCGTATGTCAGTTGATGACTATCTAATGGAACTATGGAAGAAGAGTGAACATACTCGAAAAAGAAGACGATGACCATGACTTGTCAGTAGGCATTTGCAGCTTCAGTAATTGTAAAAATCAAACTATGCTAAATGATTTGAGTTGTTAAAGGATTCCCAAGATGAAAAAAATAAACAAACAAGTTCATTGAGCACATAGAAGAAAATTATAAATATTACTCACAAGTTGAAATGGAGATTTAGCAAAGGGACACACTGATACCCTAACTTGGTATCTAATAGTATAAAAAATATTGAAACCTAGACAACAAAGGGACACACTGATATAGAGGCAGCAACTTAGGGGCATGAATATATAGAGGCAGCATAGAATGATACCGACAAGTATCAATTAGTTTCAAAGTGATACTGACAAGGGACATTCACACTCATTAAGAATACTCTCCTCTCCATGGTTATAGTCGTACCGATATCATATTTCAACCCGTTGGCCATGATCATTCACTTCTCATATTAGTGACATTCACAATTATTTTCTTGTGTCTCTAATAGTAAGAGAATTTAAGTATAGAGAGAGTTGGTAGCAACTTTGAGTTCTTTGGGTTCCAAGCTTAGTTTTTCCTCGACGAGACACAATAAGTCAAGGTAAGAGGGAACAAGAACTTAGTTATGGGACCCATCCTATAGTTTGTATTGTTGGCAACTGCAGTATTCAGGTGACCTACTCAGGTTATTGGACTATGTAAAGTTTGTTAGTAGACGAATGAAGATCATCGATCTCTAAGCAGATGAAGAGGCAAAATCACAAATGATGCTGAAGATCCATATTGCGTCATTGACTAGACGTTACGTAGTTTTGCTTAATATCAACAGGTAACAGGTATTAGGACACTTATATATATTGGGTGGGCTCTGGAGCCGAACTCATTACATAGAGACCCAGATCAATCATTCTAGAAGGCCGACTAATTTCATATGGGGTTCAAGTAGACTCCATGATAATCCTTAGATTCAAGGTTCAAACTCAGTTTTTGCCCAAAAAATAGCGATATCCAACTTAAAAGTTTCACCAGGCATTCAAATTAGTATTATCAAAAATGCAGAAAAATTGCCGGCACAGATGACCATGGAGAATTAAGAGAGAAAAGAGAACATACGTGTTGTTATCATGGAATAAGGATACCTTTTCGTTTTTCTCAGGAACTGCTGAAGAAGAATTGCCATAGACCACAAGCAGTTCAAAGGAGCCCCTTGCTTGATAAGTTTTAGCATAGTACTGAAACACAAACGATTAGGTACATACATTAGCATGCCAGTCCAAAGCAAGTATAACCCAAACTAATAAAAAAAGGGTTGTACAAAGTTGATCACATTTTCCTGGGTCAACTCCCATTCTTTCACACCAGAGTCGGCGACAAAAGCCATAATATAGATCCGTTGGTGTAGTATGTTCATTGCACGCCTAGTACACCGCATCTTCATTGTAACTAAGCATGCATAAAGCAAAGGAACCATTCACTACTCAATATATATATATATATATGCACCTGTAACACTACAAATGTGGGAGGATGGTACACACATCTGAATATTCTGGCGACACCACAAGTGTCGAACTCGACCTGAACTATAGGTGTTAATAAGAAAGAAAGAAACGTTATGAAGCACTCACACCATCAACTATACATATATATGATTCTAAATCTAATAACATACAAATAACATTGATGAATGAATGAGCAGTTGAAGAGCCTAAGCAGAGCTTACTCTGTAGGCAACAAGCTCTTCAGTCTTGTTGGTCAGTTTGATGTTGCTTGAGTTTTTCTTTTTAAGTCAACTTCACCACAACCAGAAAAATGAAGAAGAAGTGAAAGTGATATAAATAAATGCAAAATAAACTGATTTGATACAAAACTACACATTAATTACTGGAATTAATTCTCGGTTCCCCAGTTCAAAAGCAAACTCGACCACTATGCAACAATCACAAAAGAATATAAACGAGAGAAATTCCATGACGATGGGGGACAGGATATATATTGTAAGACTCTATATTGAAGGGCTAAAATATAATGTTGCAGCTATATCCTTCGAAATAATACATATGCAATTTGATACCAATATTCCTTTCCTATGCAAAACGAGGGGGAAAAATGATCACCACAATATTTATCTATGACCTAAACACTTGTGAGAAAATCTGAATAATTCTAGAGAAACCATTAACATAAAGTATGATACATAATTGGCCCAACAGGACAATCATTTCCTTTTTTATAATTGTCTCAGGAACATACCCCCTCTTTGCGATATTTTTCTGGAACTTCGCTATTTTCTTGTCAGCAAAGTGCCTTGATGTTGTCTATCAAGCTCAAAATAAGCAAGTCTAATTAGTTTATTTTGACAGAAGAAAGATATCAACATAAGCTGTAAAAGTACTCTTAGGCATAACAGACAGTGGAAAAGTAGAGCACCATTGAAACCTTAGCTTTATTTAAAAAAAAAAAGAGGCACAAAAGTGCCTATATTTAGTATTGTTGCTATCAACCCAACTATCAGGGATATTAATTTTTATCTTCTGATACATAGGTACCGTGAGAGTCTGCTAATTAAAAACTTCAGCTGGATAGCCTTCTCGTCCTAATACCACAAAAAAGCTTTCCAATAGAACACCCAACTATCAAGGAAAACCATATTATATGAACTATGGAGTGCTACTATTGTAAAAAAAACAATTGATTAGCCAGTCTATTCCTAATAGGCAATCAATTGTTGTCCAAAAAAATTGGAGTAAGTTGAGAAAATTACACGAAATAAACCAGCTAACTATGTAATAGATAGGACCGATCCCATCTATTAATCAAATCATGTTCACGGCTAATTGATTATATGAACAAGTCCATCAAAATAAGCCAGTCTAATTAGTATGTTTTGATTTGGACAACTTAGGCAGAAATAAAATTTGCATGTTATACTGACTTATATATTTAAGACTGCTAATTATCTTGGGGAGTCTTTTTTTATGTTGGGGGTGTGTGGAGGGGTTCAAATCTATTTAAAAGTACAAATAATTGGATTCGAAATTGAGTGTAAGTCGGTTAGGATTTATGATTAGTATTTGAAAGTTGTGCATCAATAAAAAGAGCTTAATCATTGCTATAACCTATCAATTTTTACTATAAGCAACATAAATGAGGATTTTAAATTCTTTCTCTACCCATCTTCATTATAAAATCCACTTGCAATATATTGACGATAGCCATAAACAACATAATGTAATATGTAGGATTCTAAATTGGACCTGAGATCGAGACCCAACCAGTTTTTCCACAACCATATGTGGATCCAGCGTTGGATAGGGTATAGGTCTCCTTGGCACACCCGATGCTTAAATTTGGTACCGGTTCAAGTCCAAATAAATCTAACCCAATACCAACTTGGAACCACTTCCATTTATGCAAAATTTTAAGAACAAAATTACAGGATTCTATTTTTGTGGAATGTAGGGAAATATCCTAATTTCCAATGGACGGGTAGAAAATTTTCATAGAAGGCCCGTTTATAGCTTATACAAAGGAGCCAACTTGTATGACTAACAGTCCAGGTTTAGTTCAGAAGTGCATATAAAATATATAAGGTTGCATAATAAATGTTCACAGATTTGAGTGATATTATCATATTAGCTTGCCATGTTCTACTAACCTTCTACAAAATAATGAATAATAAATAACTAGATAAATCATATTATTTTAATGTTTAAGGTCTAAAATTAATTGCTTCCTATATACCCTTATTATACTCTCATTAATTTCTTAAGAGCTCGTGGAAAGTGGAACCAATGGTAAATTACAATGACCATAAACTTTAAATGAACATCTATGAAAAATGAGTACTTAGCTTACTAGGAATGGCAGGTGACAACATATATAATAAGAACAAAATTAAATAAAAGCAGGCATATATACACAGTCCAAGAGCACCATGTATTGATTTGTTCTCTATTCTCCAAAAAGTAGAAACGTTCATGTGAGTTTTAAATTTTCATATTCTTAATTGAATTATCAAACTTCATGTTTTTACATGCAATGACCTTCAATTCCATCTCTACTTAAATTGCAGATATCAATATTTATTTAAATAAAAAGATGGAAAATGACGATGGTAAGAAAATCTTCGAACATGATTAGAATGCAATGGCATGCGTCTTAGGAATAAACTTGGAATATAAAAGAACAAGCAATATTTATTGGCTTCAAATAAATTAAACTTTGTTGAACCAGGAGGATCTCTCAAACACCAAATTTTTTCCAGATACATAATACGAACAAATACTAGGATCATATTTCACATGAGTTAGTCACATCAATCCCAAAAAATAGATTTAACAAGAGTCTAAACCTATAACCTCAATTTAAGAACCCTCAATTTATTGGATTTGGGAACGCCAGACCAAGAAACTGAAACCTTAGCTATCACGGTGAAACCCTAGCTATCACAGTGAAACCCTAACCATTATATACGTAATTCTAATCAAAACATTATAAGAGAGCAATAAGATATTAGAAAATGAGAGAGAGATGCGTTGGGGTAGGGGGTGGAGGAGGGGGGAAGAGAGAGAGGGAACGGGGGCAGGGATGGAGGGAGGGAAAAAAGAGAGGGGAGAGAGAACATGGGGGCATGGTACGAAGGGAGAGGGGGAAGAAGAGCGGGAGAGCGGACTACTGACCATATCGGATGCTTGTGGCGGTCTCTCTCTCGAAAGAGAGAACGAGACGAGATAGAGAGGGGGAAAGGTGAGAATAGATGGGAGAGAGGGAGTATTCTTTGGAACACTTTTTTAACCTCACGTGAGCACTGGTGTTTTTTTGAACATAAATTACAACACTTCCAAAGTATTCCGTAATATATAATAAATATTTATTTTTAGAAAAAATAATTTTAGGAACATATAATAATTTTGGAATGGATACTATGTGTTCCAATACCTAGGAACATTTATGTGCAAGGGCTGGTGCTGCCAACCTCGCCATAACCATCATTAAACTTTACCTCATAGCCTCAGTTTGTTGCATCTGCTGCTGCATTAGGGTCTGGAAGAATTGGAAGATATGGACCTGTCCATCGAGCTGGGGCATCTGACACATCGGTCCATAAAGATGTTGTGGATACGCTCCATAGGGCATCTGAGACAGAATTGAGGTGGTGGAGGCAATAAATCATCCTGCTGCATCTGGGTCTGCGAGGTTTGGCCCTCGTGCTGAGTCATAGTCGGTGGTGGTGCGAGTCATGCTGGAGTCGTCAGGTTGGCTGGAATACCTCTAAAACGGGTTAACAAGTAGATAAGATTTCCAAAGACTGCTTAATCCTAATTACTGGCTCATCTTAGTAATTTAGGTTTCAAAAATGACAAATTGACCCACATAAGCCACCACAAAAATATGGCACGCTCTAGGTCCAAAATACTTAGGAACCCAAGACATGAGCATGCAAGCCGTATAGTTAGAATAAGTATTCCCGATTTAATAGACTTGCTTAAACGTAGTACAATGAAATCCTATAACTATAATACAATCGTCACACGTAATCTAATATCTCCACAACAACAACATAACATTGTAACCTCATCCATAGGATAACAACATTAACATGGAAAAAAAATAAAATAATGTCTGACTGAAATAGAAATAAGTCTAAATATCTAAATTCATGATCTGTCTGAAATAGTCCAAGTCTAGTAGAAATATATCCACAAAAATAAAAGCACAATGTCAAAAAATCGAAAATAACTGAAATAAGAAATAGTCATGACATAGAAAGCTAGATAAAATATCCACGACCCTAGTTAACTGTAAACCCCTAGATCAGGGAAACTCCTCTGTTACAATCCCTCTATCTTTCGCAAGGAAACCAAGGTCGATACCTGGATGTTCCTCCAGATCTAGAAAAGAACCAGGTCCTTAGAGGGACGTAAAAAGATATAAAATAACAAGTTACAATATGAATTGAAATAAACATGAGAATAAAAATTGGGTAGACTATCTATCTATATGAATGCACGTCGAAAACGACTTTGGGCCGTATGGGTAGGTAATGGAGTAGCATTAGCATCAACCAATGCTGATATATATACTAGCATACTTCCTCGACTGAACCGATGCTAATCCGTGGCCGTTGCCGGATATATCCACTAGTATATCCTATAACATAGCACAGTGAGACTGTTGTGTAATTGTCTGTCCCATACGCCTACTAATAGTCTTCCCCTCCCTTATCTTGCTCAAATGACATCCATGACTCGGGCAATCCATATCTCTTTGCAAGTCACTAACTAGACTCAATCTAATCAATTTATGGATTGACACACGAATCGCTCGCACCGGTAGCTAGCCCACGTAAGCTCGTGCCAACACAATATAATCTCACTCATAGTGTCGTATCATGAAATGTGTCTAGTCGTAGAAGTTATAGAAATAACTTTATTGCTAATGGAAAAGTCTTCTAACCTCTAAGTCACACACACACTATCATATCGATGACACCATCGATAGCACCCAAGTCATACTTGGATGAACACATCTATTTCTATGCACAACAACATTTTAAGTATTTTAATAGTACAGAAGTAGCAAGGTATCTTGCCTGGAATATCAACAAAAGTGTAGAATATCAGTCCGGCTCCAACCTCTGTAGTCAAATGATCATGAACTCCTAGAATTATAAAATAAACCAAAATAAATATCACCTCAAGACTTACCATATTTATACCTACCTTATATAGACCCAAACTAGTCATAAATAAGTCAACTAATATATATATACCACTATGTATATCAACAGTTGTAATAGTAAAATAATATTTATATGCCATAAATATGTACTTTAAATTCTGAATAATGTGGTATTAAATTCTTAATATATTTGATATACATATATTTTAGGAGAAACAAGTTAAAAATAATCTATTCCATCCATCAACACAATCATGCCATAGGGGTTCCAATTGGAAAGCGATTCAACACAAAAATGTAAAAAATATATATTCTAGAAATAATCAGAATATATCAGCGAAAATATGAGTTTTCATCTAATTAAATCAGATTTACATCATACTAAACTCCTATAAAGATTGGAATAAAATAGGTGGATTACGATTGTGTTTCGGTGTCCAAAAAACTTATAGTATGAGAACGATGCCATAAACGCATGAAATACTTGCAAATATGATCAAAGAACATTACCTTATGATTAAGAGTAATGTTAGAGACACTACCAGTAATTTGTTCGAGATCAAACGGGTTCAAAAATTGTCGGAAAGATCCTCGTACTGAAATAGGTCAATTCTAGACAAGCTTTGGTACAACGGACGACATAGCCAAACAGAGTAGAACGGTATGAGTTAGAAATTGGACATCAAAGTAGACAAATAGGTATATCTGCTAGTTTTGCCTTCAGGCAAAATAGATGAGAAAAAGTATTTAGAACCTATTTTAGAAGTCACCAACCTACTGCTGAATTCAGACTAAAAATAATAGGGTTTTGGCGCTTTGGATGGGTTGTACCCCTCTCAAGGCCAATAAGATGATCTCGACAGTTGCTAAGATAGATGAGGAAGTCAAGGGAGTCACGGGAGTGGTGTTATAATGCTGAAAAACTAAGGAAGAAGGGGGTTGAAGTGGTCGGCCAAGGGGATGCTTTTATCGTCGGCCAAGGGTGTATAGGGTCTTGTTTTATGGAATTGGAAGAGTGGGGGCGTTATGGAGGAATCTTATTTAAAAAAATTTGGACTCCTATGGGTTAGGCTTTGACGGAGGAGGTTTGAAGTAATTTGGTATTGGTTTGGTCAACCAATCAACTAATATGGCAATGTGGGTTAGTGGGTTTCCATATTTGGAAAGAGTGGATTTTTGAGTTGTTATTTAATGAATCTTTGAATACATGGCTATTATTTAATTGATAAAAACTTATCAAATTCATGTATAAATGATTTTGGAAACCTAGGGTGTGCCCTACTAAGTGGTTTGAGCTAGGGTTGAGCCCAAACAATTATTCGAATTGAATTGAATACCGAAATGACTATTAATGGGTCTCATGTGCCATTTGAAAATAAGTAGCACATGAAAACTCAATTGAGTGGGACACCATTGGCATATGTCTAGTAGGCTCAAAATAGTTCAAAATTATATATTGGATCGACAAAACAATTCAATTATTTTGATCATACTTCGATCAAGATTTTGACCCTACTTTACTCTATTCCTGAGATAATTTTAATCATGACTATATCTCAATTCTATTTTTGGTCATACCCAAATGACTCTGATCGTGATTATAATTTAAAACTGCTTTTAATCATGCCTAAGTATTAATCTTATTTTAATCGTGCTTGTATTCTGATCACACCCAAAGTTTTAACCATGCCTAGACTTTGATCATATCTAGATAACTATTCTATATTTGATCATGTCTAGGTACTTGACTGTGCCTGCGATTTTTATTTCGATTCCATTTCGTGCCTATTTGGTTTGGTAATTTTCAAAATTTATGTAATTGAATATTCATAATCATGCCTATCGTGCCATTTAAAATTTCTAGGACAAAATTTTTCTAAGGTGGATTGATTTGTAACCCCTCTATTCCTAAATAAATATTATTTAAAATTTGTTCCTAAATATTTTATTATTTTTGTAATAATTTTCAGAATATTTTATTTAATGATTTTAATTAAAATTGTTTATTCTAATTGAGTTTTCTTAATAGACTTTATTAGATTATAATGATCATTTAGATTTATTGGACTGTAATTAGCTATGACTTTTTATTTTATGAAATTTATTTGATAGCTATAGTTGTTAAGACTAATTGTTTTGATTAACTAAAATAATATTTTTGGATTAATTAATTATTAATATTAGCTAAAATTATTTTAAGTTTAATCATACTCTTCCTAATGGTAATAGCAGATTTGTGATTCCTTTCAACTTGACTGGTTATTTAGGAAATCTATTGTGGAAAGACTAGTCACATGTTCAAGTGGGAACATTCTGGAATTTGATTAGCTAATCTAGATTAGTGCTAATTAATCCAGATTAACACTTTAAAAGATTATTCCCTGGCATCTAGAATATACCAAATAATATTCTCTGGAATATTCCATAAATATTCTCCCTAGCCCATGCGCCTAGCAATTCTAGAACTTTTCCAATCATGCTATAAATAGCCATCGTTCTTACTGATTACTCATTCTAATCATTACTCCTAATGGCCAAAATGATCGTGTCCCATCGTGTCCCACCATTTCCATTTCACTAAACCCTTATTTTACAATTATATTTCTGTATCCATCCTAACACGGACACGCCCGTGTTCCCCCCACCCCTGCTGTGTCCCCGAGACAGATTACATTGACAAAACTCCCATATCTTGTACCACCCCAACACGGACATACACAGATCGCAAAGTCTAAGCCCTAAACCAAACCCTAGATCTACTCTGCCCGCCGTGTCCGAACGTCCCGATTGTTGGAGAGTCCACCCTGTCATTGCTGTTTCAGTGTGGAAACAAATCTAACCGAGCCGTGTCCTCGTCGGAGCTTGTAGCCATCCGCCAACACATCTTCGACTGGATCGATGTGTCCGGCCAGATCTTCTTGGCTGCCACCTCTAGAAGTCTTGCTGCCAAGAAGTACTCGTCATCGCCTCTTTGCCAGAGTTGGTCGAACATAGCCTCCGACCACCGCCAGATCTGCCTCACCGGAGAAGCTCCTCGTCGAGATCAGCCAGAGCTCTCCACCACCGCCATTTGAGTCGACTGCTCCACTGCCTCACCGAAAAACCCCCGTTACCAGGAGCCACCGCTTGCCAAACCCCGAATCTCCACCTCAGATCTAACCTCGCCTCGTCGGAGTCGAATTGAGTCACCGCCATCAGGACCACCACCGGAGTCCTCATATGAACTCACCTTTGCTCGAGTCCTTGCGCCACCTCTGTAGAAGCTTAAAAATAGCAAGATAGTGCATTGCGCCATTCACATATAGTGCTGGAGTTTATTCATCAGATGGTGCCTAATGTCCAATGGTGCCTAACACCAATTAGCGTCATCATCAGTTAGTGCGAGCTGCCACATGGCAATCTTCCTCAAAAAGTTAAGTTGTCAGTCGTGATAACTGACAATACGACAGTCAATAAAAATCTCTTCAAATCTTAAGCACGCAGCGCTCGAGGGCATTTTGTCAGACCTATCATAATGACGACTATTTGTTTCTCTGCACCATTCATCAATGGCACGAAGTGATGCTTAGCGCCAATCAACAGTTAGTGCCAATCAACAGTTTGCGCTAAGGAACAGAGCATGCCAATAAATCAATCGATCTTTATCAAGAAGCAGTTAGATGATGTGGCTCACATGCCACTAATCTCGAAGAACGTACACGCAACACTCACCATGACCAAGCGCACTTCTCTCACAGAATTCCATGCGTCATATGCAGTTAAGCTAACCGTTCGTGCGACTGGATGATTGCGTGCTAAGTAGTGTATAATCAACCCTGTTTTATACTGCGCTAATCAGTGTAACCACTTGATATTTATTCCAAAATTCTATAAATAGAGTTCAAAATCACTACTCAAGGCATCACTAACGATCATAATCTTATGAAAAGGTTGCTGCAGCACGTTCAAGAGCATTTCCTCTCCGACATCGTATAGTCCAAGGGATAAAGTGATCATCTTCTGATGAGATTCCTATAGTTGTACTTCCACATAAATCAATTGTACTCTTGTACTCTTTTCTTTCTTAGTTTGTAGTTAAATTTTTTATTTTTGCAAACAAAATGACGACTCTGCTGGGGACGACTTTATCCTCCAACGAGAAGGTGACAACTCAATGCGTTACGACGTCGGTCTGTACGACGCAGGAGGCCTTGGTCGTCGAATTCAACCAAGTTGCTTATGAATATCTGATTGGCAACTGGGGTGCCAAACGCACTTCTGCAATGCACGCCACCACTGTTCCTACCAAGAACAAGGCACGCGCCATTTGGACTCCAAAATCTAATTCCGTACCAATTGCTGTTGCTGCTACCCAAGACAAGGAAAAGCACCCTGTAACCATTCCCCACTCTTTTCCTGTCCTGGACTTGGCAAAAAACCCACTTGATTGTGCCTCTGCGCCAATCAGTGCCAAAGCTGCATCTCTAAACAAGAATTCTACTTCCCAGAAAGTAGGTTCTATTCATAGTTCACTTTCCTGCCTATAGGCGTTGTGCCAAATGCGCTGTGCCAATGCGCACAGAACACTAAGACATCTTGCCTACTCCACAACAATCTAATCGGCGCCAATCTGCTCCGTGCCAATCAGGCCAGCACCATAACTTTCCTACCCTGTGTATATCAAGGATAGAACAGAGAAGATTGAAGGTATCTCAGACCAACAAACAAATTGCACCAGATGCAGACATGTGCACCTATCTCAACAGGCGCCGAACAGAAATGAATCAGATGGTGCGCCAAAAGACTCTAGTATAGTCGGCGCCAATTACTAGTTTGTACATAGTGAAGGCTTTTAAGAGCAAGAATCCACTTACCTATGCTAATGAGCTTAGCACTGCCCTATACACGCAGCGAACACAAAAGCTTAGGAATAGGCATCATATTCCTAATGTAATAAGGCAGAGTCTGCCTCATTCTTCTTCTTATCCTTACAATGTAACTAGGCAGAGTCTGCCTCCTTCTCCTTCTTCTTCTTTTCCTGCTACTGTACAAGATCTCCGTGAACTTATTTTACATAAGCGGAAGACGACGAGTGCATCTCGTGCAGCAATGGCTCCAAAGACTGAACCTCACAGTAACCAGTATCATGAAATCGTAATCAAGTGCTATTGTAAGACAGCCAAACGGTCTGTGTTTGACCACTTGAATTACCTTAGCTTTTCTAGAATGATCTTGATAGTCGACAATGACATGTTCACATATGACAAACATCGTTGTCATTCACATGAAATTGACATCAAGTGTTGCTGCAAGCTGGCAAAACGAGTGGTGTTCAACCTTCTGAATTACTCTTGATCTCTCGATCACTCCTGATCTCCTAATATGATCTTGGTGGATGAAGATAAATTGCTATTTACTTCTGTTAACATGGCATCTCGTAGCACTGGGGGTAGAAGACGCCCGAGGCAAAATTTATCACGACCTTCAAGTCGACAAGTGGGTAATCAAGCTCTTGACTCCTCTGAAGGAGTATACCAAAATACAAGATCAAGAATCCGAGATTCCCTTGGTCAAAGGAATATTCCTAATCCCAATCGAGAATTCTTCGGTCAAAGGAATCTTTCTGATTCCTACCGAGACTCCCTCGGTCAAAGAAATCTTCCTAATTTCAATCAAGACTTCCTAAGTCAAAGAAATCTTCCCGATTCCAACCTTGGGGTAGAAGTCTGGTAAATTTCGATGCTGATAGTGAAGACTCTGATCAGACCATCTTATCTACTAGCTCATCGTTAGTGTCAAGAGAAGTGTCTGCTTACGTGACGAACGAAGTACAAGACGCTTCCATTTATACTAGCCAGGAACAAAGAATCATTGCTCTGGAGGCTAATCTAAAAGCTATGGCTTACATGCTTATAGGGATGCATACAATAATCATGGCACAAAATGTTGTTCTACCAGTTGCATCGCAAGAGCACGCAGCAGGTTCTGTGCCTATCAACACTGGTGATGAAGCACAACCTCTTCCAAACACTACTGTCCCGGACGTCATACACCTTTAATCACAGTCTACTCCAAGTCATTCTGGTGCTGGGGGTGGTGCTTATCATGCAGTCTTACCTCTGTAGAAATATGAAAAATATAGAGTTCATGCGGATTACAAATTATCGCATAGGTACCTTGGGCCAAGCAGGTCCGCATGAAGGAAAGCCTCATGACTGTTCAAAGACATATGCGGCCCATCAACAAACAGCTGTAGAAGGAAAATATACGACCAAGGAGGAGCAGTTCGACTGATAAAGCTGACAAGTCCTGACAAAACATGACAGTTCTGACACTTCGACAAGAAAGATAAGACATGGGACGTCGCCCAAAAGCAGGGTTCGTATGCTCTATGTGGCCAGAAGAGTGTCATCTAGGCCGTATGACACTTATGCGGTCCAGATTATGCGGCCCCAAAATTTCCAGAACTTCATGCAGACGGGAGTAATTGTTATTCAGGCCGCATGCTTCTCATGTGACCCCGCATAATCGAAGACTGAGAATGCTATACGCAAGGGGACACGTGGCAATCTAACCAATTCCTTATCTACCCAGATTTGCTGTAACAAAATTCTAACAAACCGACATATGGCAGCCCAAGAGCGGGTCTTCACGTGCTAATCAGCCACGTGGCCGCAAGCCGTTTATGGGGCTCAAAATCCATCCTATTATAAATAGCAAGGTGCCACACCCCTGCAAAAGGCTGGCAACCTTCAAGAAAAAAGCAATATCTTTACGAGCTAGAGACTGCATTAGATAGTCCACGGAGTAAAATAGAGTTGACAGAACTTTCCCGAGCCTCCACCGTCACCCCCCTCATAATCAAAACTAAACAATTGTACTTAGATTGTTTCCTAGGCTTTCTTTCTAGGCTCTTTTTTGTACAAGCGAATTTGCAATCAATTCTAGTGTTCTGTAATACATGTTATTGATTTTTATGGCAAACGCGATGGCGACTATGCTGGGGACATCGTTCTCTTCCGATGAGAAGTTGGTGACACAATCTGACGCGTCCAAGCTCCGCTCTACACAGCAGATGCTTGAGGTCCGCTTCGACCAACAAGCCTTCGAAGAATTGCTCTCTGAAGGGAGCGCCAGGCCGTCTCAGAAGCGAGCCAACCCGAAGGGGACTCGCAAGGCATCGGTGCGTAAAACTGTTGCCCCCAATCAAGTTTTCGAAGAAGCTCCTTCTACAGCCCAAGACAGTGACCAGAACTCTTCTGTGGCTCTATTTCCGACCGCAGAGGACTCCGCTGTCCCCAAATCCGGCAGAGAAAAATACTATGATGCTGTATTTTTAGGGGCACAAGGGAACTCCATACGGACAAAGAGGGGGCTGCAGAGAAGAGATGGGCAGTCTGCCCATGCAACAGCCAACTCTGGCCGCAGGCAGACAACTCATGCAACAGCCAATTCTTGTCGCAGGAAGATGTTCCATGGGGCAGCCAGCTCTAGCCGTAAGAAGATGGTCCATGCGACGACCAATCATGCCCACAGACAGGACGTTTCATGCGACCCTGTCAGAAGCTCTGTGTTCGACTGCCTCTCATGTGGGCCCGACGCCATGTGGCCCACTAAAGATGCAGGATATATCAGTCTAGAAACTTTTTAATATGCGCCTTTGGGTGCTAAGTTAAAAAGGTCTAGGGCAGTGCAGGCTCAACCAGCCCAGTCAACTGTCGAAGTGGCTGACTGTCAGTGGGCCCCGTTAACTGTTATACGGACTCCTGATAGAAAGTTGTATAGAACCACCCGCGTCTAATCCCCTAGGGCTAACGGATAGGGTGGGTCTTTAAAGTCTTCCTCTAAAGATCCAGAGCGAGTGCTTTTACTAGCCACGGATCAGGGAGCAAACATAATGCCTAAGCACTCGTGCGCTCGGGATCCCCGAGTTCACAAGTTTGGTACAAAGGCAGAGCAGCTTCCTACTGACTTACGTGACGTGATTACTCATAAGCGCAAGACGGCAGCATCAGCGTGCAATGCGTCCCTCTCGGGGCGTCGTTGCACTCAAGTCATCATCAACTGCTATAACAAATTAGCAGTGCCTGAAGATCGGCAGTCAGTTTTCCAGCGACTGCAGGAGCCAGCACCTGCCCGACAGGTGTAAATTTCAGGGGACAAAGAGTTTCCTTTCACCTCCTATAATTTAACTCAAAAAGTTCCTTCTGGCAAGGGAGATAACAAGACATGCTCTTCCAGCCCGACCATCTCGTCCAGTATTGCAAGGAGACCCTCATCTGGGGGGTTTCCATCAACCACAGGGGGTGTCTATTTAGGCACTCGATCCAAAAAGAAGCTTCCGGCACCTGGGGGTGCGTCTTCAGCCTCCTTGAGAGTAGATGAAGCTGGAGGTAGTAGCCCACTCAATGTATACGACAACCCGGTATACCAAGAGCACACACAGGGGGTAGAGATCTTCCAGAACTCTACAACAGAATCAGATTTCCTTTAGGGCCACCACCCACGCCAAAACGATACGGCTTCCTGCACAGGGGGTAGCACCCTTTCTGGGTCTGACGAAGATGATATTCTGACATTTTCTGATGATTTCTCTATACAAGGGTACGACACCGAGAGTACCTTTGCCACAATCCCTTCCACTTCTACCTACGTGAGAACAGACTTTATGACTGACGACGATCATGAAGTGCCTTTCGACCGACAACGGCTAGAAGTGCTCGAAGCCATGCTCCTGTCCTTAGTCAAGTCGGTGGACGAGATCAAAGCTGCCTTGCTAGCTCAACCAGCAAAGATGTCCAGATAAACAAGCTTAGGACCAGCAATCAACGCGGACTCCAACACGAGCGCCCCTCCTTTGAGTGATGATCCCGTAGCACCATCTGTTCCTTCAGCTGCAGATGAAGCCAAGGAGGCTAGGAGGGAAGTCTAGGAGCTCCGAGCGATATTCAATGCCCGAGACTCCTCTCGGGATCTTAGAATACGGCAGCCATATTCCGTCGCATGGAGGGACGTACCATTTCCACCATGGTACAAGCCGTTCCATATCGATTCTTATTATGGGAACACCTCTGCTAGTCGGTACATGACTCACTTTGAAGTCACCACCGACCACTTGCTGCAAAGTGACGCCATCTTCACGCGATTATTCATCGGAGCATTGGAGGGGATCGCGTTCGACTGGTACTGCAACCTTTCCGACAACTGTATCCATTCTTTTGACGACTTCAAACACATATTCCTGGAGAGATTTTACAAGGTGGGGCATGATGTGACGATGTCATCTCTCATGGACATCGTTCAGGGAGAGAGGGAGCTGACAAGGAACTATATCTAGCGTTTCCGCCAAACCGCGATGAGATTGCCTCAGGGCAATCCCGAGAGCTCCCTGATTAAAATCAGCCTAAAGAAGTTGCTCCCTGCAATTAGCCTCTAGATGGGAGACGATCAGTTCAGAGATTGGACGACCTTTATCATAAGTGCTACGAAAGAGGAGGCAAAATTGAAGAAGGCTCGCCAGCTGGGATTACACATCCCAGACAGAGAAGATAAGGGCAGACGTCCTGGTCCCGCCTCCAGTAACAACAACAGTGGCGCCACCACCAATCAGGATAATAAGATCAAACAGGCTATGGTCACTGATGCAATGCAGAATCCTGAACAAAAACAGATGGAAGGTCAGTGGCCCAAGATCAATTACTCATTCGAAGATAGTCATGTCAAACCTATCTTTGATATGCTCTTATAAGGGGGTAGGATCCAGCTCCCGCCACCAAGGCACGAGCCCCGAGCAACAGAAATGGAGGACCCAAAGTACTGTCACTTCTACCGCTATGTTCATCATGCCACCCAGGATTGCTTCCAATTGAAGCGGTACATCCAGAGTCTTATCAACTCCAAAGCTCTGTCGATAGAATTTGAAGAGCTTACTGTGGCGGCAAATATGGTATCTATTCAGTTCGACGACTTCCCTCCAACAAGCACTCTTTATGGGGTAATACCTGTCCTCCGGGCAATGATGGCGGTTACTAATCTTCCACCTGCCCGGAGCCAGACATCTGGATTGGTACCCATCACCACATCGCGAGGAGAGATCATATGTGTGCATCCAGACTTGGTGCTCGAAGTTACCCAGAAGGTGTCATCTCCTACCAACAAGAAGAAGGGCAGAAAGTCTAGAGCCTGCCATATAATTTTAGTTGGCGCTGAAAAAGCTGCAGATGTTATTACCCGCTCTGGAGCACAAGTTCAGCCCACACGGGATAGTCCTGTCGAAGATCCTTAGCTAGCAACGTTGCCTCCCTCCGATGTTCCAAGGCCATCATAGCCTCCACTGGCGGATAAGTCCAAGATAAGGAAGACCCGCATCGACAGACCAGTCCGTCGTAATATATCTCAGGGACTGAAGAAACCTTACAACTTCGACATATTAGCACAATTGGCTAATACGCCAGCAAAGTTGTCGCTATACGAGCTCCTAAGGCTCTCCAAGGATCTTCGTGTCGCCTTAAATGAAGCACTCCAGAATGCTGATGCCTATTTAGCTCAGGTCAAGCCTCCAGGGGAAGACCCGCCAATAGAACTACAGGATGGTGGTAGCACAGATGCAATGCCCAACATCGTATTTACTCCGCAGGACATGTTGATGAAGACCAACTTACATGATCGCCCATTGTACTACACTGGATACATAGACGACATCAAGGTGGATATGATGCATATCGACCTGAGATCGTCAATAAGCATCATCCCGAAAAGCCTGCTCCAACTTCTTAGCATCCCTATCCACTGGCTAGCGACAATCAACACTGCCATTAGCGGGTTTAACTCAGGAAGAAGCTATCCCCTAGGAAAGATTCGGTTGAAGCGTCAGATTGGTGACCTGAGGACAGAAGTTACCTGCTACGTCATAGATGCAGACACCTCCTACAACATCCTCCTGGGACGTCCGTGGATACATGACTATATGATCGTGCCATCCACCCTTCACTAGTTTTTTAAATATGTCAGTAAACACGGTTCCGAGAACGTAACAACGCCCAGCCTACGCCGCAGTGTCGGCGGTAGAACGCTGTCCTAGGTCACAACATCTAACATTATAATGCTAAGCAGTTTATACTCCCCGAATGGGGGTGACATAGCAGATACAGTCTCAATCACATCTAAGGTAGAGCATGATAAAGATAGATAAAACATAAAATCCAAAAGAGATACAACAGATAGAAGTCTAAGTGTCTAAGATACACAAACCCAGAAATACATCTCAAAGCTCAAATACAGTAATCCACAAATCAAATACAACTCCAGACGAATGAAATAACTACCTAAACAACCTCTAAAGTGTCTCCTCTAGGCTAGCAGGCACCTCCAGGCTATCTGTAAAATTTATCAACAGGTCCAGTCAGGATTGGAGCGAGTATAGTACATCTCAACAAATCATAGCAGATTAGAAAATATAATCATGCAGTAAAGTAAGATACAAGTACTGAAAGAAGTGCAGTATGTAAACAGAGAGAGAACTGTAATAGAAATATCTACTATACATAGAGAACTAGCAGTGACTAGTGAGTCAGAGTACAATATGAACATGTAAATGGCCTGGGATGATTCTGTGAAGACACTACGGAATGATTCAAAGAAGATACTACTGGTGTATTATTCACATGTCCACTTCTACTCCTCCGTACCCCAATCAATACACAAGGATCCAGCCAGGTTATGTTATGATTCCATACAAGGCCCCGAAGGATGATACATGGATGTCCCATAAATAGGGATTCTAGGGGTTACCCAACAGTGTAAGATTCAAGAGACTCTGTGATCATGAGGGTACATGTCACAAGTAATCAAATGAACCAAGAAGCAGAGTGATACGCCATGTAAGTGAAACGCACAGAACACGTAGTACCCGATGCTTCCTAAGGATAATATCTCAAAAAAGGATCCATACAGTACCAATCCGTGTGACCATCGTGACAGTACAAGTAAAGTAATCTACTGCAGGAAATAATTCTAAGCAGGATATGAAATGATCAGAGAATGTACTCGCCTGATATCTGAATGTCCAAGGTAAAGATACTGTTCGAGATGAGGTACCTGACTCCTATTTAGAACAATACAAGTCACAACATGTCCAGAAGGGTAATATAAAGCACTACAATGCATTCTACATGAATCTAGGTCAAACTAGGCCAAAGTTAACCCTTGGTCAACTCTAGTCAACTGTACTAGTCAAACTAGGTCAAACTAGGTCATGTCCTAACCCAGCAAGTCTTACTAGGCCTAACCAAGACTATCCTAGCAAGCACACATCAATACAAGGCTATACAAGCCAACATACACCCAACTCTATATAGCATACAATTATTCAATACTCAAATAGGCAAGAATTCACATTAGATATACACTAGGTAATCTATTACTTTAAGCTATACATGTCTACACATATATACACATGCATATATTGGTATTCAATATTAGGTCTATAATCATGGCACTTCAATGGCTATATATAATATTACCATACAATATGCTACCATATATATAATATACATACATAGCTAAGTTAACTATATTCATAAATACTTATTTAAGAGGCTATGTGTGTGTATGTGAACATGGCAAAGGGGCAAGTGAGGGTTAAATGGGCATACATAGTGTATACATATCAAAGAGTGTCAAAGTGTAAGTGAACAAAGTGTCAAGTGTGATAGTGTCAACATAGTGTAAGGGGTACATGAGGTAATATAGGATTTGTGTTAACATAGAACATTACATCTCATTAACTTGTATATTGCATACATTACATCTACTATTACATTACATTCATGCTTGTATTCATTCATCATTCATTTATTCTCTTGTACTACTATATGCACCATACATTACATACTATGGAACCTACATATTCATTACAAGTCATACTTATACATGCTTACATTAGATAGGATACTTACACCTCATACATCATTTATTTAACCATTTACTCATGCTTGCATTCTCTATTTAGTTACATAATGTATATACATTAACATGGGTTAAAATCAAATAGAACATTATATTACACACAAGGGTGCACAAAATGCATATGCCGAATAGTAACTCCTACTAATAATCAATACTGTACCAACTCAGCATGAATTAAATTCTAGGAATAAAGTATGTTATAGATCTATGTGTTAGCTTTCCGAAACTTCAAACGGATCGCGTTTTCGTTTCCGAAAACTCCCGGAATCGCAAAAACACCGAGAACGCGTTTGTCTTTCGTACAGCTGACACTCAAATAATTCTCTAGAAAGTTATAGAAAGAATTAAGCCTATTAATACATGTTTTTGGAAAGCTAACTTCAATACGCTTCTTTTAAAAAAGCGGAAGATTAAACCGAGCTTTGAGCTAGAAGTTATGACATTTCTAAGTTAGGGCTGAAATTAAAAACGTGGATAAAAAATCATGACAGATTTAGATAGTTTGAGCCAAAAGAATACATAATATATATCCTAATTATCCACAACAATAATAGCAATAATAATATGAGGAACCACACTCACAAACTTGATTATATAATCATCATGAACCATTTATTACATATATAAATATAGATACACTCTCATTACAATATATATATATATATATATATATATATATATATATATATATATATATATATATATAAATCTATATATGTAACATGAACACATCCACAACACAAAGGACACTCCTATGACCTCCAAATGGACACAAAATAGACACAAATAGAGATACAACCGTGGGGATCATTCATATGGGTTTAAATATTCCTATATGCATGTAGGGGTGGTTTAGAGGAGAGATTATACCTTCCGAGAGAGAGATTCAAAGAAAAAACCTTCCGACACGACACCGACACGTAGAGATTCCAAAAGGACACGAACGAGCTCCGAATCCTCCCAAACTTGGCTAGCAACCTCTAACCATGGAGTAGAAGAGAAATGAAGAAGATTTGGTGGAAGAAGGGGTTGATTTGGGGATGAAATCAATGGAGGTTCATCTCTAAATTAATTTGGGGAAGAACAAGAGAGAGAAAGTGGATAAAAATAAATGAATGAAGGAGTGACTCATTCCTTATCCCCCCATAGGTGGCCACCCAAAAAGTGTGAGGTGTTCCTATTTTGAATGTCTAAAATGCCCTCCACTAATCTATTTGATTTAAATTAGGAATGGGTTAAAGGTTGAGGTCAATTTAGTCTAGTTTTAAGTCTCTAATTAAACTAAACCTATCCATAAATAATTAGTCTAAATACTAACTAAAATTAATATCATGTGGACTAAAATTAATATCATGTGGGCCATGCCTAACTAGTGTGTGGGTCCCACTAGAGTCAAACTACCCCCGGGTCCCCGTTTCAAGTCGAATTGAGTTAAAATTCGAACCCGACTCAAACAACCCCAAAACAATATCATAAATAATAAAATAAATTTTAACCCCAAAATAATATCATAAATAATAAAATAAATTTTAAGAATATTCAAAAATATAAAATAACAAAAATACCCCTGTTTTTTAAAACTGGGGGTGACAAATCTATCCACCTTAAAAAATTTCATCCTCGAAATTAAAACAAAGCAATCACAGGAAACACATGCAGAAAACAATCTCATTCAAATACTTTTCAAAAAAAATCAGCAAAAAAAAATCTCCTTGAGGCACATCAAACATTTGTAAATAAAAACTGATACGTGTCCGATACGGACAAAAAACCATCACAAAATCACACCTATCAAAGATCAAAATTAATAATCACCAACGCAATAAATATCAAAATAATTCAAAGAGGTCAAATGCAAAATATCCTTAGGCCAGAAATGATATTAAAATATCCTAATCACATGGTTAGGCTCTAGGTCAACAGTCTCTAGGGTTTCACTAGCAAAACATCAAAATTATAAGTCATGATTTTAAATAGTTTTAAAATGATTTAAAAAATTACCAAAAATTATATCATGATTTAAATGTCAAATCAATAAATGATTAAAATTACAAAATTTCAAAATTACTCTCATTTTAGAAAACTGGGTGTTACAAGTCTACCCACCTTAGAAAAATTTCATCCTCGAAATTAAAATGTCCATACTCCCTCTAGGTCAAACCCCCACAATCAAAGTCCCAGATTAAAACAAATTATGTGATCAAAAGGACGACATACAGGGTCATTGCATACGGTGGTAGTGAAAGTCTCATCTAGGTATACTAGTCATGCTAAACTAAGACGGTCATAGGGTATCAAACACACAAGAAATCTAGAGTGCTAAACTGGAAAAGATACAAAAATAACAAATCATCAAAACTGTAAGACAGTCTACCATCCTATGTGAAAGCTGGTACTCATAAAAAATATATAAAAATAAGAAAGGTAACTTCCAATAATCTAAAAGGGTACAGAAAAATCAATTTCAAAGTTAAAGAATTGAAAGTCACTTGCATTGAAATCCAATCACAATATATATATAGAGAGCGTTAGAAAGGAAAAAGCTGGCGTTATGTAATGTTAACAAAGCAATATTAATTATAATAAATCCTTTTTGGAAATAACTTGTAAAATAATAATAACCACTAATAGGAATTTATATATTTATATGCTTGCAAGGTATTTATTTTTAATATAATACTTAGTAAAATCAAGATTATGAGATTAGAACATAATAGAAATATTATAACCATATAACTAGCTAGAGAATCTTTATCAAAATACTAATAACCATATTATATAACCAAACCTTAGTTAAAATACATTTCCTTCAATATATATATAAGAGTGGTTAGAAAATTTGAACAATAAATTTATCAAGTAATATTTTGCTAGAAATTCCATTTAAAAAAATATATTTCCTAAAAATAATAGCTCATCAATCCTTAACAAAACCTAAAATTATCTAAAAATATATTTTGCTAGACTGTTTACATAACCAAAATGTGCTCTGAATCACGTAGTTAGCTCAGTTTTCTTATCTATATCATGTATATCTATTTCCACTATATCATGTTCTTCTTTTTATAGTCTCTCTACTATTTTTTTATCAGCAGTTCATGTATATTATTCTATAGCTTGTTTCATATTTCCTTTCATGTTATGAACTGTGTGAGAGATATGTATTCGTTCCTGTCCAGACTGGACCCGTTGAAAATATTACAGATGATGAGGATTGCTGCGACATTTACTATGGATCAGGCCTAGTTGACACAGGTGACCTAGACCCTCAGCAAGATCCAGTAGTCGCTGAGGATTGTCATGAGTTAGATTAGACTTATATATTTATCTAGTTGTTGAGACATTGTGATTGTATTGAGATTTTATTATGGTATAGTTTACACCGAGATTATTATTCATATTGTGACTCTGTTGAGATTATCTTTCTTCTATTCTATCTTAGTTAGTGTGATTGAGTTGTACCATATATATATTATTCTCCAATTGGAGCATATTCTAGATTGTGCTAGATGTTGGACCTAGGACAACGTTCTACCATCGACAATACAGCGTAGGCTGGACGTACCCACGTCTCGTGCCTTTACACCAGGTATGGGTCCTGACATCAATAACGAAAACAAATAACAAATGTACTCGCCTGGGGTCCTTTGCTGGTGAAACCGATAATACCATCCACTTAGTGTGCTACACAAAATCAAACTCGCACAACAGTATCCGGGAGCTAAAACAGATATTACTAACATGTTTAGAATAGTCATAATAGCTACGATAGCCTACCCATAAGTTCAATTCTGGACACAGGGGCAAAACGGTAATTTTGGCCAAAACGGTATCTGTCGTTGGACTCGCTTTGCATCGAAAAGTGTCCCAGTATCTACCATCTCTAAAGTCATCAAACTATATGTCTGCGGGTCCGGTTTGACGAAGCGAATCCAACCGTACCTCCAAAGTTGGATTCCGATGGGCTGTGCACAAATTTGTCCGTTGGGTCGAGTCGCGGGCCCGCCAAAATAGTATTCCGACCGACTTTCTCATAATAGGATCAAATTCGACCTACAGGACCAGAAAAATAATACGGTCCTGTTGGCGCAAGTTTTGTCTTGAGATGATCAACGTGCACAAAGTTATGGGCTAGCTTGCAAAGAGGCCGATACGGGGTATCTCGACGGATACGCCTTGATTTCGTCGCGTACGGACAACGAAATTGAGTTCTGTCGAATCCAACACGTCCACGTAATTGATATGCAACTTTCGATATTTTCGGTTCGCGACTACGTCGCCTGGTTTATCGTGACACACGCCGTATCGGTAAAATCTATTAAAATTTTATAATTTAAAAACTAGGTTTTTCCTGAATTTTGAGAGTCGATTTTTTGATGCACATACGATCTATTTAGAAACTATGAAAAGTATATTGAAGCCTTATAGGTTGACTACTACTATCTTTAATTATTTCTAACTAGTTATTAACAGGTTGACATGGATGGTTCATCAAACAGGGGTATCTCGACTGAATTGATGATGTTTCTAAAGCAGTTTTCCAATCGACTTGGCGTCGATTTTTAGGACAAATAGGTTTACTATCACAAAATTGGATTATATGGGTTCCCAGACGGTCATGTAGGCTCTCGATTCCAATTTACGGAATCAGAAATGACTGAGACAACATAAAGAATTTGGATCGTGATGATGGATACCTGGGCGGTTGAAACAGAGCAGTCCTCTGTTCTCTGTCGCATACGACAGACACTTGGGGTCGACCGTACGACGATTGGAAGCTGTGGCCGATGGTGGCAGGTGGTCAGGGGTGCACCAAGGGTCTGGGATGTCGAGGGTGAGATGTCGTAGAGTGGAAAGGGAGGGAATACATTGTTGTTGTTGTTGAACTTCTGCGGCTGTGCTCGCTTCTTCCGTGCGCTGCTGTACGGCTACTGCTATTTCTGCCGCGGGTGTAGCAACGGTCGGCCGCCGTTGGCCGCGCGCGACGGTGCTAGGGCTGGGGGAGGAGGTCGCCAAGGATGGGCTAGGGTTTTGTTTCCCTTTATCACTCTCTCGCTCTCATATATAGGCTTTGTTAGGGGAGACCGAGCTCGGGTGTTGTTCTTTGTGAACAATACCCGCAGCTTTGATTTCTTTTCTTTTTTCTATGTATATATATATATATATATATATATATATATATATATATATATATATATATTTTCTATGTATATATATATATATATATATATAAAAATATATATATATATATATATATATATATATATATATATATATATATGGATACAAATGGTTGCATCTACTAAGAGCTTTCAGAATTTGCCTTCGAATTTCAACAACAAGTTGATCAGCCGTAAACTTGTATGATTCTTATCGCCATTTATTCCTGTTTTTCCAGATGACCCAGCAAGCTGCCCCGACCACGATTTCTCGAAGTTGGATCAATGGCCTCCGCCACCATTTTTTCAGTCTGCTTAAAAAGTCCCCTGTACTGCGGATCTAGAAGGATTGTTGTAATTGGCGCCATACTTCCTTCGCCAAGTCGCCTTCATGAAACACATGCCAAGTTGTTTCCTGTTGGGGTTGAGCACAACAATGACATTGAGATGCAAGCTGATACCCAAGCTTTTGAACACTATCATCCGTTGGAAGCCGATCATGCAAAATTCTCCATTCCAATAAAGACCACTTAATAGGAATACACGAGTTCCATCTGTGACAAAAATTTGTATTTCGGGGAAAAGAAAATCTAGTGTGCCTCCAGGATGAGGCTAAGGAGAACACACCTGATCGAAAAGGAGCCCAAATCCAGGAGCCAGGATCAGAAGGATGGGGATCAATAAGGTGATTAGAGATCTCTCTCTCTCCCTTGAAGAATCCTTTTCCAAATCTGAGAAGCATTTGAATTGGCTTGAACAACATCTATTGCAGTATACTTACAATACCGGATCTTAATAAAAGTCGACCAGAGCCCTTCCTGTGTCTTTAATTTCCACCAAAGTTTAGTAGAGAATGTGTTGATAACCTCTTCTAAACTTCGCAGTCCCAGACCTATTTCATCCTGAGGCCTAGCCATTTTTGACCAACTTAGCCATGACTGTTTATATAGCCCCTCCTTCGATCCCCAAAAAAATTTAGAAAACATAACTTCAAGTTGATACAAATTTTTTTTAGAAAACATATATATATATATATATATATATATATATATATATAATATATATATATATATATAATATATATATATATATATATATATATATATATATATATATATATATATATTTTTTATATATATATATATATATGAATACAAAAAAAAAAAAAAAATATATATATATATATATATATGGATACAAAAAATATATATATATATATATATATATATATATATATATATATATATATATATATATATATATATATATATATATATATATGGATACAAAATTAAATAAAATATATAAAAATTTCTTAAAACTATGTGAACAATTATTTTATATAGAAAGTTACCTCTTGTAAATATGACATGACAATTTAAACAAAATATTCAATTTAACACAAGGCTATCATTAATTATATAAAAATGTTATAAAAATAAAATAAAATAAATCCTTAATAATTTAAGGAAAATTCTACTATAAAATGTATCAAGTAAAATAAATGAAACTAAAATTTAAAAATTAAGGGGGTTTTACATTCTACCCAACTTATAAAAATTTTTGTCCTCAAACTTAAAATAAATCTCATTAAATAAAGTGTAAAATATAACAATAACGAGATTTAATACAAGGGAGGGTAGCATGTCAAATTGCAACGCGGTTTCCAAAATGGGGAGGAGGTGGTTATCATAAGAATCCCAGTTGACGTCATGTTCTACAAGATTGGGTATTCTTCATTCCGGACTCTACCCAACTTATAGAAATTGGCTAATCGTAAAAATTGTTGTTACAAGACTTCCAAGAGGACACTTTCTAAAGAGAGGTACGAAAACATTGGACACTTCTAACTGTAGTCACCTATTCTAAGTGAGCCTCAATATTGTCATGACTATATTGGTCAATAACTTCTATTTGAGGATTGTCACCGTTAACATTGTTTCTATAGGGGTCATACTTCAGCATGCTAGTAGGAATCCTTGTTCAAATACGACTAGAACGTGTCGGTGCACAGGAATTTCAGTGTTCGCCTAACATCGGTATTATGAGATAAGGCTGAAAAAAGTTTAAGGAAAGAAGAGTTCATGGGTCAAGAGATGGAAGTCTTTAGTGAGTGCAAGAAATCTTTCTATAGAACTTGGTTAGGTAAGTGTTCAAAATATTTAAGTCATAACGACTAATATGTATGGGTTGGTGTTTGGTATCATGTATAGGAGGCGTGAGCTTGCTTGTGTAGAATGCATCTATCATAGTTGCGATGTGCTTTGCATGGATCATGGACATTCAATTTATTTGAGAGAATAGGTCGATATTGTATGGTTAAAAAAAATCGAACGAAACAAAAATGGATATCCGTGGTTTGTTCTAAGAAAATGTATCATACATGTGGTATAATTGAAATAGGGCACAAGAAGGCACATTTGTGTGGGAGATGTATGTCATATGTGCAACTTGACCGGTCTAGTTCATGAGGGTAAAATTTGTTGTAAGGAAAAGGCTAGGGTTGTGCTTCAATTATCCAAGTCACGGTAGATGGTATCAATTTGATATAGATAGAAGTGGACGTTATAAACCATTGACTTATCTAGCTAGATTGGAGCCATTCTATTCCAATCACTTGTTAATTTGAAGAAAACCCTTTGTTTCTTGGGGAGTCTTGTAATATATACACTACGAAAATTTTTGTTCTCAAAGTTTTAAATTAAACTAAAGCTCAATACTACGATAGGATGAGATTTGAAAAAAATAAAGGTTGCGATCTCTTACCACGGTTACCTAAATGCATAAGCAAGGGTATATGTAATACGGAGATTGTATCACAATTTCCAAGTAGATGGAATAAAGGTTATGAATGGCATCTCATTTTAAGAGGTGAAGTATACTAAGTTCAGGTTCTACCTATCTTATATAAATTGGTTATCATGGACAACACAGTAATAGGACTCACAAGAAAATCAAATTTTAAGAAGATGCATGAGGATATGGGGTTCTTCTGATCATAGTCACGGACTCTATAGGAAGCATAGGTATTACTTACTTTACATTGCCCATATATTGACCATGTTTCATCGAGGCAGTAGGAGAGTCTTGGTCAAGCATAGCCGAAAACAAGTTGGAACAGCGGGATTCCATCCCTGGTATAACATAAGCTACGAAGAGCTACGATTACAAGATTTATTGAAGGAGGATTAGTGGACCAAGAGATAGGGACTATATGATAGGTGTATGGACCTATCTTATAAAGTTTGGTTTTATAGTCCAAATATGGCAAGATGCGTGGATGGATTTAACTGGAGTTTACTAGGTTCCCTAATTGGACATCAATTCTTTGATTGCATGAACCTTGGATTTTAATATATATTGGCTGGACAAGGTCCCATGAATCAAAATGAACCATTCCTTCCAATTCAAGTGGTTGGGCTAACTGCCAGTCCGATTGGTTAACTAGGTTCTTAAAGTCCAAAATGTGTCTTCTGTGACTTTTGTGTTTAAGTAGCACATGAAGACTCAATTGAGTGGCACACTAGTGGCATATGCGTAGTGGAGCTTCGAATAGATCACAACCATATATTGGGTCGAAAGGTTTGAGTCATGGTTGAGTCTCTAATTATAGTCGGAAAGTATATCGGTATTACGGTAAGGGTTCTAGTTAGTCTTTTTGACTTGAAAGTCACATCATAAAAATAGAGCATAAGGGGACATGTTTAAGTGAGACATAATATGCCTAGATGAAGATGGACTCATCTAGATCATGCATATAAAATTTTTTGGAAGGTAACCTCTATTATTACGCTCCGAATATCAATGTCATGGTAAGGGACACCAAAAGAATATAAATGAAAGTGGGTGTTTATGAGGCACTAATTTGTCATCCTAGTAGGAACCAACTCATCCTAGTCAATCGATAATTCTAGTAACTCTAAAATTAAGAAGGCTTGCAATCTATTCACTCCAGAAACATGATATGATTTTAGGATTAGTGACGTTAGAAAATTTCAAGGTCGTGATATTGTACATCGACTCTTGATTATAAAAGAATATTACACAACAAAATAGATAATGTCATGTGATAGATATGAATCAAGCATGAAGTTCGTTCTCCGATTTCAGATAGATGAAAATTGATTGCGTATATATAACTTCATGGTTATAGGTCGTATGGCGAACCAAGGGAACATTCTGGGTATATCTTCCTTCAAATATGAGTATTTATTTTTCTAAATTAGGTAAGGCCAAAACAATAATGAGTTCAAGGCAGAGGGGATCGAATGTGAATACAAGGTTCCAAGGGCGATTGAATAATTTAAAGAGAGTTGTCAAGACAGTTGCGGATGAGATCCTAGACACACCTATACCTCAATCCATGTAGGTTAATCGTATGAAGAGTGAATCGTTGCACTATGGTTGATCAGACCATAATACACTGATTCTAGTTAGATAATATATTAGTGGGCGTTCCCAATAAACACATGTCCTGAACAAGCTCGATAAAGAATAAGCTTGCAAAAACTAGGCTATAATAGCGGCGTTAGTCAAGATATTCTAAATATATAAGTTCGCAAGATTTGTGATTGAAAGAAGGCACAAATAGTTCAAGTTCCATGAAAATCTAAGCCGTATCTGGTGCTCATGTTTATATAGTCATCCTACTGTCTTCTTATCTAAGGCCTTGGTCGACCAATAGATTAGGGCCCTCTAAACTCTTTATTCTAGGTAAACTTACTAGTGTCAGTCAATTACCTCGTCAATAGGTCACAAGGATAATGAAAAGCTAGGTTGGAAGAAAAGCTATCCAACTTATAAAATTTCTACTAGTATTGGCTTTGAATCAATAGGACGTACAGGGCATGTTCCTAACCTTTATAGTATTCAAAACCTGTAATCATGTCTGAAGTCACTTTACCGAGAATTTATGCCTTGCTAGAGTACACCTGGCTATAGTAAATCCTTGGTTTCATGATTTAAATATGATACAATATCGGATATTTATTCACTCTATCTAATATTGTCACAAAGGTAACTATGATCCAAAGAGGACAACTAAGACATAGTCATAACAATATTCGATAACTTATGTTTACTTGAAATAATTTCAACTCGAGGGGTTATGCTTCACCAGTGCGCTGCTGGCTGCAGTGAACCCACAGGCTTCAGAATTTAAATAAATGGCGACAGTGCGCTGTTGTCTTGCTATTACGAGTCAACGAACATTCTTCCAACTATATCTGTAAGGATTCAAAGAAGGTTGTAGAGATTCAAACAAGTTGATTATGATAGAAAAGTGAAAGTATTTGTCTTTGAAGTGGAAGTATCTATTTTGAAAATTAAATGATCAATTAGGTATCAATTTTAAAAACTAAGCGATTGACTAGGAGAACGATCGAACTAAAATTTCCAATTCTCTATTTATCTCATACTCAAGAATTGAAGGACAAAAACAAAATTGACTCGGGATTAATAGATGGATAACCGGGTCATTAGGCTCAAAAGTCAACGAAAAAAAATAGAATGTTGACTTTTTAGAAAATATATTTCTTATGGAAACAAATAAGTGATACGGCTTAGACAGGAAAGATAACTCGAACCAATCCCAGGATGATCAAGATGGGAGAATTGTAAGTATCTGTCCTATAAGTCTCAATCATTAAAATATAAGATTGATCATGGAGGAAATAACTGATGACAAGAGAATCACAAACATTCTAATTTCTATTTCATGTGTATTAGAATGATTGAGGAAAAACTTTGAATCGAAACTAACTCGAGGTTAGTATATGGATAATAGAATCAGAAATTATAAAAATAATTCCTTATCTAAATTACATGGCCAATATACTTTAACTACCCAACGGTAAATTTTGAATAAGGGACTATTAGTCCTAGTCATTCATTTAAATAAAATTAACCCTAACTTGTGAATGAGCATTTCCTAGTCGTAGGCTCTCAATAGTACGACTAACTTAAGTACTATCATGAGTTCGCCCAATTTACGAAAACAGACCTGCATGGGCCACCACAAAAACTTGTCACGGTCCGCACATATTTTTCGGGATACGAGTGCGTATCCAAGCCAGCCTACGCTGCAGTGTCGGTGGTAGAACACTGTCAAGCCACGATGCTAAAAATCATAAATAATTCTCATTCACAATAACTAAATTAAATTATAATATTCAAGGATTTATATTTGATATAAGGTACAATGTCTCACAATTTATAAAGAACAACTGAATAAATACTCAACTATCTAACTAGTCTCTAGTTTTGGCCTGCAAGTACACCCGTCTTCCCAATGCTAAGCGTAGTCATAGCTAACCTAAAAAATGTTAGGTTACCCAGTCAGGATGGAATGAGTACAATTCATTGAATGCAGTTCCAGTATATGATGATGACTATTAAACATAGGTTAGCCATTAAATATATGATTTGAAAATAAATAGGAAAAATATGATAAAACTAAACAAAAATCTGACAGTAAATGAATAAAACAAAAGAAAATACTTTCTAACTGTTTGAAGTACCTTTGACATGTGATCGGTCTAGGGACAGTTATACCACAATGTCTACGATGTCTAAACAATGTCTACGATGTCTAAACAATATCTACAATGTCTAAACAATGTCTACAATGTCAACTTTGTAATAAAATAACAATGCCTACTTTGTAATAAAATTATAATGTCTATGATGTCTACTTTGCAATAATTAAACAATATCTATGATGTCTACAATGTATAAGGTCAGATCACACATCTTTGGTACATTCTTTTCCCGACTCTACAAGTAAGAATACGACAAAATATAAAAGAGACGAGAACCACATATTCAACGACCAATAATGAGATATAGTAATGATCAATATCGAAAACAAACAACAAATGTACTCGCCTGGGGTCCTTTGAGGGTTAAACCAACAATACCAACTACTCAGTGTGCCACACAAAATGAAACTCGCACAACTGTCTCCGGAGGAAGAAACAAATATTACCAATATGTTTAGAGTAGTCAAATTAGTTAGAATAGCCTACACATAAGTCCAATTCTGGATACAGGGGCAAAATGATAATTTTGGCCAAAACGGTGTCCGTCATTGGACTCACTTGGCACCGAAAAGTTTGCCAGTATATACGGTCTCTAATGTCATCAAACTATTTATCTACGGGTCCGGTTTGATGAGGCGAACCTAAATGTATATTCAAAGTTGGATTTCAGTGGACCGTGCACAAATTTGCCCGTTGGATCGGGTCACGAGCCCACCAAAATAGCGTTCTGATCAACCTTCTCAGAATTGGACCAAACTTGGCATACAGGACCGAAAAAATAAACAACTAAATTGAGTTCTGTCGAATCCCACACCTCCACAAAATTGATATACACCTTTCGATGCTTTCGATTTGCGACCACGTCGCCTGGTTTCGGGGCACACGCCGTATCGGTAAAATTTATTAAAATTTTATAATTTATAAACTTGGTTTTTCTTAAATTTCGAGAGTCGATTTCTTAATGCACGTGCGATCTATTTAGAAACTACAAAAAGGGTATTGAAGCCTTATAGGCTGACTACCACAATCTTCAATTATTTCTAACTAGTTATTAACAGGTTGACATGGATGGTTCTTCAAACAGAGGTATCTCGACTGAATTGATGACGTTTCTAAAGCAGTTTTCCAATCGATTTGGCATCAATTTTATGACAGATAGGTTCACTGTCACCAAATTGGCTTAGAGGGGTTCCTAGACGTTCATGTAGGCTCTCAATTCCAATTTACGAAATCAGAAACGATTGAGACAACATAAAGAATTTGGATTGTGAAGATGGATACTGGGCGGTTGAAACAGAGCAATCCTTTGTTCTCTGTCGCACACGATAGACACTTGGGGTCGATTGTACGACGGCTGGGAGCGGTGGCTGATAGTGTCAGGTGGTCAGGGGCTCACCTAGGGTTTGGGATGTCGTGGGTGCACCTAGGGCCTGGGCGGTTGAAACAGAGTAATACGTTGTTGTTGTTGTTGAACTGCTGCGGCTGTGCTCGCTTCTTCCGCATGCTGCTTTACGGCTATTTCTATTTCTGCTGCGGCTATGGCAGTGGTCGGCCGCCGTTGGCCGTGCACGGCGGTTCCCAGGCTGGGGAAGGAGGTCACCATGGATGGGCTAGGGTTTTGTTTCCCTATATCTTCCGCTCGCTCTCATATATAGGCTTTGTTATGAGAGGTCGGGCTCGGGTGCTGTTCTTTGTGAACAGTACACGCAGCTTTGATTTCTTTTTCTTTTTTTCCTATATGTATGTATGTATATATATATATATATATATATATATATATATATATATATATATATGGATACAAAATTAAAAAGAATATATAGAAATTTCTTAAAAATATGTGAACAATTATTTTGTATAAAAAGTTACCTCTTATAAATATAACATGACAATTTAAACAAAATATTCAATTTAATAGAAGGCTATCAATAATTATATAAAAATGTTATAAAAATAAAATGAAATAAATCCTTAATAATTTAAGGAAAATACTACTATAAAATGTATCATGTAAAATAAATAAAACTAAATTCTAAAAATTAAGGGGGTTTTACATTATTATACTTAGCAGTTAATGAGTCTATTCTTTGTGCAGCAATGTTAAACTTCTTTTTCTCTACTTCATAAGCTTCATTGAGTTTTGCATGCAATTGTGTCATCTTATTAATACATTCTTGGCGTCATGCAGACTTAGCTTAACCGTTGATAGCTCATCTATGTTACTAGCCGTGGCAGTGTCTCTAATCTCATTAAACAGAGAGGACAACCTTTCATTCTCCAACTAATATGTCTTAATATCTTTTTGAGACTTTTTATACTTATCTATTACTTTCTTGTGTTCTTCCAATAGATCACTGAAAACATCAGATAACTCATCATAAGAAAATTCACCCTCTTCATAAAGAGGATTATGTTGTACCTCGTTAGATAATGCCATTGAGCATATATTTACAGCTTGACGAGGGCTCTCTTCTTCTACAGAGTAGCTTGCCTCTCTTTCACACCATATGCTCGTGTTAGCGTACTTGCGAGATGACAAACTTTTTTGTTTGATCGTTTGCAATGGTTCTTCTTTTCAGTAGCAGACCAATCTTTTATCATGTGGTCTGATCTTCTGTAGTTATAGCATACAAGCACTTCTTCCTATAAAGGATTGTATTTCACCTCAAATTCTAATGCTATCATGCACACATTTGCGGCATCTTGAGGAATTTCTTCTTGTTTGGAGTTTCTATATTCACTTTTGTGCCTGTTCTAATGAGTTGCTTCAAGCAATTTCTAAATTTCATGAGATATTATGCAAGTAGTAATATGATTGAGTACATTTAAGTCTATAGCACAATAAAAGGCATTTATTGCTTTTGTATCAAGGCTAGCTAACTTATTTCCTTCTTTCGTGTAACTATAATAAGGCTTGTTAATAATGGATGAAGTGAGAATAGAGGTAATAGTAGGATTTTTGTAGCCATTAGTGACATATAACCATAAATCAAAATCAAAAGATTTTAAATAAAAGCTCATACATATCTTCCAGTACGTGTAGTTGGTACCGTCAAACAGAGGTAGCCTATTTGTTGACTGTCCTTCACCACTGTTCGTGTGGATAGATCTGATAGTTTCCATAATAACTCGTCTCGCTCACAGATAACTGGATATGAGGAGGACACGTCCAGCCTACACCGTCGTTGACAGCGGTAGTCAGCTGTCTAGACCTCTGTAATCTCCAAAGTACAATATCAATCCTTATCACAATACTATCACGTACTCTATAACATCACAGCACATCACAGAGTTTTACTATGCTTTAGGAGTACATTTTTACAACGAATGTCCAAAAATAAATCCGATAAAAGATAAAGTGACTCCTAAGCTATTATTACAATCATCCAATCTACACAATACAACATCAAACAACACATATCCCTAATACAATCAGTATAATGCTCTAGATCTCCAGATCAGCAGCTGGCTCCACCTCCTGAGCTAGGTCATCTCTAGTAGCTCCCTCTGTGGGACCGTAGTAACTAGTATATATGTCAGCATCAAACTCACATGTAGCATATTCAGTCAGAAAAGGAGCAAAGTACAACCCTACGATATGAATTATACTAAATAAACTGTAAAGCAATGCTCTAATAAAAAATATGTAAATGCAGTAGTAACTGTATAATAATGGAAATGTCTAAGCATAATGGTGAATTGAAATAATAGTTTATATGTGATCGATTTAGGGAGTACAATAGAATAATAGTACAATCAGTACGGTATGGCTTAATCGTACATACACGATGTGCGATTAAGCTATCAACAATTAGTGCAATGGGAAATGATCACATGTAACCTATGTATTTCCCCGTTTCCCCGACAATAAGTAATTAGTACAATAAGGACAATAGTACAATCAATGTCTCCGTGTAGCCTACGTGTCCAATATAAAACATGCATAACAGTTTTAAAGTATAGATTCAATCGTAGTGTACTTGCTTGGATTGTCATTGGAGTCTAGTCCAATGTCCAAAAAAATTATGTCAAAGAGACAATATTTCTTAGAAAATGTTCTAATGAAGTCTATTCTAAATTTCTTATCTAATCCTAAAAAGTCTTATTTTAGAAACTATGAGCCATTTATTAACCATTCTAACTTCTTATTTTAATTCCTTAACTAAACTATACACCTCCTAATTAGGTCTAGTCCATGGTCAGTAACAGCTTACTTGTATAAGCCTAAGTCTATGTTGCTTCGTTAAACAAGTACCCTTTTAATGCAAAAGCCCAACCGATCTAGTTCACCAAACAATAGTTTGATTATGACAAAGGCACAGCCCTTAAATTTAGAGTACTCTTAACTAGATAAGAAGGCCTACAATTTATACCAAAGCCCAACTTCTCTCAACTAGTGCTTGCCCATCATACTGGCTTTATAATTCAAACTAGTTTAGGAGACAAAGACATGGTCCAATACCTACTGTTGGTTTCAAAAGCTTGATTCAAACTAACTCATGCTAATTCTTACTGTAATAGAAAATTTAATTCATAACTTTATCTCGTGTCAGACACGAGTCGACATCTAACAATGGACACTGGTATCTAATGAGCACTGTATAAGTTCTACTTCAACCCTATCTCCAATCTTTTAAGAATTTGAAGATCAACAATGTAGAAGCAATAACTGAGTCGACACCAACCTACTAGTGTCAGACGCAATCGATTTAGGGTGTCGGTTCTTCTCTAGGATAAAGAATCGAGCACCTGGTGCTCATAAATACAGAGAAGAACTTAGAGTACCTTTCAATTCTTCGAGCGTCAAAACTCTTAGAAAAAAAATCAAGATCTAGTGCTGTAATTACCTAGATCGATCCCTATAATCAAATTTCGTGATCAATCGATCACTCACTCCTCGATCCAACAATCCGATCCCAATTGATCAATACTACGAGAGAACGATCACATTAGTCTCCCGAAATTAATAGCAACTCTCAAAACCACAAGAACTCAAAACATGATCAAATATAGAAACTTACCTATCGATCGAATCACTATAGATCATTCTTGATCGACTCGGGTTGGATCCGGCTCTCAACTCTCTAAAATGAATCAGAGAGTCATGGATCAAGAAACTGATCAAATTCAATAAGTGAAGTTTAAAGGAGTTAGATCAAGAACTCACCAATCGTTCGATGATCGAACACTCGTCGGAGAAGACGACTGCACTTGTCGAAGCCGATCGATCCTGTGGCTATAGCTGGTGCTATTGTCCGTCGAAGAAGAGCACCGGGTCATCGTGGAAGGTTCATCGGACCGTCGAAAGAGGAATCTCAATCACCGCTCGTCGACCGCCATGAGAGGAATCTCGATCATCGCTCGTCGCCTTCAACGAGGAATCAATGTGTTACAAAAACTCTACTCCATCGAAGAAGTTGCTGGTCTGACGATGGGTGGAGACGCCATAGGTGGATGAAGTTATGGTTAGAATTGGCTATGTTGGTGGAGGAGGGGGAAGAACGAAGAATAAGAGAAGATAAGTGAAGAGAGGGCAGGGCTTCGTCCAGGAAGTTGGGAATGAACGAAACATAAAAATAGCTCCATTTATATAAAGTAAGGGAGGAAGAATAGAGAATTACAAATCAATCTATTTGTTTGCAAAAAAAAATTTGTTTTTGTTATATAACTATTATCCTGCTTAATTAATCTAGATGGAATTAAATCTAAATTCATTCCCTTTAGGAAAGTGGTTAGGAAGTTTGTTAGAGTTTGCTAGGGTTAGTTACAAGTTAGCTAGGTAGTTAGGAACAAGTAAGGATTTGTTAGGAAGTAGTTAGGATTAGTTAGTTATAACTAACTTTTGGATAATTAGTCACATGACTAATTAATTAATCCTCATGACTAATTAACCCTTTAGAAGCTTCCAACGCTTAACCTTTGCCACCCTAATTATAAAATTTCCCTTCCCCCTTGCCATGACTAAATATAAATAATAATTAATAAGAAAACAAAATAGGTCAAAGGGAATTTATTAAAAATTTTGAAAAAGGAATTTACATATAACTCTAGGGATGTTAGTCCGGTAATAAAAGACCGTGTTTTGATACCAATTGAAAGAGCAATTGGTATAAGAAATAATTTTTATATAAAGAGCACCCGCTCTGATACCAATTGAAGCAACGTTTAGGCAACACTAGAGGGGGTGAATAGGTTACATCGGAATAGTTTATCCAATCATCAACAGTTTAAAAATTGTATGGTAATAGAAGATTAACAATAAAGCTACGTGTGTGTGTGTAGCAAATATATAAGCAGCAGTATAAAAAGAACAAACTCAAACACCGATATTTTATCCTGGTTTTCCTCTGAGGGGACTAGTCCAGGCCCGAGAACTCTTGCTTGGAGTTTAATCTACTATAGTCGCAATAATAAAACACAAGCTTTGAATCCTAAGTGCTTGCAACTCCTTACACCTTGTGCTTTAATCTGAAGAGCATAATGACTTCACAACCACGAGCTTTAATTCAAAGGACTCGCAATTTTAGCAGCAGAGATAAGCTTTATAAACCTAGCTTTTATATCTCTTTTTCAGACTACTAACCGAGATCGCACTTAAAACTAGAAGGCTGAAGGAGTTAATCTTAGAGATAGGAAGATTAAGGCTCTTGAGTACTATTTATTATACGATAGAAAGATTAAGAGAAGAAAAGTGAATAAGAATGTGAAATCCATCTCTAATTATAGGCTTTTTGTGAACCGAGTTCGAGCAGAGTTCTGATGGATATTTGAATTTTTTCTAACATTGGGAACCACAATATCTGGGATTTCACAACTACCTGGATTTTTCAGGATTTCCATGATCGTGTTTGGTCCGAGTTCGGCCAAAACAAAGTCCGAGTTCGGTTACCAAGTATGGTATAGTTATTGGCCTATTTTAGAATAATTTTGGTTTGAGTGGGTTAGATTTTTTGTAGATGGGCTTGCAGGCTGTTTGAGAGGATAGGTTGGGTTTATATTTGAGTGGACTTCAGGTACCAAGTGTGACTTGATGTACAGAAGTCCTAGATTCAATAAAGTATAAAATTATAGAAGTAAGATAAACTCAAGTAGCATATAGATGTCTAAATAAATCTTGCAGGCATGGCTGACTCATCTTCTTCCATTGTACCTTAATAGCCTTTTCCCTCGACAGTAGTCGTCCAACGATAAAAATACCTGGAAATCTTTTTGTATAACGCCAGATAGGTCTTTTGGTGGTTCAAAGAAATCTTTTTGTATGATGTCGTCTTTGGCTTATCATTAATTCTTCATTGTATATGTCCTGGTTTGATTAAGCTTACTACTTGTCTGCAAGTACATGTTAGGCGAACAAAGGAGTATAGCAGTATGATAAATTTAATAAATAGTAGGACAACGTTAAGTTTAAGTAGAAACATAATAGTGTTTACATGAATATTAGTGACATCATTATGTTAAACTTAATCAATTAGCGATATGCACAAATATGATACAATTATTGGGTTAACAGGACTCGGTTGTGTATTGATGCAACATGGAAGGGTGATAGCATATGCATCTCAACAGCTAAGAGATCATGAGGAGAACTGCCCAACTCAAGATTTGGAGTTAGCATTAGTTGTATTTGCTCTTAAGTTATGGAGGCACTACTTATTTGGTGATCGGGTGGAAGTGGGAGCAAATTACAATGAAAGTAGAAGCATATTATGATGGATTTTGTAACTCGTTTACTTAGATCCCCGACTGGTCTAAATGCAGTCTGGGTGATAGTTGATCAGATTTGGAAGATGGCTCATTTTCTTTCTTTCGGAGTATAGCAGTCTACTGAGTAATTGACAAACATATATGTGAAGTATATAGTTGGGCAATATGGCGTTCCAGTGAGCATCGTATCAAATTGAGACATCCGATTCACCTCTCACTTTTCAAAAAGTTTGCATGGATGTTTGGGCACCAGGTTGAGGTTCAGCACTGCTTACCATCTACAGACAAACGGTCAGTCAAAGAGAACCATTCTGACCTTGGAAGATATGTTATGAGCTTGTACCTTGATTTTGGCAGATCTTGGGAGGATCACTGTAAGCCCCCTAAAATTTTTAGGATTTATTTTTATTTTTTGTAATTTATTTCTTTGATAGATTTTTTTACTATTATTTTTTATCATTAAATACACTTTTCCGTAGCTTTGATTTTAGGAACACAAAAAATGCCAATTTTTCGAAAAACCCTTCATATGTTTTGATATAGACAAGTTTATCTTTATTTTGATACATCATGTGACAGTCAATATTTTCCTTGTGCTTTATTTTTATTCTACAACTTTTGTATCAATTTAGACTATTTTATCATCTACCGTAAAATTTGACGTGTCGTCCAATTTGATTTCAGGATGCAACTTCGATCTAACCCACTCGACCCAATATATAATTTTGACCTATTTGAGCCTATTACACACATGCCAACGGTTTACCACTTAATTATGTTTCTATGTGCTATTTAGTTTCAAATGACACACCAGACCAAAATATTAGACTTTTTGAACTCAATTTGTTCCTATTAATTCCACCAACCCAAAACTAATCCAACTAGGGTTCGTAAAGCCTATTCTAGGGTACCCTAACCTATTAGACATACTTTGAATAATTTTTGTGGATTAAAATACATCCATATTAATTCAAATCTATTTTTAACTCAACCCAATATATATTTTCCAAATTTGGATTCCAATTTAAACCTTTAGAGACATATCTTTGTGTATCTATTAAATTAGGCCAAACCAAATCCTAATAAATCCTGACCTTTTAAACTTGGATTCCTTATATTTTATGTCCCAAAAATCTGTCCACCCCTTTCTCTTCGAACAAAAATCAGCACGTCGTTATAAGTTTCTGTCGGGCGCACCCCCCTATCCCAACAAAATTTCCCCATTCCCGAACCTTTTCATACCTTCCACCTTCATCACAACCTTCCTAAGGCCTCTCCACTTCACCCTATCAAGATCCATGTTGGCCACAACACTTTTGAAGGCCAACACAAGGCCACAAAGTCGGCGCAACACGATTAGACCAAATCTGAACCAAACAACAGGTTCGTCCCCTTCGTATGTGCATTTTCTAACTTTTTATTATTCATTTGACATGAAAATAAAATCTAATAAGTTCTTATACATGACCCCTACCTTCTCACAAAAGTTTAGGCTATGGTTTGATTCCGTTTGGTCGAGGCACGCGTTCTACAAAAATGTGTCCAAGCTAAACCGATATTCTCGTGCAGCGGTTTTCATCTGTTTGGATCACATTCTAACACCAAGAAATTACTTGGTAACGATCTTAACTAGACCCTCTATGACCTCCATAATTGTTTTTATATTTACTTGTTATCATCTTCATTGAACAAGGTTACCGTAATTGAGTTTCAATTGAAACTACCATTACTTATGAATTCCAATATTCCTATATGTTCATGATGACTCAAATAAATATTTTTCTACATAAAATAATTATTTTCCAATATTTAGGGATTTACTTCATATTTATTTAATATTTATTTCATAATATAAAATCTATATTTTATGTAAATTGGTTCCAAAAACTATCGACAAGTTGCTATTTAGGATACTAGTTAGTAGTGTTATAAATTGTTCTATTATTTTAATATATATATATATATATATATATATATATATATATATATATATATTATTTTTTATAATATATATATATTTAAAAAGAATTGGTAAAACCCATCTCATATATTAATAACAAAGGCGCAAAATGCCGTAGCCTCTACAAGTATTCTCAAGAGCAGAGAAGAACAAAAGAAAATCGCTGGGGACAAGCGCCCACGTAGTGGCAAAACCACGAACCAGACCAAATCCTTGTAAAGGCCACCAGATCGTCGCACGGCCACCAGATCGTTGCAGCCGCCATCACGTGGATGATTTGGAAGAATCTCAACAAGTACAGATATGAAGGGCACCAATATACCGCTTCTCAATTAATCTACGAGGTCTACAGACAGATTCACAAGGTTAGCAGATCCTGTAAGCACGCTCGGAAGGGATTCTAGAACTCCTTGAACAGCTGACATCCAACTTGTAATAATCCCAAGCCTCCAAATCCTTACTAGCTGCCCACTATTGGTATCCTCTACTGTAGGGGAGTCCAACGCAATTGATTTGGTCCAATTTGAAGAAGAAATGAAGAATTGGTGAAGGTTTAGGGAAGAACTAATTAGGGTTTCTTGTAGGTATTTAAAAATAGGCAAAGAACAATATAGGTTGATACTTATTGGGGGATTTCTAGGTTGTGGCTGGCCATCTAAGTAGGAATTAGGGTTTAGCAATAGCTAGATGTGTGGCTAAGGTTCTTTCCATGCAAATCAAGCTCAATCAAAGGCTAGAAACAAAACTAGGGTTTACCTTTGTTAATATCTAACCAAAATATCCTACTAACATAATATCTAGATATTTCTAATCTTGGCACTTAGTAGGAAAGTTGTAATCATCATCTAATCCTCAAGACTAATCTAGATTAGGCTAAACTTCTAGGTCAAGTCTCAAATAATTAACTAGCACATATTTAATTAATATAATTTACAATTTCATAAAATTGTCAAAATGACCTAGGCTAAAAAGTTATAATTAGTCATCCTAATCACATGGTTAGGTCCCCGTCGCCAAGGTTAGTCTCTAGGTTATGCAGTCTCTAGGGTTACACTAGCAAAACATCAAAATCACAAGTCATTGATTTAAATAGTTTTAAATTGATTAAAAATCATCAAAAATTATAACATGGTTTAAATATCATTATTAAATAATTATAATTATAAAATTTTAAAATTACCCTCATTTTAGAAAAGTTGGTGTTATATAAAGAGGACTCTATGACCATGCCACCCTCTGCTTGAGTTAGATAGAGTTTTGGAGAGGAGTTATTATAAAAAAAGTACAGGTTGACTAAGGAAAATATGGAAGTTCCCTGATCATAAAGGAGGAGATAAGTGAAAGTTCATCCTGGAGGAAGATGCACTGGATTTTAGAGTGCCAATATGAAGGACAATAGAAAATAGAGCCCAAGGGCCCCGTCATGATACAAAATTATAAAGCATAATGATCGTGACTAGATATAAACCCATTGAATTATATTAAACAAAAATTTGAGGAATTTTCATGTAGAGGATATAAAAATCAGGACTATAAAAGAATGGAAAAGAAATTTTCTTGGATGACAAGAAACTATCCTAGGAAGATTAGGTATGAGAGAGAAAAGTGAACTAGGAGTAGATAAGTCTGAGATAGACTAGTCAACTATCTCCATATTGGTTGAGTCAAACCTTGAATGACCTATTAGAAATTGGGACTAGAATATTGACCAATAGGTTATATTTTGATAGAGGTAATAGAAATTAATATTTATCTGACCCTGCCTTAAACCTTACCTAGAAAATAGGAGTAAGATAGGCATGCTTGTAAGAAATATATAGTTCCTTGTGGTTATCCTTGGTTATGCTGCTAAGAGATTCGACCTATGACTTGTAGTAGTATGTGATAGAGTTTAAGGGATTGGTAGAGTTTAAGTACTGACTATGACCTTCTATCCTTATAGTTGGTCAGGGATCTAGGACTGGAGATAGAAATTGAACCTCAAGAGGCAGGCTAGTAAACCCTTCATTGATACAAGTTAGCGAGAAAGCCGGGGAATTATAACTGTAATATTATAACATTTGTGTTGGTTTAAGGTGTACGTAGCAGATATTCAAGAAAGAATTATAAGGAGCAGTATTAGGTTTAGGTTGAGTAACTAAAGAGAAGCAAGGTCGAAATTATAAGAAAAGTTTATAATAGATTTGAAGAAGTAACGAGGATTACGACCATGAGGATTTTACGAGGGTTATATCTTATACAAGTTGTGTAGTCATAGAATCCAACCTAAAAGTTGAGATTTGAATAAAGAAAGAGGAGGTTAACTTGAAGAAATAGATGATACGATTTTGTGATAAAATAAAAGGGTGGTAGAAAAGGAAAATGTAGCTCCCCTTCCCGAAAGTTTTGAGATTTTTTTATTGTTATTAAATATTTTATTTAAATGGATATACACCATTATTTAATTTATGAATTTTATTATTATTATTATATTATTATTATTATTATTATTATTATTATTATTGTTATTCATCATTTTAGGAGGATATTCGTATATATATTATTTTTGTATTGGTTATATTATTTTTAAAATAAATGTTAGGTATATATTCATAATTAGGCCCTACTCTAAGAATAAATGATATTGAGATTGTATTTTATTAATATTAGATGTTTTGGAAATTTATTATTAAGTTAATATATATATAGAGTAATAAATGTATATATAAATGTAT
>JANAVB010033169.1:0-68817 GCA_029216955.1 Iris pallida | reverse complement strand
AGAAGAATTACGCATGAAATCCTAGTTGAGAAGAAAACTATGGAAGAAACCCTACTTGTAGAAGAATTTGGTTCATATCAGGACTGCCACAATTTCTGACAGTCCTAGAAATATAGATGTCACGCCCCTCTCCTGTAGGAGCGATCGTCCTCGCTAAGGCGTGATGCCGCACGGGCCTAGGTTGCGTCCGTGCAAGGCTAAGTCCAGAAGCGGCCGATTTGAGCTAGGCCATAGAGTCGCACATAGTGTCCCCATTTGCAGCGGAAAGTAAATGAACACAAGTTGAAGCAAATTCAAACTCTTTATTGATTTTTCAAGAAGTTTACAAGTGGCGCAAGGCCGAGTTTACAAGTCCCTCAAGCTCTCTCTCTCTGAAAACATAAAAGGCGTGCCAAGTGGCTTACAACATGGAATGATTCATGACGATGTTCCAATACATTATGTCCTGTATATGGTGCTTCAGCTTCTTGCAACGCTCTAAGGCGCCAGAGTTGGCTCCGCGCCTTAGCACGTTCGAGGGAAGCTCCGCACCCGATGACGTCTCCTGCTTCCTGCAAGCAATCTGTGGGATTATCAGTACATTGTTATGCACTGGTGGGGAGGCTAGCTCGCCCACAATGCTATCATTACCAAACACGTTCTATTTACTTTTGTGTACCGTCTATCATTCATTGTCTTTCTAATCTTACCTTAGGGTCAGTTTCATGGCATATTTCATAACCTATCTCGTGTTACCGATTCCAAGTGTTTGCATGGAAATATATGCACGACTTACCCATACTTACCGTCCGATCTTCTCCGTCCAAAGTAAACCAAGTTATAGTCAACAATTCATATATAACAACTTAACGTAATTCATGTGAACATTCAGTGTCGAAGGCGTGTCCCTACCTCAGATTCTAGCACGTCGTAGGCATGTTCTCTAACTCATTTGCATGAAGTACTCTTTATCATTTGGTGTATTATATTTCAAGCCTGTTCAGAAGGCGCTTCATTCAATTAACTTCGATTACTTTGTTTCAATGCAAGAACTTGCACGCGGATTGCCACCAGCAAAGCCCATTTAATCTATATGCACCGATCGCTAGCATCACAAGCCAATTTGGACATATACTCCTTTGGTATTCTCACATATCATAGTGTGATGGCTGGTACACATAGTCGCTTGAAATACTCGACCTTACGTCTCCTGGGTGGCCAAGCCCGCACTCAGGCCAGCACCGTAAGCCATTTTGATTCCGTCTAGGCTGGCCATGATGCCTCCCTTTGATCGTGCCGCGGAATTCCTTATTCTTCCTACCTCCCGTATACGATGGGATATATTGTCCACGACCATTTCGTATTGACTTGTCATTTTAACTTAACGGTTGTCACTAAGCCATAGGCTAACCCGTAGCCATAATACGTTATCGACCAGGTTGGCAGCGGCGTCCGTGCAGCGCGGGTAGCGAGCCACGATGCACATCCCCGTCATACCTGTCGCTAACCATTTTTTCTTCTTATCTTATTCATTCTTTCTTTCACTTGTTCGTTCGTTCATTGATTCATTAACATATTCATTCATTCTTATATTTATTCATTCATTCGTTGATCCATTCATTCACTTATTCGTTCATTCATTCATTCATACATTATGCAACTCCTCGTGCGGGAGTCGCCTTGGCGACCCATCGGTCCCGAAGTCTTCCAATGTTGCTATATTCTACTCGGAACGACTATGTCGATAGTCTTCCCGTTTTGTCACTTTCTGTTCCAGAATATGTATTTTTATACATGTACTGCTTTAATATATTTATTTAATATTTATCATGTATTTTTCTGTATTTAAATCCCTTTAATTTCATGTTAATTAATTTCCTGCAATTTTATTTTCTGTATTTTACTTTTTGCTTTTATACTCTTTAGCTTTGCTTTGGGTCGGCTTGGATTGGTTCAATTATGTTGGTTCATTATGAACCGAAACAAACTCCCACCTACCACCACCCCATTTAAAACCCCAAAACCCTTTCTCTCTCTCTCTCTCTTCATTACTTCTTCTCATTACTCTTCTTCTTCCTCATAACTCTCCCACCAACCTAGGAGGGCTAGGCAAGTGCCAACTTGCATCTTGATGGATTTCCATTTTTATTGTTCCATTATCTTCCTCTCAAGATTCTTAGACACTTTAGTACTTAGCATTTTCAATTCTCATAGCTCATTTCATGTAGATCTAAGTATAATACATTTTCGGAATTTTTAGATTTTGATCTAGTAACTTTGTTATTTTTCAAGTTTTGATGGTTCCATGTTGTAGGGAATTTGATTCTACCCAATTTAGACTATTGGAAGTCCTGATTTCGACTTATTTTGAGTGATTTATGGTCTTTTTGGTTCATGGGTTTTCATGGCCATTAGAGGCTGATTGGAGAAGATGAGCAGTGCTGTTTGCTGGCAAAACACTGTTGCCATGCTGTTTCCTGGCGCATGCTGTTTGCTGGCGCATGCTATTTTCTGGTGCATGTTGTCCTGGCGCATGCTATTTGCTGGCGCATGCTGTTTTCTGGCGCATGCTGTCCTGGCGCATGCTGTTTCCTGGCGCATGCTGTTTGCAGACAAAACATTGTTGCCATGCTGTTTGCTGGCGCATGCTGTTTTCTGGCGCATACTGTTTTCTGGCGCATGCAGTTTGCTGGCAAAATACTGTTGTCATGCTGTTTTCTGGCGCATGCTGTCCTGGCGCATGCTGTTTGCTGGCAAAACATTGTTGCCATGCTGTCCTGGCGCATGCTATTTTCTGGCGCATGCTGTCTTGGCGCATGCTGTTTCTTGGTGCATGCTGTTTCCTGGCACATGCTATTTCCTGGCACATGTTGTTTCTTGGCGCATGTTGTTTCCTGGCACATGCTGTTTCTTGGCGCATGCTGTTTCCTGGCGTATACTGTTTCTTGGCACATGCTGTTTCTGACGCATGTTGTTTCCTGGCGCATGCTGTTTTCCGTGGCCGCATGGCACTTCCTGGCCGTATGAGATCCTGACCACATATGCATTCTCAGCCGCATGAACTTCTATAATTTCCCGGCTGCATGAACTCTAGCCCGTGATGCCTTTTGACTGATTCTTGTCCCGAATTAACATTGATTGATATTGATTATGACCTTGACTAATAATTGATCATGCGTTCCTAGTTGGAACTAAGAGACTGGCTAGTCGTCTTATTGAATTGAATGAATGAGACACGTTCATATTAATTATGAACTATTGTAATCGATTGGCCGATCCCGAATATTGGCATACAGGCATATGCAGGCTTCAATTTATTTATTTTTCTACAAAACAGCATGTGTACTTTATGATCAAGGCATGATTTATTCCGTGGTTAGTTTTAATTGTTGCATTACGCTATGTAAGACCTACAACCTAACCGCACAGGTATCGTTGTAGAGTTGGATATATCGTACTTTGTACGGAAGTACTCATTCTGAATGACCATGATCCACTGCATGGAATTTCACTTAACATAGAGGCTACTAAGTTAAATAAAATAATTATTGCATGGAGAGAATGGATTCCCGAGTTCTTACATGGCAGCCCTCTTTGGGACTATTAGTGTCCGACAGGCCGGCTGGTTCCCACAGATACTGCAAATCTGTCACACGGGCAGGGAGCGGTATCTGCTTATATTATTTATTGTATATTGATGACGGACGTCCCGCTGGGACTCGTCTAATTCATGATTGGCGTAATTGATTGACTGGGTAGACTAGCCTTGCTTGCACATAGTAAGAACTGAGGAATCCTTTATCGCATAATTCCAAGATAACTTGGACCTCACCATAGCAAGCCGTAGTAGTGAATGGCCGTTTTAAATTGACTTGTTTGTGTACTGTATCTACTATGTTACCTAACTGAGATGATCAGAATGTCAGGACATGACGGGCCAACTTCTGTCTTTGTTTGGTTGGGAGGTTGGTTCGAAGTGTCGTGATGTTATGTGAATCCCAGTAGCAAGCAGATCTATTATTATATTCTCTTATTTACTGGTTTAAATTCCTCATATCGTGCTTCCTTACGGTACTTGCTATTAGAGGTCTAACCTCTCTGGTTTTGCATGGCCAGATCTAGAGCCGGTTCCCGAGGACTCAGCTTACTTCCACCTCCAAGATGGTCAATACTAGAGGGATGATCGCAGAGGGACTCGAGTGGGTTTCTTACTTCCCCACTCGTTTTGTTACTTACTTTATATTTTGCCGTTTGGCACCGACATGTTAGTCGGATCGTCTTGTACTTACTTTTACATAATTGTAACTAAGTCAGGCTGCAGCTGATAAACAATTGTGTATACCTTGCTTCGTCATCTGGCTATGTTTTATAAAGCCAGATATCAAGAACATTTTGACTGAGCGTTTGGGACGCCTTACTGCTTTATCTTACATGTTCTCTATTTATGTTTCTTATTTGAATGATTGAGACAATAGATGTGAAGTGACTATAGTGTGACTTTTATGTAGTATGCACCCCCTCGTCTTATTAGACAGCATTGTTCGTATTATACGGTATTCCTCTACCCGTAATAATTAAGTAGCTGGCTGAGTCATTCCCCCGCTCTCCAGTATTCTGGTTCTGGGGCGTGACAAGATTTTAGTGGTGGCCCATGCATGTCTGATTTCAGACTTGTGGGGTGTTTTGTTTTATAGGATGTCTCAATCACACATGTTTCCCTTGATCTCATGATTCGTTGTTCTCAATCCTAGCTTGACATTCCCGTATCCTTCGGCTTCATTGATCCTTCATGTCCGGTCGTTTGATTGTTTGCTTGTCCCTTTTCCTAGGGGCACCTCGTCCGCATCTGTCAGAATTGGACAGCAGCAACAAGGACAACATGGGCAACCTGACCAGGTTGGTCAGCTACACGGGCAAGAACTACTTCAAGAGACTATCCAAGAAGAAGTGATAGTGGAAGCAGCAGCTGGATCGCAGTATCCGGAGGTTCCACCACCACCAACAGTTCCACCTATCCCTGTGGAAGTGGACACACCAGCCCTTTTGGAGATCATGAGAGGGATGATGGCTACTCAGCAACATCAGATGTTAGCCCAGCAGCGCATGCACGTTCAGTTGCAAGAGCAGAACGTACTACTCAACCAAGAATTACAGACAACTTTGGAAAGAGGGGCGAGGACAGATTCAGGAGCATCAGCCAGGTTTTGCAAGTACAACCCATGCCGTTTTGAGGGCACGGAGGATGCCATCTCAGCAGATGCATGGCTTACGGATATTGAGGCTATTCTGACGGCAGCTAAGGTACCGGCAGAAGAACGTGTGGATCAAGTGAAGTTGTTACTTCAGGATCTCGCACGCGATTGGTGGGAATCAGAGGAAGTGGGCGTCAGACGTCCTATTGCTTGGGACGATTTTACTACAAGGTTCAAAACCAAGTACTATGGAGTTGTGGCACAGTTTGAGCTACAACAGAAGTTTATCAACCTCAAGCAGGCCGGCAAGATGGTAGATGCTTATGCAGCGGAGTTCTGCAGATTGAGTAGGTTCGCCCCAGAGATGGTAGCAACGGAAAGCCAGAGGGCTATGAGGTTCCAGCAAGGGTTTCATCTTGAGCTCTTGTAATTGATAGAGGGGCACAATTATCAGACTTTCGATGAGGTATTAACGGCAACCCGAAGGCATGAGATCACCATTCAGAGGATCACGGTAAGGACTGGAGGTCAGAAGAGACCCACAGTCAGATTGAAGGATGAGGGGGAGCAGCGCCCCGAGTAACAGCACCGTCCCTTGGCATTCGCATTCACGATGTGGCAATGCGAGGGCCAGCACCACCACCCAGGCAGCAGCAACAGCAACAGAGGAAGAACCAGCAACCCCAAGCGGGCTGCACTTATTGTGGGAATGTAGGGCACACTAGGGATGTGTGTCGGACATTGAACGGGCTGTGTTTGATATGTCAAAATCCAGATCATCGAGTTACCACCTGTCCCATGAATTCGAGGTCAGGAGGACCAGTACAACAATTTTCTGTTCTGCCAGCACCAGGGGCAGGACAGTATCGAGGACCAGCGGTGGCAGTGAGACCGTTGGCACAGCGCCCGTTCATGACACAGGCTCAGATGTTTCGGCAGAAGGGACCGTCGATGCAACAGCACCAGCATAGACCACCCCAGCATCATCAAGGAAGGGGCCAGCAGCACCAGGCTAGGCCGCAACATGGAAACCAACAAGGAGGTCGAGGGCAGGCATTTACTCTGTCCTTGGAGGAGGCATTAGCATCGGGAGATGTTGTGGCAGGTAACATTCTCGTCGCCTCATATCCCGCAGTAGCATTGTTTGATTCGGGAGCATCACACTCATTTATATCTGCACAATTTGTAACACGACTAGGAATAGAATTCGAGGCATTGCCAGGGAGGTTAAATATACTCACTGGTAATGGGCTCGTAGGAGTTAGTAGAGTTATTCCAGCATGTAGCGTTGTAGTTTGCGGGCATTCCTTACCCGCCCGGTTGATATAATTTTCTATTGGAAATTTTGACGTTATCTTAGGCATGGACTGGCTGAAAGACAGTCATACGACAATAGATTGTCGTAGAGGGAGTGTATCTTTTGATATTTCAGGCATGAAGCGGTTCACTTTAGTCAGATCAGTGGCAACTCAACAAGAGCAGGGAGTAGTAACGATAATGGAAGAAGTTCAAGTCCCGAAGGTAGTTGAAAAGTTTCTAGACGTATTTTCCGAAGAACTTCCAGGTCTACCACCGGTTAGGGATATTGAGTTCAGCATAGAATTGGTACCTGGAACTAAACCGATATCAGATCGAGTTTACAAAATGGCAGATTCAGAGCAGGCCAAGGTATATCAGCACATAGAGGAACTGAAGGAGAAAAAGTTCATCCAAGCTAGCATATCACCATGGGCAGCACCAGTGGTACTTGTAGGAGGAAGAATGGGTCATCCAGATTGTGCATCGATTACAGGAAGCTTAACGCGACAACAGTAAAGAACAAGTACCCACTACCCAGGATCGACGACTTGTTTGATCAGTTGAGCAGAGCTAGAGTTTTCTCCAAGATAGATCTTCGTTCAGGGTATCATCAAGTGAGGGTTCGAAAGGAGGATATTTCCAAGACAACATTCAGGTCAAAATATTGGCATTATGAATTCTTGGTAATGCCGTTTGGTTTGACCAATGCTCCAGCAATATTTATGGATTTGATGAACCGCATCTTTATGCCATATTTAGATCAATTTGTTGTTGTGTTTCTTGACGACATTCTCGTCTACTCTGCTAATGAGGAGGAACATGAGGACCACCTCAGGAAAGTGTTACAGGTTCTGAGAGAGAACCACTTGTATGCCAAGCTCAGCAAGTGTGAGTTTTGGTCGGACCACATTTCATTTTTGGGGCACATCGTATCAGGAGCTGGAGTAGAAGTGGATCCCAAGAAGGTAGAAGCAGTAGAGAGTTGGCCAGTACCCAAGACCGTAGCAGATGTGCAGAGTTTCTTGGAATTGGCAGGATATTACAGAAGGTTCGTATCAGACTTTGTAAGACTTTCAGCACCCATGACCCGCTTGACACGGAAGGATATACCATTCGTCTGGTCGGCAGAATGTCAGGCAACATTTGAGAACTTGAAGCAGAAGTTGATATCAGCGCCTATTCTTACATTGCCAGTTGGATCCAGAGGTTTTACTGTATATTATGATGTGTCAGGTAAAGGACTTGGGTGCGTCCTCATGCAGCATGGAAAGGTAATAGCGTATGCATCTAGGCAGCTTCGGGACCACGAGAAGAATTACCCAACTCACGACTTGGAGTTGGCAGCTAGTATTTGCTTTAAAGCTATGGAGGCATTACTTAATGGTGATCGAGTGGACATGTACACAGACCACAAAAGTCTGAAGTACGTCTTTACTCAGAAGGAGCTGAACATGAGGCAGAGATGATGGTTAGAGCTGATCAAGGATTATGACATGGAGCTTCAGTATCATCCAGACAAGGCTAATGTAGTAGCAGACACTCTTAGCAGGAGAGGCGGCGCATTTATGTTAACAACACAGAAGCATATCTTAGAAGACCTTCAGGAGATGGGCATCGAGGTTATACTTCCTAGTGATGTAGGGGTTCTAACAAGTCTACAAGTTCAATCTGACTTGGTAGATAGGATCAAGGCAGCTCAGGCACAGGACCCAAGGATTCAGAAGCTTAGGGCAGAATGTGAGTCAGGACTCGAGAATGAGATGATATTTATGAAGATGGTACACTTAGGTTTGGATCGCGTCTATATATGCCTAGTGAAGATATTAGACAGGAGATTATGACAGAAGCTCACAGTTCTCAGTATTCTATACATCCTGAAGGGACCAAGATGTACCAAGATATTAAACAGCACTTCTGGTGGAACGGGATGAAGAGGAAGATAGCTAGATTCGTTTCCCGTTGCTTGGTATGTCAGCAAATGAAGGCAGAACAGCAAAGGCCAGCTGGATTATTGCAACCGCTTCCTATCCTGGAATGGAAGTGGGAACACATCACAATGGACTTTGTGACCGGTTTACCGAGGTCACCAAGTGGTAAAGATGCCATTTGGGTGATAGTAGATCGACTTACGAAGGTGACACACTTTCTTTCTTTCAGAGTAGGACAATCTACAGAAAAGTTGGCAGAGTTGTATATGCAACAGATAGTCAGGCAGCATGGAGTCCCTGTCAGTATTGTGTCAGACAGAGATACCCGTTTTATATCACATTTCTGGAAGAGCTTACATCATAGTCTGGGTACCAAGTTAAGATTTAGCATGGCTTACCATCCACAGACGGACGGGCAATCAGAAAGAATAATTCAGACTTTAGAGGATATGTTGCGAGCTTACACTCTGAATTTTGGAGGATCTTGGGAGAGCCACCTGCACTTAGTCGAATTCTCATACAACAACATTTATCAAGCCAGTATCCAGATGGTGCCATTTGAAGCACTATATGGTAAGAAGTGTAGGTCGCCACTGGCATGGGATGATATCGAAGAGAGGAAGATGTTAGGCCCGAAAATGATTGTCCAGACAGTTGAAGTGGTCAAGGTAATTAGAGAGCGACTTCGAGTTGCGCAGGATCGGCATCGTCATTGGGCGGACTAGCATCGTAGGCCGCTAGAGTTTTCCGTTGGGGACCACGTGTTCTTACGGATCTCACCTACCCGTGGGGTCATTAGATTTGGCGTTCGCGGAAAGTTGAGTCCGCGGTACGTGGGCCCGTTTGTTATCCTTGATCGGATAGGCGATGTTGCTTATCGTTTATCCCTTCCACCTTTCTTACGAGAGGTGCATGACGTGTTCCATGTATCTCAGTTACGTAAGTATGTATCGGACCCAAGCCATATCCTTGATCATTCTGAGCTGGTTGTTGGTACCAACCCGTCTTACGAGGAACAACCTGTGTCTATTTTGGACCGAAGAGAGAAGATACTCAAGAACCGAACAATTAGCCTTGTCCGGGTTGCTTGGGGTCATCACTCTTTAGGGGAGTCAACATGGGAACGTGAGGATGACATCCGATCACGGTATCCGCACCTGTTTGACTCACAAGGTATATCTCTTTCTGTATACCTTGATTGTCTTAACTCCTCATGCTCGTCACCTTATGAGTAGAATTGCTTGGTGTCGTCGATAGTTAAACATAGATATGTTACTTGCTATTGGCATTGTAGAATGATTGCTTACTTAATTTACTTGTATTTAGATTAATTTAGCTTTGATGTTTCTATCCTGCTTGGAAATAAAATTCCGAGGACAATTTTTTTAAGGAGGGTAGAGATGTCACTTCCCGTTCCCAGAATACGTATTTTTATACATGTACTGCTTTAATATATTTATTTAATATTTATCATGTATTGTTCTATATTTAAATCCCTTTAATTTTATGTTAATTAATTTTCTGCAAATTTATTTTCTGTATTTTACTTTCTGCTTTTATACTCTGCTTTAGCTTTGCTTTGGGTCGGCTTGGATTGGTTCAATTATGTTGGTTCATTATGAACCGAAACAAACCTCCACCTACTGTCACGCCCCAGAATCGGAATACCGGAGAGCGGGGGCAGACATAGCCAGCTACGCCATTCCAAAGTACGTTAATACTTTGAAATCACGTATAAGCTGTCAAGACATGGGGGTTACTCTACAAGCCATCAGTCAATCCTATGGTTTAACAATCCTAGGTATCTCAATCACAGGCAATTATACAAGAGCAAGAGTACGATCATCATACATACAATAGTAAGGCGTCCCGAACCATATATACATAACTGATCATGAAGCCAGTACCACAAAACTGATGACTGGCTAGAGTATTAGTCGTACATGATAAGGACTAGCTATAGTCTAGAATACACATATCAAGTTTATGCCCATAGGCTACAATATCAAGAAAAATACCAAAACACGAGCTAAACACGTGCTCGGGGCTAAACGTTACAAGAAGAGAATTTACATATCAGTGGGAGAATGAAGAAGAAACCCACTGAGGCACTCTGGTGCTCCGACTGGTCACCGTCGAGTAGATGGTGCGGTAGATCCTTCGGACTCTTCTATTAGAACCTGGCCATGCAAAACCAGTGGGGTCAGACCCCAAATAGCAAGTACCACAAAGGAGGCCGAACTGTGAACTTAAAATCAGCAATCATAGGCAATTAACAGAGAGAAAAAGCAATAAGTAAGGGAGGATCGAGATTCGTGCAGTACCAATGCACTTAACCCGAACATAAGAAGACAGTAAGTAAAGCATTTAGTAAACACAAGTAAAAGTAGACTTGTTAAGCAAACGATCTTTTAAGAGTTATGCAAGGCAAGTAGTCATATGAACAGGTGAGATAAAGTAACTAGAGAACATATTAAATAACTAGAGCTAGGCAATATACGAAGAGAGGACGAAAGTACTATTCCGGAAGCCAGGTTACAACCCTTAAACCAAACAAGGACCGAGGTTGTAACCCTTCGCCTGAATAGAACTTGGTCTCTGATCATTATTGCTAAAGGTGACAATCATTAAGTAACAGTGAGAGAGTGACAATACATAGTACAATACATTAGAGTGACAATCATTGCAATCATTATACTGGAACGATTAGGAACTGGATCTAGACAAGACTTAGACTGGAAAGGTGATATACGATGGGATAACCATGGGACTATTTAGATAACCAGGTTACAACCCGTAAACCAAACAAGGACCGGGGTTGTAACCCTTCGTCTGAACCGAACTTGGTTTCTCCCACCATTTATCGGCAAGATAAAATAAGAAATCAGGACATGTAACAATCATGTACAAGATCAAGACAAGACTAGACTGATCGAACTCCATCCAACATTCACGGCCAAGCAATAAGTACGGCTTGATACTTTAACTAACTAGGGTTATCACAGGCCTAATTACTAGCAAGATGCAGTGAGATTATTCCACAGCCACAAGCCCTACAGACCATCCAGGTTATCCAGGCGAATATTAGTACAATAAGGGTGCAACAAATAACCGTGTGCTGGAAGTGTGCCCTACTCGTCGGCAGGCTACAAATCCACAAGCGCGCCCAGGTAACGGGATTGCCTGTAGCTGGAAAATCTCTTCATGACTACTGGATTATTCTAGTTGTTAATCTTAGTCGATTTCGGTGGGTACCCCTGACCGTGGTACTCAGAGGTCCCCATCCTAGACATGATGCAAGACAAGACGGGTTCATTTGTACAAGCACAATCGTCCACGTGGTCCAAGTTATTCAATCTTGTCAAGTCGTGTTAGCCGTCGCAACAGCATTCGAGATATATCATGTTAGGTTTATCACGTCAAGAGTGCGCCACGGCGGGCCACTATCAAGAATTATTATGTCAAGTTATCATGTCAAATTTGTCAGGTCAAGTTATCATGTCGGGAGCGCACCACGGCGGGTCACTATCAGGTCATGTCATTTATCAAGGGGGGAAGAAACTTGCACAATTAAATAATAATATATATATATATAATATATATATTCTTGAAGCTAAGGAGAAACTTTACAACTTTTATGTTGGGAGTTGGGAGAAATTCGAGCCATAATTCAGTCATTTAGGACATATAACAGTTAGAAATAGTCAAAATATGCATTATGCGGCCTATTCTGCGACATGCATGCAACTGCAATACCATATGCAGCTCAACTGCGACATGATATGCGCCTACTGCGACATGCGCCTCATGCGGCTCAACTGGGACATGATATGCGCCTACTGCGACATGCGCCTCATGCGGCTCAACTGCGACATGATATACGCCTACTGCGACATGCGCCTCATGCAACATGCGCCTACTGCGACACCATATGCGCCTACTGCGACATGCGCCTCATGCAGCTCAACTGCGACATGATATGCGCCTACTGCGACATGCGGCTCATGCGGCTCAACTGCGACATGATATGCACCTACTGCGACATGCGCCTCATGCAACATGCGCCTACTGCGACACCATATGCGCCTACTGCGACATGCGCCTTATGCAACATGCGCCTACTGCGACATGCGCCTCATGCAGCTCAACTGCGACATGATATGCGCCTACTGCGACATGCGGTTCAACAGCGACATGCTCCTCATGCTGCAGATGAACATAGAAGTTTGACCAAAATTGCTTTGGCCATAACTTCCTCATCCGAAGTCGAAATCAAGCGAAACAAAAGCCAAAACTGTATGAAATTAAATTCTCTACAACATGGAACTATTAGTTTTCGTAAACAAGTAAGTTTGGTAGATCAAAACCCAAGAAAATCGAAAATAATATAAACTTAGATCTACAAGAATCCATCCGGTAAAATCAAAAACTCCAAGTTCTAAACATGCTTAGAATCATGCAAGGAAGAAGATGGAACAATCAAAAGTAAATTTGTTCAAGGTTCGGCAAGGTGTACTTGCCTCTCCTCCTTGGTGAAGAAGGAAAGAAGAAGAAGATGAAGATGGAAAAATGAAAATGAATAATGGAGGAGAGAGAGTGGTAGGTGGCTTATATAACAAGCCCAAGCAATCTCCACCATTCATTCCTCTCCACTCAATCTAAATTATACACCTCTCTCATAAGGAACCAACTAAACCAAACCAAGTCCAAGCCCAACCAAACCATGTTAAACCAAACCAATAAAACCAAGTCAAATCAAATTAAAACCAAGTCATGATTCATACCAAAATAAATGAAACAAGCCAGTATACGGGTCACCCGACAATTGTCAGAAATCCGTACAATGACAATTCAGCAACTTTAAATATTCTCGAATTTCAGGAAATACGAAATACAGCTCAAATAAATATGTATCCGTATAAAATATCGATACAGTGAGACGGGTCTCACACCTACCACCACCCTATTTAAAATCCCAAAACACTTTCTCTCTCTTCATTACATCTTCTCATTACTCTTCTTCTTCCTCATAACTCTCCACCAACCTAGGAGGGCTAGGCAAGTGCCAACTTGCTTTTTGATGGATTTTCATTTTTATTGTTCCATTGTCTTCCTCTCAAGATTCTTAGACACTTTAGTACTTAGCATTTTCAATTCCCATGGCTCATTTCATGTAGATCTAAGTATAATACATTTTCAAAATTTTTAGATTTTGATCTAGTAACTTTGTTATTTTTCAAGTTTTGATGGTTCCATGTTGTAGGGAATTTGATTCTACCCAATTTAGACTATTGGAAGTCCTAATTTTGACTTATTTTGAGTGATTTATGGTCTTTTTGGTTCATGGGTTTTCATGGCCATTAGAGGCTGATTGGAGAAGATGAGCAGTGATGTTTGCTGGCAAAATACTGTTGTTATGCTGTTTTCTGGCACATGCTGTTTGCTGGCGCATGCTGTTTTCTGGCGCATGCTGTCCTGGCGCATGCAGTTTGCTGGCGCATGCTGTTTTCTGGCGCATGCTGTCCTGACGCATGCTGTTTCCTGGTACATGCTGTTTGCTGACAAAATACTGTTGCTATACTGTTTGCTGGCGCATGCTGTTTTCTGGTGCATGCTGTCCTGGCGTATGCTGTTTCCTGGCACATGCTGTTTGCTAGCAAAATACTGTTGTCATACTGTTTGCTGACGTATGCTGTTTTCTGGCGCATGCTGTCCTGGCGCATGCTGTTTCCTGGCGCATGCTGTTTGCTGGCAAAATACTGTTGCCATGTTGTTTGCTGGCGCGTGCTATTTTCTGGCGCATGCTGTCCTGGCGCATGCTATTTCCTGGCGTATGTTGTTTGCTGGCAAAATATTGTTGCCATGCTGTCCTGGCGCATGCTATTTTCTGGCGCATGCTGTCCTGGCGCATGCTGTTTCTTGGTGCATGCTATTTCCTGGCACATGCTGTTTTCTGGCACATGTTGTTTCTTGGCGCATGTTGTTTCCTGGCACATGCTGTTTCTTGGTGCATGCTGTTTCCTGGCGCATGTTGTTTCTTGGCATATGCTATTTTCTGACGCATGCTGTTTCCTGGCGCATGCTGTTTTCCGTGGCCGCATTGCACTTCCTGGCCGTATGAGATCCTGACCACATATGCATTCTCAGCCGCATGAACTTCTATAATTTCTCGGCTGCATGAACTCTAGCCCGTGATGCCTTTTGACTGATTCTTGTCCCGAATTAACATTGATTGATATTGATTATGACCTTGACTAATAATTGATCATGCGTTCCTAGTTGGAACTAAGAGACTGGCTAGTCGTCTTATTGAATTGAATGAATGAGACACGTTCATATTAATTATGAACTATTGTAATCGATTGGCCGATCCCGAATATTGGCATACAGGCATATGCAGGCTTCAATTTATTTATTTTTCTACAAAAGCAGCATGTGTACTTTATGATCAAGGCATGATTTATTCCGTGGTTAGTTTTAATTGTTGCATTACGCTATGTAAGACCTACAACCTAACCGCACAGGTATCGTTGTAGAGTTGGACATATCGTACTTTGTACGGAAGTACTCATTCTGAATGACCATGATCCACTGCATGGAATTTCACTTAACATAGAGACTAATAAGTTAAATAAAATAATGATTGCATGGAGAGAATGGATTCCCGAGTTCTTACATGGCAGCCATCTTTGGGACTATTAGTGTCCGACAGGCCGGCTGGTTCCCACAGATACTGCAAATCTGTCACACGGGCAGGGAACGGTATATGCTTATATTATTTATTGTATATTGATGACGAACGTCCCGCTGGGACTCGTCTAATTCATGATTGGCACAATTGATTGACTGGGTAGACTAGCCTTGCTTGCACATAGTAAGAACTGAGGAATCCTTTATCGCATCATTCCAGGATAACTTGGACCTCACCATAGCAAGCTGTAGTAGTGAATGGCCATTTTAAATTGACTTGTTTGTGTAATGTATCTACTATGTTACCTAACTGAGATGATCAGAATGTCGGGACATGACGGGCCAACTTCTATCCTTGTTTGGTTGGGAGGTTGGTTCGAAGTGTCGTGATGTTATATGAATCCCGGTAGCAAGCAGAAATCTATTATTATATTCTCTTATTTACTGGTTTAAATTTCTCATATCGTGCTTCCTTGCGGTACTTGCTATTAGAGGTCTAACCTCTCTGGTTTTGCATGGCCAGATCTAGAGCCGGTTCCCGAGGACTCAGCTTACTTCCACCTCCAAGATGGTCAATACTAGAGGGATGATCGCAGGGGGACTCGAGTGGGTTCCTTTATTTCCCACTCGTTTTGTTACTTACTTTATATTTTGCCGTTTGGCACCGACATGTTAGTCGGATCGTCTTGTACTTACTTTTACATAATTGTAACTAATTCAGGCTGCAGCTGATAAACAATTGTGTATACCTTGTTTCGTCATCTGGCTATGTTTTGTAAAGCCATATATCAAGAACATTTTGACCGAGCGTTTGGGACGCCTTACTGCTTTATCTTACATGTTCTCTATTTTTGTTTCTTATTTGAATGATTGAGACAATAGATGTGAAGTGACCATAGTGTGACTTTTATGTAGTATGCATCCCCTCGTCTTATTAGACAGCATTGATCATATTATACGGTATTCTTCTACCCGTAATACGTAGATGGCTGAGTCATTTCTCCGCTCTCCAGTATTCTGGTTCTGGGACGTGACACATTTCATTGTTGTAAACCATTCATTTGTTTCATTGTTTGAACGCATAAGGAACTTGAATGTAAGCTTGTGCCTTAGCACGAGCGTGGAGTGCGATACGAGAGTCTCTATATTTTTCGAGTTCTTTTCCATGTTCTAAACAAGCATACAAGATGGAATTATTCCCTTAGCTAGGTGCATTGAGTCATTTATTAGCATGCGGTGTTATCGCCTAGCGATTCTAGCAATAGTGTCTGTATTGTTGTGCGTCTAGGCTAAGCAAAGAAGGGTTCATCGGAGCCACCCACCTTAGCGATGTTCGCATCGGCCGAGCGATACTCCGAGCGCGCCTTTGAAAGTCTAAGTCTGGATTCATCTTCGATGGGCCAATGTAAGTCTTGCATCGATTCTTCATCGGGGCGATGCAACTCTTCGAGTCGACGGCTCGTTTGAGTCATCGTACTTGCTGTTTGAATCAGAGTTCCGCTAGGGCGGAGCGGGTCATTACATAATACACCACTCAAAACAAGTCTCGTCCTCGAGACTTCCTGAGTGCAGGTCATCCTACCATTCCTTAACTCAAGTCGTGTGCGTATCTTAGACAATTCCTATTGAATGGCTTTACCGTTCGATGGCATCGAACTATACTCGATACCTTTCTAAGTTCCGTGTTGCATACGTTTGGTCAATTTTATTGAATGACTTTTCACTCATTTTAGAGTTGATGGTACTTATTCAATCGTCGTGTTTCTTCGACTTGGTTGCTATTTTGACGTGTCATAGGACTGAAATGGTCGCACGAGGTGCGTTGTAATTCATCAAACACGAGAGTCGTAGGCTGAGGCTAACTCACTTTCATTTATGCGCATCTCAACACCCACTTGCAGCTGCATTCAAGTTCATCATATCGCTGAGTTTGGATCATGTACATATTCAAGGCGTCCCCCGAATACGTACATTTCAACCAAGCTTAGCGATTAGCGAAGTCAGACAAGCTACTCGTGATAGTTTCGAATTACCGATCATTTTTATTAACTTTGATTAAAATTGAACTCATGTGCATCTCACTATCGTTTATCTCGGTCCTCGAGATGATCTGATTCATTTCTCAAGCGTTCTTGTCTACGAAATCAATACGATTTCTTCTTAGCAGAGTCGACCAAGTCTAAGTACTTTCCGTCCGATTCGAGACCAAGTATTGCACTATCATCGAGTATGTCTTCCTGTCACTCTCCATTCCCAGAATGCGTATTTTAATACGTATATTATCTGAATGTATTTATTTAGTATTTATCATGTAGTATCCTGTATTTAAATTCCTATAACTTCATGTTAATTAATTACCTGCATTTTATTTTTTGTACTTTATTTTTTCTACAATTCTATTATCTGCTCTTTAAATTTTTATGTTAATTAATTAGCTGCTCTTTAATTTTCATGCTAATTAATTCCTGCAATTTTATTTCTGTATTTCTTCCTGTAATTTTATTACCTGCATTTTGATTCCTGCTTTAGTTTTACTTTCGGGTTAGCCTTGTTGGACCCGTGCAACCCGACCCATTGAGCCCCTTAAACCCGACCCATTGGACCCGGCCCAACTCCCACCTACCACCACCTTTTATTTAAAGCCACCCTCTCCCTTCTCTCTCCTCATTCACTCCTTCTTCACCATTACTTCTTCTTCTTCCTTTCATTACTCTCTCCACCTACCAACTAGGCAAGTACATCTTGCTCTACATGAGGACCATATTTTATGGTTCAATATTCTTCCTCTCATGATTCTAAGAGAGTTTAGTGCTGAGTATTTTTGATTTCATTGGTTCATTTCTTGTAGATCTAAGTTATTGTATTTTCGGTTGTCTATGGGTTTTGATCTAGCAAACTCCTTTGTTCTCAAGATTTGATGGTTCCATGTCGTAAAGCAGTTCATCCTACCCAATTTTGACCTTTGGAAAGTTGGATTCGGACTTATTTTGACCAAGTTATGAACTTTTGAAGCCTTGGGGTACAACTATAGAGTTCTTGCTGTTTGGAGAAGACAGTGAGCAGTGTATGCTAGCTTTTTAGCTGCGTCACTGAGCTGTGCGCGCTCTTTAGCGCAGCATGGAATCCATACGCTACCTTTTTAGGAAGCGTGTGTCTTGCATACGCTACCTTTTGGAAGCGTGTGTCGTATGGAGTTCATACGCTACCTTTTGGGAGCGTATGACTTGCATACGCTGACTTGGATGGTCAGGAGTCGTATGGAGTTCATACGCTACCTTTTGGGAGCGTATGACTTGCATACGCTGACTTGGATAGTAAGGAGTCGTATGGAGTTCATACGCTGCCTTTTGGAAGCGTATGACTCCCATACGCTAGCTTGGCTTGAGCGTAGCTTGACCTGAGCGTACGCTGGCATGAGCGTAGGCTGACATAAGAGTAGCCTGCTTACCCTGGATCTTTTATAGCCCTGTATATTGATATCTTATTAGATGTTTAACGTCCATTTTATATCCTTACGCCTTTTTGCATAAACTTGATATAATCATGATATGCTGATATTTCTGTTAATTATAAATTGTTACGTGGGATGTACCATGTGTCATGAATTGAGTTATAGATACCCGGATTGACTGGGACTTGACCCTGAGAGTTGTAGACTCGACCCCGTTTAATGCTAATTGACTTTCATGCCTTGTCACCATTGATAATAATGGTTATCTTGACTAATTGATCATGCGTTCCTAATTGGAACTAAGAGACTGGCTAGTCGTCTTATTGAATGAAATGAATGAGACACGTTCATGTTATGAACTATTGTACTCGACTGGCTGATCCCGAATATTGACATACATGCACATGCAGGCTTTAATATATTTATTTATTTATTTATTTAGTTATTTTTCTACAAAAGAAGCATGTGTACTTTATGGTCAAGGCATGATTACCGTGGATAGATTTGATTGTTGCATTACGCTATGTAAGACCTGCAACCTAACCGCACTGGTATCGTTGTAGAGTTGTGCATATCGTACCCCGTACGAAAGTACTCATTTGAATGACCATGATCCACGGCATGGGATTTCACTCAACGTAGAGACTATTAAGTTAAATAAAATAATGATTGCATGGAGAGAATGGATTTTCGAATTCTTACATGGCAGCCCCCTTGGGACGAGTAGTACCCGACGGGCCGGCTGGTTCCCACAGATACTGTAAATCTGCCACACGGGCAGGGAACAGTATCTGCTTTTATTATTATTGTATATTGTATATTGACGGGCGTCCTGCTGGGACTCGTCTAATTCATGCATGGGCCAATTGATCGACTGGATAGACTAGCCTTGCTTGCACATAGTAAGAACTGAGGAATCCCTAATTGTATTATTCCAGGATAACTTGGGACTCATAATAGCAAGCCGTAGGAGTTGATTGGCCGTTCAAGATGATTTGTTTGTGCACTGTACTCTGTTACCTAACTGGGATGATCAGAATGTCAGGACATGACGGGCCAACTTCTGTCCTTGTTTGGTTGGGAGGTTGGTTCGAAGTGTCTTGATGTGATGTGAATCCTAGTAGCAAGCAGAGCTTTATTAGTATATTCTCTTACTTACTGGTTTTAGTTCTCATGTCGTGCTCCCTTGTGGTACTTGCTATTAGAGGTCTAACCTCTCTGGTTTTGCATGGCCAGATTTAGAGCCAGTTCCCGAGGACTCAGCGTACTTCCATCTCCAGGATGGTCAATACTAGAGGGATGATCGCAGGAGGCCTCGAGTGGGTTCCTTAACTTCACCACTCGTTTTGTTATCTACTTTATACCTTGCCGTTTGGCACCGACATGTTAGTCGGATTGTCTTGTACTTACTTTTGCATAATTGTAATTAAGTCAGACTGCAGCTGATAACAATTGTGTATACTTACTACATTATCTGGCTGTATTTTGTAAAGCCAGATCTCAAGAACATTTTGACTGAGCGTTTGGGACGCCTTACTGCTTTACCTTACATGTTCTATATTTCTGTTTCTTGTTTGAATGATTGAGACAATAGATGTGTAATGACCATAGTAAGACTTTTATGTAGTATGCACCCCCCTCGTCTGGTTAGACAGCATTGATCGTATTATACGGTATTCATCTACCCGTAATACGTAGCTGGCTGAGTCACTCCCCCGCTCTCCAGTATTCTGGTTCTGGGGCGTGACACTTCCTATCAATGATTCAATTCGTTATCCTAACATTACTTGCGCATCATCCATTTCATTCATACACTTCGTTTGAGGCTAATCTCGTTGTCGTTCATGCACACTCCCAGTTCCCTATCATACTCTAAGTCTTGTTGCCCCAAGTCTATCGTCCGTCCAGACGATACTGTAATGTCAATCGCACAGGTTCAATCACTCGACATAGGATCGTCCGCCTATCCGTTAGGTCAGCTCACAAGGTCATAGGTACAAGTCAAGTTCTCGGTTCATTGTGCAAAGTCATTGCACAACGCTCGCCCCAATCCTATGGTCAAACCATTTTATTCGTTTGCACGAGAGTTTCTACCCAAGTTCGTTTCACTCAACTTTCTAAACATCAAGCAATGTTCGTCCTATTCGCATCAACACATTCTTCGCTCAAGGTTTGAGCTCGTTTAGGAAAGTCATCCTACGATAGGTTGTCCTCAATCGAATCCTCGACATATTAATATCGTATGTCCACACTAGCAATTTTAGTAGTCTGTCTCTTCAAGTATGTTTGATACAATTCACCTATCCATCCTATCCAATTCATGTAGTCGATCACAAGGTCGTCTAGCCTTGCAATATGTCGTGCCTCGATCTCACGCAAGTCTGATTATCCACGACGGACATGAATCACCATGTCAACATTCTCGCAGAATAATCGTCCTCATCGGAACGTAACTCTTGCGTTGTGTCTAGACTTACTCATTTTCGACATGCGGATTGGGTCTACGCAATCCTCAAGTTTTCTTAATCGCCAATCACAAGTCCTAACAATCCTCAATTTACCTTCGCTTCAAACCACAAGTCGAAGCAATCAAAATTGCCATATCATGATATTCTGAGTTCGATTATTCCCGTTGGACATGAATCACCATGCCAACGCTCATGCAGAACGATCGTCCCAAATCTGATGTGACGCATGTGCGAGGCTGGAGTTGCGCTCGCGCAAGACAAGATCGTTGTCATTGTGGTTATCACCGAACAATCAAGTCGCTTCCCTTCCTCATTCCAAACATTCGTTTCTATCAAAATTCCCTAACATAGTATCCTTCAAAACAATAACTTCTAACACGGTCATCATTCATCGAATCGGAGTACTCCCGAGTTATCGTACATCGATCTTTGATACACCTCAATACCATCGATGATGTACATAACCTGACGATCTTCCTTTTGCAACGAATTCTGAGTCGTGCAACTTAATTTCCTCAATTCGCATTGTCTCATGCTATTTCGTCATCGAGCAACATCTATTCCAAATTCTTAGTCATTCTCGTATCTCCAAACCAACGTTTTCCATGCATGCTATCTTCCAACCGTGCTAACTTCGGTTTCATCGAAGTATTTCGTCTTAATTCAAGTTTCAATCCATTCAACTAAATTTAAAATTCCATGCACGATCCACTACGTTTCCTCGACCAAACATTCATTTATTTTATCGTTTCGAATCTCCATTCAACCGTTTCGTAATTTGCCCTACGCATTCTTAATTCGTCCGAACAACATCGCGTTTGAGACTCTCGAAGTCGCAACCAACTAAGCGTTACTCGTTCTAAGGCTTTGCGCGATATAATCGCTTGCCGACATACTCGTACTATCCGTAAATCCTTTAGTCCCGCTCGAATAATTTCTATGTCGTCCATACACCACTCAGGATTCGAGCCACTCGACTAGTCGTCGACACTCACTCTTATTCTTCTTCGAAGCTATCACATACACCACTCGGGGTCAAGTCATTCTACAAATCCTCAAAAGGTTATTCGACTCACAATCGACATGTTCAATTGTGCGTTCGCTCGTTCCTCGAAGTCCAAGAACCATTTCCCGTGTTCACTTTAGCGTTGGTCAAGTAACGTCTCTATCAACATACGTTCTAAGTCTCACTTATTCTCGTCCGAGCGATAGTCGATCTCGCTCGAAAACTCGTTCGCACCAGAAGGTCTAGGTGCGCGATACTCGGCACAACTTAGCCAAAAGGCTACGTGCATAACTATCCATTCGATCTATACTTCGGTCTCGTGTACTCGTTCACAATTTTCAGCGTAAGGCTATTCAAGCATGTGTTACGTTTGCTAACTTTTAGCATTAGTTTTCTTTCAACTCAAGTCCGTCATGGTTTGGCACAAAGGCCTTCGCCTATCGGTCCCGTTCAACCGCGTACTCGTGCGAACTTTTGAAAATATTAGACTTATTGTATGGAACATCCCAAGGCACAAAGAGAGAGCATATACTTCTTTGTTTCTAAGCGAGCTTTCAAAACTGAGAGAATCAAAATGAAGTCCAAGGACATAGAGCAGTGCTCTGATACCAATCTGTCATGTCCCGCTCCCATAGGAGCGATCGTCCTCACTAAGATGTGATACCGCACGGGCCTAGGTTGCGCCCGTACAAGGCTAAGTCCAGAAGCGGCCGATTTAAGTTAGGCCACAGAGTCGTACAGAGTATCCCCATTTGCAGCAAAAAGTAAATGAACACAAGTTGAAGCAAATTCAAACTCTTTATTAATTTTTCAAAAAATTTACAAGCGGCGCTCCGAGTTTACAAGTCTCTCAAGCTCTCTCTCTCTGAAAACATAAAAGGCGTACCAAGTGGCTTACAACATGGAATGATTCATGACGATGTTCCGATATATTATGTCCTGTATATGGTGCTTCAGCTCCTTGCAAAGCTCCAGGGCTCCAGAGTTGGCTCCGCGCCTTAGCACGTTCGAGGGAAGCTCCGCACCCGATGACGTCTCCTGCTTCCTGCAAGCAATCTGTGGGGTTATCAGTACATTGTTATGCACTGGTGGGGAGGCTAGCTCGCCCACAATTCTATCATTACCAAACACATTCTTTTTACTTTTGTGCATCGTCTATTATTCATTGTCTTTCTAATCTTGCCTTAGGGTCAGTTTCATGGCATATTTCATAACCTATCTCGTGTTACCGATTCCAAGTGTTTGCACGAAGATACATGCACGACTTACCCATACTTACTGTCCGATCTTCCCTGTCCAAAGTAAACCAAGTTAGTCAACAATTCATACATAACAACTTAACGTAATTCATGTGAACATTCAGTGTCGAGGGCGTGTCCCTGCCTCAGATTCTAGTACGTCGTAGACATGTTCTCTAACTCATTTGCATGAAGTACTCTTTATTATTTGGTGTGTTACATTTCAAGCCTGTTCAGAAGGTGCTTCATTCAGTTAACTTCGACTACTTTGTTTCAATGCAAGGACTTGCACGTGGATTGCCACCAGCAAAGTCCACTTAATCTATATGCACCGGTTGCTGGCATCATAAGCCAATTTGGACATATTCTCCTTTGGTATTCTCACCTATCATAGCGTGATGGCTGGTACACCTTGATAGTCTCTTGAAATACCCAGCCTTATGTCTCCTGAGTGGCCAAGCCCGTACCCAGGCCAGCACCGTAAGCCATTTTGATTCCGCCTAGGCCGGCCACGATGCCTCCCTTTGATCGTGCCGCGGAATCCCTTATTCTTTCTACCTCCCGTATACGATGGGATTGTCCACGATTATTTCATATTGACTTGTCATTTTAACTTAACGGCTGTCTCTGAGCCATAGGCTAACCCTTAGCCATAATGCGTTATCGACCAGGTTGGCGACGGCGTCCGTACAGCGCGGGTAGCGAGCCCTGATGCACGTCCCCGTCATACCTGTCACTAACCATTCCTTTCTTTTTTATCTTATTTATTCTTTCTTTCACTTGTTCGTTCGTACATTGATTCATTCACATATTCATTCATTCATTCGTTGATTCATTCATTCACTTATTTGTTCATTCATTCATTCATACATTATGCAACTTCCCGTGCGGGAGTCGTCTTGGCGACCCATCGGTCCCGAAGTCTTCTAGTGTTGCTATATTCTACTCGAAACAACTATGTCGATAGTCTTTCCGTTTTATTGTTGTAAATCATTCATTTGTTTCATTGTTTGAACGCATAAGGAACTTGAATGTAAGTTTGTGCCTTAGCACGAGCGTGGAGTGCGGTACGAGAGTCCCTATATTTTTCGAGTTCTTTTCCATGTTCTAAACAAGCATATAAGATGGGATTATTCCCTTCGCTAGGTGCATTGAGTCATTTATTAGCATGCGCGGTGTTATCGCCTAGCGATTCTAACAATAGTGTCCGTATTGTTATGTGTCTAGGCTAAGCAAAGACGGGTTCATCGGAGCCACCCACCTTAGCGATGTTCGCATCGGCCGAGCGATACTTCGAGTGCGCCTTTGAAAGTCTACGTCTGGATTCATCTTCGATGGGCCAATGTAATTCTTGCATCGATTCTTCATCGGATCCATGCAACTCTTCGAGTCGACGGCTCGTTTGAGTCGTCGTACTTGCCGTTTGAATCGGAGTTCCGCTAGGACGGAGCGGGTCATTACAATTGAGGACTGTCAAAAATTGTGGCAGTCTTGAAATAGACTCGATGTACAACAGGACTGCCACAATTGCTGGCAGTCTTAGAAGTGCTGAAGACTGCCAGAAATTGTGACAGTCCTGAAAGGGACATGCTTTACAGCAGGACTGTTGTAAGCCCCTGAATTTAGTTATTATTTAAATTAGGGTTTTATAGATTACAAATGATTATTTTAGCCTTAAAATGATTTATTATAATTTTTAGGAATTTTCTTGAATTTTTAAATGGTTTTTAAACCTTAAAATATTATTTTGCAATTATTTAAATTATTTTTTATAATAGTTTGTAATTTATTAAATTGTTTTAAGTTGGTTTGCAATATTCATTTTGTCTGTACAAATTTAGATTTGCACAGAACAACAACGGGGGGCTAATTGCAAATCTAGGAATTGCACTTACCTAAGGCGGTGGGGGTTTTGTGTAATTTACAAATCATGGGGCAGGGGGGGTTTCTGCAAATCTCACTGACCAACGCCTTCGTCTTTGTCTTCTTTCCGACCGTCTTCGTCGAAACTCTAACCCTAATTCCTAAAAATCCGGCCAGAAACCCTAATCTAAACTCGAATCCAGCTCTATAAATAGCTCCTCGATCGAAACCCTCCTATTTTTCTCCCCGACCGCCCCAGTCGCCTCTCTCGACCAAAACACGCCAACCATCACCGAAAACCTAGATCTACTGTGGCCGCCGCCCTAGCCAACGCCGACGTCTCCGACCACTGCCAAAGAATTCGCCTCGACGAGACGAACGCGTACCTATTTTTCTCCGGCCATCCCGACGTCTCCTCCGCCGCGCAGCAGCCCCGAACGCCAACCATCGCCGTACATGTACGTGTCATTTCATCTCAGCTTCGACTCTGTGTCTCGTTTTCACATACCCGTGTCGCCTCGTGTCGGGGAGTGTGTCTGTGGCCTTGGACACGAAAGACTCGTGTCAGAACGTGGGTATTCGCCTCGGACACAAGACTCGTGTCATATATAATCGTTTCATGTCCTTAACTGTCAGGACACGAAACTTTGGTTTTGGGTTTCGGGTTTGATTTAATATTAACGGGTTTAAACCCGCACAGTAATGGGTTTACAGTATTCGGATTTACTGTTTATATTGGGTTCGGGTTCAGGCCCAATGGATTTGGGCTAGGTTTTGTTTTTATATATGTATATATATATGTATACATTTATATATATATATATATATATATATATATATATATATATATATATATATATATATATATATATATTTTTTTTTTTTTTTATATGTATTTATATGTATATATATATATATTATATATTACACTGTTATATATATATATTGTTTATATATATATATATATATATATATATATATATATATATATATATATATATATATATATATATATATATATATATATATATATATGCATGTTTATGTACTAAATTACATATATATGTACTTCTATGTATGTATATATGATTTTGTGCTATATTTTATTATGTGTAAATTTATATGTTATTTTATTATTTAATTTTATGGCTAGTATATTTTACTACATTAAAATATATTTTTATAATATTTTAATATTCATATGTCAATATATTTAAAATTCGTATTTTTATATATTCTGATTGATTATGGCCATTTGAGTCCAGACCTAGCATGGGTTCTGTGGACTTAAATAAGTCTACATACATTCAAGGCCTGTAGGAGTTATATTGGACTTGATTCATGACTTTGGGTCCCATATCTGGACTCCGATTCAATTTCGTATATGTGGATAAAATATTAAATAGTTAATTATTTATTTCCCAAAAATTGTAACTTGTTGTATTTGAATTTTTATATGTAATTTAATTCCTGGAAAAATCTAGAAAAAATTATATTTAAATACTATGTTAATTTAGCTAATTTAATATAATTTTTCCAGGATTTAATTAGTACATTTGACATTTTATAAAAATAGAAAAACAGAACTCATTTTCAAGGTACTTATGTTTACTGATTTTTAATAAATATCTATAATGGTTTATAAATTCCAAAAAAATAGTATAAATTTCTATAATTAACAAGGATCATTTTGGTACTTTATTTCATATATATTGGAGCTTTGTGACTATCTTAATAATTGTTGGAATATAGTGTACAGTCTGATTTAATAATTAAATAATTGTGTCTTGTAAAGTTATGTGTGATTTTGGAATATTTTAGTGTTGGGACCTTACCCTACCTTAGTATAGAGACCCTAGAAAGTTGGTTTAGGTATTGTGTCACCCCATATTGGTCTTCAATGCTAAAGTCATCACTTAGCTAGGTATCCTGTTAGAAAGTCGTGTCACACCACAAGTGTTCTAATATTTAGCTTAGTATAAAAACTAAGTTTGTATATCCATTTTACAGTGACGGGACACCGGATATCTATAGCTTCATATACATACCCTTGCTTTGCAAAAGGCAAGTACCCCTACAAACTTTATTTACTGCATGTGATAATAATTGTGAATGAATCGTATTAAAATACTGTTTCTTAAACTGCAAGTCATAACTTCACATGTTTTATACTGCTCCCATTATCTTTCACATGTTTTAAGCTACCCTTGTATCTCTCACATGTTAAAACTTGGGTTATGAGAAAACTGATAGTTGAGTACGTGATCATGTCCCCTTCTCCCGTACGTATGTGTCACGACCCGCTACCCAAATTATTGGGCCAGGCCGAGTCATGCCCAGCCTACGTTTGAGATAAAACGATGTAAGCTGTTCTAAAGACAACAGGATAAGACTAAATGTGCTAACAGTTCTATAAGTGAATAAAAGTCATAAATGCTCCAAACACAAAAGTCGTATCATATAGTAAAATGTCCAAAGTACAAGTCTGAAATGTAAAACTGGATACATGTCCAGTTACAAAATATGTAGCCTAATACATGACTACTCTCAAAAGTCTAAAGCAAAAAGATAACTAGGCGAGGTTCCCCGCAGGAACATCCTCTTAAAGCAAAGCCGGGTCCTCGACAGTAACTCCATAATATGTGTCGCAGAGTAACTCCTCCTCAGTAAGGACACCTACAACGTTATCCTGTCTGGACGGGAGCAAGTACTGAATCTAGCAAACTAGCATATGAAACATGGAAATAAACATAAGAGGAAATAACTGGAAATATGGCATCACATAGTCTATCATGGCAAGGACACGTATGTCATAGAGACAGATGTGTATGTAATGTTTAAAACTGTAGCAGGTACGTGATCGTCAATAGGTGTAAAATGTACTGTGGTACAAGTATATAAAATGTACTTCCGTACAAGTAAAACAAGCGACAGATGTACATACGTACAAATACAGCTGGTGCGCCTACGACAAGGTATACATATGAAATGTCAACCTTGCTCAGTACGTACGTACGAGTAAGGGGGCATGATCACGTACGCTACTAACAGTTTTCCCATAACCCATATTCTAATCATGTGAGAGATACATAAAAACTGTTCTAAGTATGGTAGTAATGGAAAGTACAACATGTGATATTTTAACTTGCTACTCCAAGAATCAGCATTTAACATGGTTGGATTAGCAGTTCATTTATGTAACAGTATATAAAGTTTGTAGAAAGTACTTGCCTCTAGCAAAGCAAAACAAAACAAGCTGCGATAAAAGTGCTATGGATGTCCGGTAACTCGTCACTGTAGAAATAAAATACAATAACTTAGTTTTTATACTAAGCTAAAACGCTAAGACACTAATTGGTGAAACACGACTTGTGACTTGGCACCTAGACAAAATGATAATTTTAGCATAGGAGACCAATGTGGGGTGACACACTACTTTAACTATCTTTCTAGGGTCTTTACACTAGTGAGGGGTGAGGTTCAACACGGCTAAAACTCAAAATAACACAAAAAGCTACAAGTCGTAATTAATCAATAAATAAATCAAATGATCATTGTGTTCTAACAATTTTTGAGATAGACAAAAAGCTTAGTTTTACTTAAAGTAAAGTACCAAAGTGATCCTTGTTAATCATAGAAATTTATTATAATTTTTCTGGAATTTATTAACCAGTACAAGTATTTTATAAAAATTAGTTTTCCTAAGTATACAAAAAATGAGTTTTGGTTTCATATGCCAAACTAGTGGCAAAACTGTAAATTAAATACTATAAAAATTATACTAAATTAGCTAAATTAACATAGTATCTAAATACTATTTTTCCAGAATTTTAGCAGTATTTTAAGTATTTTTAGAAAATCAAAAACAGCATTGCACACAATTGAAATTAATTAATTAATTATCTGCGTATTTTGTCCATGTATATAATTTGAACCAAAGTTCAAATACAGGACCCAAGGCCATGAATCAAGTCCAATATGACTTGTACAGGTCTTGAATATGTGAAAACACATTTGGGCCCAAAAACCCATGCTAGGCTTGGACACCAAATGGTTGCAGTAATTTAAATACACTAAAATACAATTTGGTAAAAAGTAAAAAAATAAATATTAATATTTTAATAAGGCAAAATTATGCATAGTGAAAATATACATACATATGTTTAAAAGTACATATATATATATATATATGTAAGGAAAATACTTAATTTATAATATATATATATATATATATATATATATATATATATATATAATATATATATATATATATATATATATATATATATTATTTTATATATATATATATATATATATATATATATATATATATATATATATATATATATATATATATATATATATATATATATAAGGAAACATTTAATTATAAAGTGTATATATAATAATGTATATATACACATGAAAATATATATATACATATACATACATATATATTATAATAAAGTACTAAATATAACATATATATATATATATATATATATATATATATATATATATATATATATATATATATATATATATATATATATATATATATATATATACAGTATAATAATACATATATATATATACAAATATATATATATATATATATATATATATATATATATATATATATATATAAATATATATATATATATATATAACCAGAAAAAGAAAAGAAAAGAAAAGGAAAAAAGAAAAAGAAGAAGAAACAGCATTAAGGGGAGGTCTCGAACCCTGCCCACAGAAAAAGGGGGGGGGGGGTTTAATACTGCTGCGCTAGCCAGTGGGCCAATTGGCCCGCTGTGTTAGGATTAGACTTAGGTTGATTTTATTTAGGTTTAAACGAGTTAACGTACAAAAAAAAAAAAAATCAACCCTGTGTCCGGACAGTTTCGGACACAGGAATCCACGTGTCCGTGCTATGCACGACACGTACGAGCTCAGTCTCGCGTGTCCGAGCACAGCGTTAGGTTCGTCGTGTCCTGGCGAGTCTCGTGCGTGAAAACGAGACACGCACGACATGATTCGAGTTCTGTTACTCACGTGTCCGGCGGTTAGGGGGGTTCAAGTGTCTTGGACGACGGTGGAGACGTCGGCGAGGCGGCGCTCGGGTGGCGCTGGGGTCGTCTCGTCGAGGCGCGTCTGATGACGGCGGTTGGGGGCGGTGGATGTCGACGGTGGGGCTGGACGGGGACTCGCCGGAGTTAGGGTTAGGTCTAGGGTTTTCGACGGAGACGAGAGGCTGCGGTGGTTGTGGTGGGGTGTAGAGCTAGGGTTTGGGTCTGGGAAAGAAGGGGGGTTTATTTATAGGGGTTTAGGGCGGTGGATTGGCCAGAGTCGGCCGGGAAACGTAGGTCGTCATCGGCGTGGCAGTCGTCGGGGGTGGGTGAGCCAGAGGAGAGAGAGTGAGTTTGTGGGGGGTGGGGTTTGGGTAGTTAGCAAATTGGCCCCCATAGTTTAGGAAATTACAGGAAGGCCTTAACCGAGTCTAAATACAATTCAGAATTTGCATTTCACATTTTAAAACATTTAATAAATTACAAACTGATATAAAAATAATTCAAAAAATTGCAGAATGATATTAAAATATTTTTAAAAATTGCAAATTGATATTTTAGTATATAAAACTCATTTTAAAATCATTTAAAAATTCTAGAAAAATTCTTAAAAATCTTAATAATTATTTTAAGGCTAAATTGACACTAAAAATTAATTAGCACTAATTAAAATAAAATTTGAAAAACAGGGACTTACAGTATGTACTGAGCAAGGTCGCATTTTATATGCACACCTTGTCGTAGGCCATTATCCCGCATTTCTGTACGTATGTACACCTATGCTTGTACACTTGTACGTACGTACATTTTATTACTTGTAGACTTGTACACCGGTACATTTTATACCTATTGACGATCACGCGTCTGTTCGAGTTTTAAACATTACATGTACATCTGTCGCCATGACAAATGTATCCTTGACATGATAGATTATGATATGCCATAATTTTCTGTTATTACATCTATGTTTCATGCTCTTGTATATTTAGTTTGTAGAATCATTACTTGCTCTCGTCCTGACAGGATAACGTTGTAGGTATACTTACCGACGAGGAGTTGCTATGTGATTCTTATTATGGGGTCGCCATCGAGGATCAGGCTTTACCCTACGAGGATGTACCTGCGAAAAAACTCGTCTAGTTTGTTTAGTTGCTCGGGACCTTTTGAGAGCAGACATGTTTTAGACTATGTATTTTGTTACTGGACCTGTATCCAGTTTTACATTTTGGCTATGTATTTGGAACATATTCATATACTAGATGATTTTGTGTTTGTGATGTTTTAACCCAATATGACAAATAGAACTGTTAGCACACTTTGATCTTGTATTATTTATTGTTTAGAACAGCTTACTAAGTTTTATTTTCAAGCGTAGGCTGGACATGACTCGGCCCGGCCCAACAGTTTGGGTAGCGGGTCGTGACAACTGTCACAATTTTTGGCAGTCCTAGACATATTGAGGACTGCCAGAAATTGTGGCAGTCCTGAAAGGGGCTTGCTGTACAGCAAGTTCCTTTCAGGACTGCCATGCACAATTTCTGGCAGTCCTAAAGTCGAAATTCTCAAATGAAAAAAACATGTTACGGTTTATTTCAATCTTGATAATATAGTGAAATATGCATTTTAAGGTTTATTTTCATGCATTTTTTGTGAGAAAAGAAGTATTTAAGCTTTATTTTCATGCATTTTAGGGTTTATTTAATGTTTTGGGTGTCATCGAAATTGAGAATGAGAAGGAAACAAGGGTTTTGATGGAGATGGTGATGATTGAAATGGTGGAGAAGAAGAAAAAAAAGATGAGAAGAAAACTAAAGTTTTGATGGAGATGTGAGAATGGAAATGGTGGAGAAGAAGAAGAAAATGGATAGAAGAAGAAGAAGAGGGAAAATATGGTTTGTGAAGAGAGAGTAAAATTTTGAAATGAATTCAAATATAAGCATTTTTCTTTGAACTGGATTGTACTAGTTTATAAAGTGTCATGACCGGACTTACTTTTTTGTTGTTATTTTTGTAATCAAGATTTTATAATATAGTTCAAGCTAAAAGTACAATGTAATCTTGATTTTACCAAAACAATTTATCTATATGCTTTTGTTGTAATTATTTTTCAATAAGAATCAGGGACAACCTAAATGAGTTCCGGCTAGGACAATCAAAGCCCCCGGGCCGGCCCTGATTATAGGTATACCATTATCGTACGCCAGTAAGCAGTGCTTTATGGCACACAAATTTTATCTAATCTTTATTACATTTTGGTCATTCAGTTCTTTCTCACTCAACTGCCAAAGAGATTTTTCGATGCGGATCCTCCCACCTCGGATAATTCCTTTGTGCAAGACGCGCGATGGAGGAGACATCGGCTCTTCCACATGACCGGAGTGCACTTTCTTCTTCAACATGTGGATTCAATATCCAACGCCCAGTCCACTAAGCAAAATATTGTCTCAAATTAAAAATACTATTATCCTTTACGAAAACGCTATTTATTCTCCACGGAATACTTTTCATATGAGTTACAATCTTTGATTGTAAAGTTCAAGTGTTACCGCAACGATGTAAGACACGTCTAGCTACTTTGATTGATCGAACTACAACATGGCCACTAAACGATATGACTATTTCACATAACATGAACACTGATGACTTAACTCTAAGCCCTCGTTTGGTTCACGGAAAGGAAATCAATTTCCATGTATTTTTCATGGAAATGGAAAAGTGGGATTCCTGTCACATTTTATTTCCGTTGTTTGGTAAAATAAAGAAACTACCTAAGAAAGGAAAGCAAAATATAACAATGTTCCAATAATATCCTTACCTTTTAAAATAAAAATAGTATTGTAAAAAATAACATTAATGGTAAAATAAGCAATGACACATGGTTACTTTTGTCATAACTTTTGTAATAAATGTTGGAAAAGGAGGAGGAAAAATCAATCCCATGGGTCTTGACTCTTGAGTAGAACCATATTCCCACCAATTTTTTTCCTTATCAGAAAATTGATTTTCAAATTTGTGGCTAACAAACAAAGAAAAGGAACAACTTTTCTTTCTTGGTTCCTTAAATCCGTGAACCAAACGATGCCTAAGTGAAAGGACATCAGTCTCTCAAGAACAAACTATCTTGAGTGCAACTGTCAAATCTACATCAATAGTCCAAATTTTAACGGGACTGCTATTTGGCCCGCGGGCGGGCCAGCCCGCCCGCCACGTGGCACTCTCCCATTGGCCAGTCAATGGCGCGGGCCCCATGCTAACAGGGGGGGGGGCCAATGGGAGAGTGCCACGCAGGCAGACGGGCTGGCCCGCCTGCGGGCAAGAAAGCATTTCCGAAATTTTAATTCAAGAAAACCTGTCAATTGAAATTTGCTCATTGTCCCTCAAATGCAAGACTATGTGATGTAGTTAACGTCAAGATAATGGTGTATTATCTACAGTGGAAGGTGATTATAGTTATCTTCCATACAATGGAAATGCTAATTATAAGGGCACAGCTCTTTTTGATCGGGACTATCCAAGTGATAGTTTTTCATTATTTACAAGTTTGTCACTGAAAAAATTATTCAGGACTATCCAAGTGGTATGTATAAAAGATAAGTCTTATAATTTTTGTTTTCTTTCTCACTCTCCATTCCTCCCAAGAAGAAGAAGAACAAGAACAACAAAAAGAACAAGAACAACAAGAACAAGAACATCAATTTTTGCAAACATAGTTTATTTTGATTTTTTGCTCTCTTCTAATTTCTCAGATCTCTTTCTCCAAACCCTACTTTATTTTTCTTCTTCTTGTTTGGACATTATGGATGAAACCCTAGTTGTAGAAGAAATTGAGTTATCAAATCTATCAAATCTATTAGTCTATTAACCAATTTTTCTTTATTAATAGAAGAATTATGCATGAAATCCTAATTGTAGAAGAAAACTATGGAAAAAATCCTAGTTGTAGAATAATTGAGTTCATATCAGGATTGTCACAATTTCTGACAGTCCTATAAGTATTGAGGACTGCCATAAATTGTGACAGTCTTGAAATAGACTCGATGTACAACAGGACTGCCACAATTGCTGGCAGTCCTAGAAGTAATAAGGACTGCCAAAAATTGTGACAGTCTTGAAATAGACTCGATGCACAACATGACTGCCACAATTTCTGACAGTCCTAAAAGTAATGAGGATTGCCACGAATTGTGACAGTCCTGAAAGGGACATGCTCTACAGCAGGACTGCCACAATTTCTGGCAGTCCTAGACATATTGAGGACTGCCAGAAATTGAGGCAGTCCCGAAAGATACTTGCTGTACAGCAAGTTCCTTTCATGACTGCCACAATTTCTAGCAGTCCTAAAGTCGAAATTTTCGAATGAAAAAAACATGTTAGAGTTTATTTCAATCTTGATAATAGAGTGAAATATGCATTTTAGGATTTATTTCTATGCATTCTTTGTGAGGAAAGAAGTATTTAACCTTTATTTAGTTTTTTGGGTACCATCGACATTGGGAAAGAAAAGGAAACTAGTGTTTTGATGGAGATGATGATGATGAAAATGGTGGAGAAGAAGAAGATGACGATGATGAGAAAAAAACTAGGGTTTTGATGGAGATGTGAGAATAAAAATGGTGGAGAAGAAGAAGATGGATAGAAGAAGAAGAAAGCTAGGGTTTGTGAAGAGAGAGAGTGAAATTTAGAAATGAGAGTAATTTTTAGGATTTTGGGGGCTGTGGGCTTTTGACAGCCCCATGAGTGGAATATTTTGATAGCCCGAGTAAAAGTTCCTCAAATCATGGCTAGTCCTAATCCTGGCTAGCCCTGATCAAAATGTGTTGTGCCCTTATAATTAGCCAAAGGAAAACAACTAGATTTTGAATATTCATTATATATGATTTTTTTTTTTGTTCAATGATGTTATTACCGTGAAAGTCCAATAAATCTTTGACTTGTTTTTTATTCCCTAGCACTTTATAGGGTTTTTTCTAATTAAGGGCACTACCAAAATTGCTTGGGGCATCACTTACTTGGGGGCAACCCAAGAAGGTGGAGAATTTGCTAGGGGACACCCAAAATTTGCTAGGGGCAGCCCAACCCCCCAAACCCTTCATTTTATTTCATTTGTCATTCTATACTCTCTCTCCTCAAGAAGAAAAAAAGAGCTCTCTCCCTCTCCCTCTCCCTCTCCTAAAACCCTAATTTCTTCTTCTCCACCACTCCACTCCCAATTCCTCCACCAAGATTTCTTCCACAACCTTCGTAGATTCGAAGAGATGACACGCAAGTCAAAGCAACCGGAATCTAGGTACGTTCTTCCCTAATTTCTTCGAAAATTTTGTACATTCTATTCAAAACCCTAGAATATTTTTAATTCTTAAAAAAGTTTTGATAAAATAGGTTTAGAATCTCTTTATGGTTCTCTTTCCTAATTTCCGAACACAAGAAACCCACATTTTATGTTGAAACCCTAACCCTAGAACACGTTAAACTAGCATCTCGTTTTGGCAGTTCGGGTCTCATAACAGTAGGACTGCCAGGCATGTGGCAGTCCTAATGTAAATCAGGACTGCCAGGCATGTGGCAGTCCTAATGTAAATCAGGACTGCCACGGTCCTGGCAGTCCTCTTTCACAAGAGGACTGCCAGGACTATGGTAGTCCTGATTTACATTAGGACTGCCACATGCCTGGAAGTCCTACTGTAATGACATATGGGGGTGGGTAACTGCATGATGCTCATATGCGGGGGGTAATTGCATGTCCTATTTCTGTTTCTATTATTTAATAATTGTATGTTGTCATGCAGTCCACTGGCCGCTAACAAAAGAATACGGTCCACCGCGTCAAAGCGGAAGGAACGTGCGGGACGTCCTCTCGAGCGTCCGATAACAATTTTCGAACCGGCGTCCGAAGCTCGGAGAGGTTGCCAAAGTGACACTAGTGTCGCGGTCGCCAACAAGCTTGATCGCATCGACGACGTGGTTGACTTCCCCTTCATGAACAATAGGGAGTCTCGTTCAAAGGCCCGGCATGATATATAGTTGGATCTGGATATTTTCTTGTTTCAAACTTAAGTTCGATGTGGAATATTTATGTACTTGTTTGAAACTTAATTTGGATGTGGAATGTTTGAAACTTAAGTAGTTGTGATGAATTATTGTAGTTGTGATTAATTATTGGGATGAATTATTGTAGTTGGATTATTGTGATGAATTATTGTGATGAATCTTAAGTTGGATGTGGAATATTTATGTAGTTGTGATAAATTATTGTTGTTTATGTACTTGTGATGAATTGTTGTTTTTTATGTACAGAGTATCAGTATCAGGACTGCCACCCACTTGGCAGTCCTACACTAAAGTAGGACTGTCAGGGTGCTGGCAGTCCTGACTGAAACTTGCTGCAACAACAAGTTTGAGTTAGGACTGCCAGCACCCTGGCAGTCCTACTTCAGTATAGGACTGCCTGGGGGGTGGCAGTCCTACTTATCAAACTCTGTGAGGAGCTCCTCAACTGAAAACTCTTTCACAGAGTATGATAAGTAGGACTGCCAGCCCCATGGCAGTCCTACACTAAAGTAGGACTGCCAGGGTGCTGGCAGTCCAACTTATCAAACTCAGTGAGGAGCTCCTCAACTGAAAACTCTTTCACAGAGTATGACAAGTAGGACTGCCAGCCCCATGGCAGTCCTATACTGAAGTAGGACTGCCAGGGTGCTGGCAGTCCTAACTGAAACTTGCTGTAGGACTGCCAGGGTGCTGGCAGTCCTGACTGAAACTTGCTACAACAGCAAGTTTGAGTTAGGACTGCCAGCACCCTGGCATTCCTACTTCAGTATAGGACAGCCAAGGAGGTGGCAGTCCTACTTATCAAACTCTGTGAGGAGCTCCTTATAGTGCCCCATCCGCAAAGTCAATCGGAGGAATCGAAACGCCGACGGCGTTCGGACTTAGCCTTGCAACGGCTGCTCGAAGGCTCGCTCGGTCGAGGCGACTCCTCGCTCAGGTGGGGTAGTTTCGGTGAACTTGCCTCATCTTAGCCTTCACTTAATAACGCGCATGTTTTTAACTTGCACAAGTAGGCTAATATAAAAGCTACGAACGCACATAGCTAGGGAAAAAATCTCGACCCGTCGGAATGTCTTAGAACATGGAAAATGGTCCCACGGTCTTCATAGAAGTCGCCTCAGCATGCTTTCAAATGACACTCGATCCTTCGATCCCGTGGCTTGGGAGAAGAAAGTTGGCTTAAGTTGCTAACTTGTCCCGACATTTGAAACAGCCTAAGTCATAGGCGTCGCCTGCATGAATGCTTGATAAAGCATGCACGGTCCCGTCATTTTTCCCCGACACTCGAATCACCCTAAGTCATAGGCGTCACCCCGCATGAATGCTTAATAAAGCATGCTCAGTCCTGTCCCGCAAGGCTTGGCATAGCCTTCGCACGTTCCGCAAGTTAAGTCGTCTTGCACGGCTTGTTGGCTTAAGTCTAGGCACCCGAAATCTTGGTTGTTCAAGTCGAACGCGTGCACGGCACGTTCCCTCGATACGAAGCTCGGCGTAGCCTTTGCTCGTCGAGTCGTTGTCCGAATAAGTTAGACAAGAGTTGTGCTGGGCTATCGAAGCCATTTCTAGCACTGTCCCGCTCTATCTGCGGTTGTCAAGTCGCGTAGTCCCTTGAGAATAAGGCTCGTCGTATAAAGTATATGACTTGAGCTTTATCATCGCCTAGAGAACCAGGTCTGTCTAAGGCACAAGTTGCGGTCAGTTTAGTGAAAAGCTTGCCACGAACAAAGGAAGTCAACGCGACCGGTTGTCACCGAGATCGGTTCCGCTACTTGAGAGTCTCACTTAGTCTTGATAAGTCCCGCACACGAGATTGGTCCCGCTACTTGGGAGTCTCGCTTAGTCTTAATAAGTCACGCACACGAGATCGGTCCCGGTACTTTGGAGTCTCGCTTAGTCTTGATAAGTCCCACACACAAGATCGGTCCCGCTACTTGGGAGTCTCGCTAAGTCTTGATAAGTCCCGCACACGAGATCGGTCCCGCTACTTGGGAGTCTCGCTATATCTTGAAAGGAAACACACGAGATCGGTCCCGCGGCTTGGGAGTCTCGACATATAGAAGGAAAGCATGGTCATGTTAAGGAAGGACTGGATAGATCGAGTTGAGACTTGCATGGTCATTGGACAACTTGTCGACAAGGTGTAGTCTTCTCGAATGATTGCCAAGGCGTCGGAATCATTCGCCTGGGGGAAGCGAGTTGCGGCTCAAAGCAGGATGCAGGATAACCGCATGGGAGTATCGGCGCTTCCGGGGCTAGCTATCCATTGGAAGGGCGGCCCGATACCCCCGCCGAGCCGTGTCCAAGATAGCTTGACATTGCTAGTGACCACTCATGTAGATGTGTAGGCAAGAACGGCAATCCGCATGTTTGCCTTTGGATAGCGTCGAGTACTAGCACAGCGTCGGTCGAATCATGAGACGGTCTAGCACGACATGTATCAAGTTAGCAAGATACATGCTTCGACACAAACCAAGGCTTTCGCGTATCAAGTATTGGCATTCGCGTATTGGCTTTCGTGTATCAATATTGGCATTCGCGTAGTGGCTTTCGCGTATCGGCATCGTTTGCCTAAGTTTGCATAAGTTAAGTCGAGTGGCTCATCTTGAAGCACGGACAAGTCTAGGCAAAGTCTAGAGGCACTTGGGTTTGAGTAAAGGTCTTGGCACGGCCGAGTTCGCGTAAGTTGCTCCTCGGCGAGGCACTGTCTTGAATATGTCTAAGTCGTGAATAGAGTATGACACGATCCTGCCGTCCTGAGTTGAAGTTTGGTCAAGTACATAAGCGATGAGGCACCGCCTCGATCGAAACACACGTTGGCATTATAGCACGACCATGTCGTTGCGCATTGGTTTGGTCAGGCGTCAAGTCTTAAAATTGATCCTAAGGCAAGACTAGAAAGACAATCGAAAGGGACTTAAGCTGCACAAAGTAAATGAACGTGTCGGTTATGTATGGGTGGGCGAGAAGCTCACTCCACCAGTACAGTTGAGTACTGACACCCACACAGTGTTCATGTGCAGGCACAGGTAGAAGCTCGTGGCGCGGAGCTCGCTTGGATGCGTTGAGGCACGGAGTTCCTTGGCGATTCGAAGCGTGCGGCCGCGTGGATTGAAGACTTATACGGGACATAATGTATGGACATCGCCTTCCGAAGCTTTCGCTGGATTCAAGTATTGTATCGAGAGATGAGAGAGAGCAGAGTGACTTGTAAATGAGAGAAAAGTGAGCACGAGAGACTTGTAATTTGGCATTGCGCCCACAAATGTAATCTTGTATTCAATATCAATAAAGAGCTTCTTTTGAATGACTTGTATTCATGTGTGCTTGTTCAAAATTTCTGCTGCATATTTCAATATTTCTGCTTGGGACTTCTGTGCGACGACCCCGTCGCCGCCGATGTAATCGGCCGTTATGAAACTGCCTTGCACGAGTGCAATCTAGGCTCGTGCGGCATCACGCCTTAGCAAGGACGATCACTCCTACGGGAACGGGGCGTGACATAATGGTATCGGAGCACGGCTTTACGTCCTTGGACTTCAAGTTGAATTTCTCAGTTTTGAAAGCTCGTCGTTGGAAAATAAGTGTGCGCTCTCTCTCGAATGTCCCTCGGCATGTCCATACAATAAGTCTAAATATTTTCAAAAGCTCGTACAAGCGTTCACTCGAACGCGTCGATAGGCTATCTCCGAATGCATCGGTAGGCCGTTGTGCCGAACGGTGTCAAACTTGTCTTGATAGAAAATATGTGCTAAGTTTACATGTCGCGTGCGTGCCTAACTAGTCCTGCATTGACCCTAGCAATTGAGCGTGCAAACTTGAAATATAGTCCGCATGGGATAGCTGTGCACACGGCCTTTTGGCTAAGTTGTGCTGTGTGTCGCGCACCTCGACCTTTTGGTGCGAACGAGTTGCAAGCGATATCAAGTACCGCTCGATCGGGAATGAAGCTACACTTAGAGTGTCTATCGATAGGAACGCTATGGAGTTAACGCTTAGGCGCACACAGAAGATTGACGTGGATTTTGAGGAATAGTGCGGACGACTTAGTACGTCGAGATGACACGAGCGACTATACTAGAGATTCGTTGAACGAATTGGAAGGATGTCTTAGCGAATGATGCAAACGTGATTGAGGACTAGATCGGATGGCTCGAATCCGAGTGGTGTATGGTTTGTCTTGGAAATTATTAGAGCAAATATTGAGGATTACGAGTATGTCGACGAGGCGATGCGATCGCGCAAAGCCTTAGAACGCGTCACGCTTAGTTGGTCGTGACTTCGAATGTCCCGAACGAGCATCTCGTTCGGACAACTTGTGAATAGGCAACGCGAGTTAGAAAACGATATCGAATCATGCTCGAAACGATGAATGAAAATGAATGTCTCCATCGAGGAAACTTAGAGGATCGTGCTTATGATTTTAGATTTTGATCGAATGGAATTGTGGTATATCCAGTTCGGACAATAGCATCAGTCGCACGACTCAAAATTGGTTACAAAGGAAGATCGTTAGGTTACGCATATCGTCGATGGTATTGAGACGTATCAAAGATCGATATGCGATAACTCGGGGGTACTCTGACTCGACGAATGACGATCGTGCAAATGTCATTGTTCTGATAGACGCTATACTCGGGATATTAAAACGTGTCGAGGAAAATATAGACTTGGCTCGATGATTTTCTGGTTGAACGAATGATGATCGGACTATCGAACTTGGATTGGATGAAATAAAATGTTTGGATTTACTTCGTTGACAACCACAACGTTGACGTCCTTGTCTTATGCGAGCGCAACCCCAGTCTCGCACATGCGTCGCACCGATTAAGGTGATTACTCCGCGCGAGCGCTGGTATGGTGATTCATACAGCGGGGGTGATTGAACTGGCATGGCGTGGCATTTAGTGTGCTTCGACTTGTGGTTTGACGCGAAGGTGGACTCGAGAACGACTCAGTGTGCTTGATAAATTGAACTTGAGGATTGAGTAGGTCTAATCCGCGTATCGAGAATGAATTAGTCTAGACTCAAACAAGAGTTACGCCCCGATGAGAATGATTATTCTGCGGGAGCGTTGTGTGGTAATTCATGAACCACCGTAGATAATCGGACTCGCGTGAGATTGGGGCGCAACATATTGTCAAAGCTAGACGACCTCGTGATTGAATGCATAAATTGGTTAGAATTGGTGATTTGAATGGATTCGAATACGCGCAACGAATGCATTGATGCTAATAGGTGATCGTGCTCGATGTTTAGAAATCTGAGTGACGCGAGCTTGGGTAGAAAATCCCGTACTATCGACTTTGGTTTGACCCTAGGATTGGGGTCAGTGTTGGCATTATTGTTGGGGAACTATGATTCCAATCCTGACATTGACTTAGCCTCGAAAGAAATGGCCTAGCGGTTAGGCGAGACGCCCTGTTTCATGAGTTATCAATCGAAAGATTGATCTTGAGGATTGGCTTGAATGGATATAGTAAATCACGAATATGGAAAACCCTGCTCACGAGATTCGGCTTACATACATATATTTCAGGGATGCCTGAGTATGTGCACGATGCGACTTGAGTGAGAATGACGAATTCTCCGTCATACGGCTTGGCTAAGTGCATGTATTTTAGGGACGCTTGGAATGCGTGTACGATCCAGCCAAGTGACTTGTTGAATTCTAGCACGACTTGAGGAATGGAAGAGTGTCGAGAAATCGAAATCGTGTTAAGGGAAAGATTGATGGTAGTGCGAGCGTAGCTCGGAATCAAAGGAACGCGTAGGCGTACCCCGTACAACTGTTATAATTCTGTGTCTAGGTATGGTTAAGTCTTGGCCATAGAAATGGTAGGATGGCTTGCCTCCAGGAAAGTCTCGAGGACGAGACTTGTTCTGAGTGGTATATGTTGTAGTGTCCCGTCCTGCAAAGTCAATCGGAGGAATCGAAATGCCGACGGCGTTCGGACTTTAGCCTTGCAACGGCTGCTCGAAGGCTCGCTCGGTCGAGGTGGCTCCTCGCTCAGGTGGGGTAGTTTCGGTGAACTTGCCTCATCTTAGCCTTCACTTAATAACGCGCTTGTTTTCAACTTGCACAAGTAGGCTAATATAAAAGCTACGAACGTACATAGCTAAGGGAATAATCCTGACCCGTCGAAATGTCTTAGAACATGGAAAATGGTCCCACGGTCTTCATAGAAGTCGCCTCAGCATGCTTTCAAATGACACTCGATCCTTCGATCCCGTGGCTTGGGAGAAGGAAGTTGGCTTAAGTTGCTAAGTTGTCCCAACATTTGAAACAGCCTAAGTCATAGGCGTCGCCTGCGTGAATGCTTGATAAAGCATGCACGGTCCCGTCGTTTTGCCCTGACACTCGAATCAACCTAAGTCATAGGCGTCGCCCGCATGAATACTTAATAAAGCATACTCGGTCCTGTCCCGTAAGGCTTGGCATAGCCTTCGCACGTCCCGCAAGTTAAGTCGTCTTGCACGGCTTGTTGGCTTAAGTCTAGGCACCCGAAAACTTGGTTGTTCAAGTCGAACGCGTGTACGACACGTTCCCTCGATGCGAAGATCGACGTAGCCTTTGCTCGTCGAATCGTTGTCCGTAAGTTAGACAAGAGTTGTGCTGGGCTATCGAAGCCATTTCTAGTACTGTCCCGCTCTATCTGCGGTTGTCAAGTCGCGTAGTCCCTTGAGAACAAGGCTCGTCGTATAAAGTATATGACTTGAGCATTAGCATCGCCTAGAGAACCAGGTATGTCTAAGGCACGAGCTGCGATCAGTTTAGTAAAAAGCTTGCCACTGTCACTCCCCAATCCTGGAATACGTATTTTAATACGTAAACCGATAAATTGTATTTAACTTGTATTTATACTATATTTATTATGCAGTATTTCTTCATGCATTTCCCAAAAATATTCGACAAAATATTATTTCCTAATTTATTTTCTGCATTTGGGCCTACAGTTTTGGCTCATTTGGGTAACCCATTCTTGGTTCACCAATGGTTCATCATGAACCCTTTGGTTCATCATGAACCCATGGGTCCAAGATCTTTATATATCACTCATCTCATTCTCTCTCCTCTTATTTACTTCCTCTTATTTACTTCCTCCACCAACCAAGGCAAGTACCAACTTGCTCAAGAGATGGATCCATAATTTTGTCAATGATTTATTACAAAACTATTTACCAAAACATGTTCTTCTCTTCAACCTATACTAGTTTAGAACTTGGAAGTTTCCATTTTGAAGCTTTGATTTTTGTAGATCTAGGTTTACTTTATTTTCAGATTTTTTGGGTTTTGATCTACTTAATCTTGTTATTTCCTAGTTTTGATGGTTCCATGTTGTAGAGGATCTCGTTCTACCCCATTTTGACCTAAGAAAGTTCCGATTTGGGCTCCGGATGAAGGTTTTGTGTAGTTTGGAAGCCATGGTTGCTTGGCTCCTCTTCTCGGACAAGTGGAGAAGAAGAGCAGTACTTGACCGCATGAATCCTCATGCGGCAAGTCTCTGGCCGCATGGCCTTTCCAGCCGTATGAGACTCCTTCGAGCTCAGCCACATAGAAAGTTCTTCCTAGCCGCATAAGACTTGCTTGAGTACTTGACCGCATGAATCTTCATGCGGCAAGTAATTGAGCCGTATAGCCTTGTTCAGACTCAGCCGCATGAGCCCCTGTTATCTTGAGTCACATGGACTTCATGCGGCTAGCTTTCAGCCGCATGAGTTCTTTTGCACCCAGCCGCATATGCGCTACTGTTTTTGGGCCGCATAAGGCACATCCATCATCCAGCCGCATATGTATCGCCCATGCTCAGCCGCATAGGACTTCGTCTGATCATAGCCGCATATGCTATTGAACCCCGGCCGCCTGGCGATTGCTCCCTTCGCAGCCGCATAAGCCGACACCCCTTCGTCCGCATGAACCCGCCTTTCCAGCCGCATGCGCCTTGGGCTCCTTGAGCCGCATGAGCGTGCAGTCCCAGCAGCATGAACCTGTATTGACCCAGCCGCATGGACTCACTCCCTTTGAGTCGCATGGACTTTTGTGCCCTATCTTGTTACCTTATTATTATTATTATTATATATACATTATATGCCCATTTTATATCCTTACGCCTTTTGTCCCGAGCATGATATGAGCACTAATGTGACCCCGGAGAACAAAGTGTTCCTACCTGATACATGTACCTGAATGTCCCAGTTCTTGTTCATGCTCGACAAATGACTCGTAACTCCACGTGGCGTATTTGTAATGATGCATTACACTAAGGAGGGTAGAACATGTTGACATACTGATTGACATGGATCCTCTTTGGGGTACTCGTACTGTAGCACCCATATTCTGAATACGTATTTTTTGGTTAAGCCTGCATGTATCATGGACCTGTATTTTATTTTCTCAGATTCTGGCCTGTAATTGTATTTCTGGCTCGACTTGCAGATTTTGGGTTTTTTCGCGAAATGGGTTTTGACTTGGCTTGGTTTTATATTGTGGAGAGGGTTTAGTTTGGTTTGGTTTATCATGAGAGGAGCACTTTAACCTACACTCCACCCTCAACACAACACAACCCACCTCCATTAAATCCACCTAACTTTTCTCTCTCCTCTTTATTTTTCATTTACTTCTCCATCTCCTTCTTCTTCCTTCCTCTACACAACTCACCAACACCCATAGGCAAGTGCACCTTGCCACCACATGAGAACCACTTTTTATTTGTCTATTAACTAGATTAGGCCATGGAGAACAACTTTAGAACTTGACATTTTGTGATTTGGAGCTTTCATTCTTCTAGATCTAGGTTTTAACCATTTTCGAAAATCTTTGGTTTTGATCTATTAAACTTCGATTTTTGCATGTTTTGATGCTTCCATGTGGAAGAGAATTCGATTTTACTCAAGTTAGAACTTTGAAAATCTAGATTTGGCTTTGATTTGACAAAGTTATGTAGAATTGAAGTTCTTGGTGTTCTTGGACCTGCTCTCGGCCAGGAAGACATCCCTCTGCCTTGCGCTCTTTAGCGCATGGCCGGTTGCGCACCCCCGGCCTGTGCTCTTTAGCGCAGGGCCGATTGCGCATGACCTCAGCCAGTGCTTTGCGCTGCACTGGATTGCGCTGGCGCAAGCCATCCATGCGCAAGCCAGCCATGCGCAAACCGACCTCTGCGCAAGCCAGCCTTGCGCAATCCACCTCTGCGCAAGCCAGCCTTGCGCAATCCACCTCTGCGCAAGCCACCCTTGCGCAATCCACCCCTGCGCAGTCTACCCTTGCGCAAGGCAACTCTTGCGCAGCTCTTCCATGCGCAGTACATACCCTGCGCAGCCCAACCCCTGACCCCCTTGCACAACCCACTTGTCTATGATGAATTGTTTATTTCTTTAAGCTTGGCTCTTCTATAGCCCTATATATATTGGTATTTTATTAGATATTTTACGTCCATTTTATATCCTTACGCCTTTTGTCATGAACTTGATTTTTACTTAATACGTTTGGATTGACTATTGTACTTGGCATGGTATGACCATGAACTAGCATAACACGACAGTGACCCGTAGTGGTGCACTCCTGACATGACCAACCTGACTTGATAGTGGCCCGTCGTGGCGCACTCCTGACAAGTACCCTGACATGATTAATCTTGATACTTGATAACTTGATAGTGGCCCGTGGCGGCGCACTCTTGACTTGTACCTGACTTGACTTGTAACTTGTAACTTGTTACATGACTTGACTTGATGCTGTTGCGACGGCTAACTTGACTCGTATAATCAACTTGACACCGTGGGTGTTCCTGCTTGCTTGCTTGTGCAATCCACTTGTCTTGTCTTGCATCATGTCTAGGACGTGACTCCCTGGTTCCCACGGTCAGGGATTCACACTGAATATGGATCAGGCTAATGACTAGATCAAAGTGTAGTTCATGGAGAATTTCCAGTCACAGGCAATCTCGTTATCTGGGCGCTTTAATTGGACTTGTAGCTTGCCGACGAGTAGAGCACATTTCCAGCACACCGTCGTGTGTTGCACCCTCTAAGTCACCTAAGGGTACATTTGTCTCCCGGGCGATGTACCCACCTATACTCTCAACCCGCGGAAGGATAACTGGATAGTCTGCAGGGCTTGGGACTGAGAAATTCTCACTTGCATTGTTAGTAATTAGGCTTGTGATAACCCTAGTTAGTTAAGTAGTAAGCCGTAGTACTTGCTTGGCCATGATTGATTGGATGGAGTCTAGTCCCGCTTGTCCTGTCCTGATCCTGTACAAGGTTGTGACATGACTACTCGTGCTTTACCTTAATCATGATTAATTATAGGTCCTGATTTCTTGTATTTTATCTTGCCGATAAATGGTGGGAGAAACCAAGTTCCGTTCAGACGAAGGGTTACAACCCCGGTCCTTGTTTGGTTTACGGGTTGTAACCTGGTTATCTGAAGAGTCCCATGGTTATCTCATCGTATATCACCTGCCAGGTTTCTCCTTAATAATTGTCTTTATTATGTAATTATTTTCTTATGTTCTGATATGCTGGCTTTTGTTCTTATTTCGTGGCCTCCCTTGTGGCACTTGCTCTTTCTGGGGTTTGACCCAGCTGGTTTTGTGTGGCTAGATTTCGGAGCAGCTCCCGAGGATCTACCAAGCTTCCAGCCCAATGGTGAACACTAGACGGAATCCGGGCTACGAGTGGGTTTTCCTTTTTGTTTCACCCACTTATATGTAAATTTATTCTTTTGAGGCGTTTAGCCGACGAGCACCTGTTAGCTCGATGCACATTTACTTACTGTCTGCCTACGGGCTGTAAACATGATTAACAAATCCTAGGGTTGATCATGTATGACTGAACTCTTGTTAGTCCTATCATTTTGTACGACTAGCTTCATGATCATCCAATATGTAATATTTGGGACGCCTTATATATATATTTGATGCTCTAATATCTTGTAACTCTGTTAATTGCTTGAGATTGAGACAATAGGCTTGACCTTAAAAGACTGCTGGCTTGTAGTAAACCCTCATATCTAGACAGCCGTGACCGTATAGTTGAGATGTATTCTATTTCAATATACGTAGCTGGCTATGTCTGCCCGCTCTCCAGTATTCTGGTTCTGGGGCGTGACATGGTTTAAGTGGTGGCCCATGCAGGTCTTGTCAATCAAGAAATGTGAGGGTTTACCGATAGATGTCTCAATCAGTACTCGTCCTTGATCTTCGTTCATATCCTCTGAATCCCTGAGAATCTTGACCTGATCACATGCTTGTATCGTTGATCTGTCCTGGTCCTTCTTTATTATTTTTCTGTGTCGTCTTCTTCAGCGGCACTGCACCTGACCCTGCCGATCAGCAAGGTGGAGCACCTCCCGTGGATCAGCAGCCCGGAGATCAAGCCCAACACTCCGGAGTAGCCTCCCGAGTCGTACCTACTGGAGGAGAGCCGCCAGTTCAGCCAGTCCAGCCTGCAGAGCCTGATGATGGCACTTTGGTGGGTCTCATCAGATCATTGTTAGCTTTCCAAGATCGCCGAGGAGATGCCTTGTACCAGGCAGTGGAAGATGCTCTGAACAGAGGCGGTCATCCAAGGAATAGTGCAGCGAACAGTTTCAAGCGCCTGAACCCTCCATTCTTCGATGGCAGTGAAGATGCTATCGCTGCTGACGCGTGGCTCCAGGATACTGAAGTAGTTCTAGAGGCAGCCAGAACCCCGGAGGACGAGAAGGTGGCCGTAGTACGTCTGCAGTTACTGGATCTTGCTCGCAGTTGGTGGGCGGCACAAGCCATGGGATTAGTGGCACCCATTGCTTGGGCAGTGTTTAGAAAGAGATTCCAGACGAAGTATTTCGATGCGGTGGCTCGGTACGATCTACAGACCAAGTTCACCAATCTGAAGCAAGGAGGCAGGACGGTCGATGGATATACGGTCGAGTTCTCCAGGCTTAGTCGGTTTGCTTCCACTTTGGTGGCGACCGAGTTTGATAGAGCCCAGCGGTTCCAGCAATGGCTCCACCTTGAGATTTTGTTAGCAGTGGAACAGTTTGAACATCAGACTTTTGATGCAGTATTGAGGGCAGCCAGGAGGCACGAGTATACCTCCCACAGGATCGTGGACAGGACCGGAGGTCGGAAGCGATCTCACGGCCAGATGACCCAGTCTTCAGCACCAGCCCCAGCAGTCAGGGCCTTGACAATTGGAACTCCGAGGCAGGCGGCCTCAGTGACGTCGGTCACGTTCCCTCAGCAACAGAAGCAGAAGCAGTCTTCCGCAATGGGCTGCACTCATTGTGGGAAGCCAGGACACGTTGTTTCAGAGTATCGCAGAGCACAGGGATTGTGCTTGGCTTGTGGAGCATCGGACCACATGATAGGGTCCTGTCGAATAGAGCCGGTCCCTCCTCATCGGTCCAAACTAGTCCTCGGTAAGGGGACCAGCACCAGCACCAGTCCAGCAGCAGCAGTATCCATTGCCGAGGCCATTGCCGCCTCAGGCACAAGTGTTTCAGCAGCAGTACCAGCCTCCGAGGCCATTGCCGCCTCAGGCTCAAGTCTTCCAGCAACAGAGGCCTCAGCAGTTCGCCCTGGCCCAGGCCCAGATCCCGACTCGGCAGAGAGGTATCTGTGTCCTATTGTCTTGCTTTCCACCGTTGTTATGCGGGACACGTGTCATTGTTTCATGTATCCTAATTCAACGGTATATCCCGGGCCCGAGCCATGTCCTAGATCATTCGAAAACGGTTATTGGTACCAACCTTTTCGTATGAGGAGAGGCCCGTGTCCCTGTTTGACCAAGGGGAGAGACCTCAAGCGCAAGACTATCAGTTTAGTTCATGTTGCTTGAGTTCATCGCTCCTTGGGAGAGTCAAACGTGGGAGCGTGAGGACGACATCCGATCGCGATATCCCTACATGTTTGACTCATAAGGTATAATGTCTTCCTTATGCCTTATGCCTTCCGTCCTTGCTTGCATGCGTGATTGTTTGATTGACTGCTTAGTATAGCTTGCATGTGAATAGTATAACTTGTCCTTGTCTCTCTAGCTCCTTGATTAAATTCGAGGACGGAATTCTTTTAAGGTGGGTAGAGTTGTAGCACCCATATTCTGAATACGTATTTTTTTGGTTAAGCCTGCATGTATCATGGACCTGTATTTTATTTTCTCAGATTCTGGCCTGCAATTGTATTTCTGGCTCGACTTGCAGATTTTGGGTTTTCTCGTGAAATAGGTTTTGACTTGGCTTGGTTTTATATTGTGGAGAGGGTTTGGTTTGGTTTATCATGAGAGGAGCACTTTAACCTACACTCCACCCTCAACACAACACAACCCACCTCCATTAAATCCCACCTAACTTTTCTCTCTCCTCTTTATTTTTCATTTACTTCTCCATCTCCTTCTTCTTCCTTCCTCTACACAACTCACCAACACCCACAGGCAAGTGCACCTTGCCACCACATGAGAACCACTTTTTATTTGTCTATTAACTAGATTAGGCCACGGAGAACAACTTTAGAACTTGACATTTTGTGATTTGGAGCTTTCATTCTTCTAGATCTAGGTTTTAACCATTTTCGAAAATCCTTGGTTTTGATCTATTAAACTTCGATTTTTGCATGTTTTGATGCTTCCATGTGGAAGAGAATTCGATTTTACTCAAGTTAGAACTTTGAAAATCTAGATTTGGCTTTGATTTGACAAAGTTATGTAGAATTGAAGTTCTTGGTATTCTTGGACCTGCTCTCGGCCAGGAAGAACATCCCTCTGCCTTGCGCTCTTTAGCGCATGGCCGGTTGCGCACCCCGGCCTGTGCTCTTTAGCGCAGGGCCGATTGCGCATGACCTCAGCCAGTGCTTTGCGCTGCGCTGGATTGCGCTGGCGCAAGCCATCCATGCGCAAGCCAGCCATGTGCAAACCGACCTCTGCGCAAGCCAGCCTTGCGCAATCCACCTCTGTGCAAGCCAGCCTTGCGCAATCCACCTCTGCGCAATCCACCCTTGCGCAATCCACCCCTGCGCAGTCTACCCTTGCACAAGGCAACTCTTGTGCAGCTCTTCCATGCGCAGTACATACCCTGCGCAGCCCAACCCCTGACCCCCCTTGCACAACCCACTTGTCTATGATGAATTGTTTATTTCTTTAAGCTTGGCTCTTCTATAGCCCTATATATATGGTATTTTATTAGATATTTTACGTCCATTTTATATCCTTACGCCTTTTGTCATGAACTTGATTTTTACTTAATACGTTTGGATTGACTATTGTACTTGGCATGGTATGACCAGGAACTAGCATAACACGACAGTGACCCGTAGTGGTGCACTCCTGACATGACCAACCTGACTTGATAGTGGCCCGTCGTGACGCACTCCTGACAAGTACCCTGACATGATTAATCTTGATACTTGATAACTTGATAGTGGCCCGTGGCAGCGCACTCTTGACTTGTACCTGACTTGACTTGTAACTTGTAACTTGTTACATAACTTGACTTAATGCTGTTGCGACGGTTAACTTGACTCGTATAATCAACTTGACACCGTGGGTGTTCCTGCTTGCTTGCTTGTGCAATCCACTTGTCTTGTCTTGCATCATGTCTAGGACGTGACTCCCTGGTTCCCACGGTCAGGGATTCACACTGAATATGGATCAGGCTAATGACTAGATCAAAGTGTAGTTCATGGAGAATTTCCAGTCACAGGCAATCTCGTTATCTGGGCGCTTTAATTGGACTTGTAGCTTGCCGACGAGTAGAGCACATTTCCAGCACACCGTCGTGTGTTGCACCCTCTAAGTCACCTAAGGGTACATTTGTCTCCCGGGCGATGTACCCACCTATACTCTCAACCCGCGGAAGGATAACTGGATAGTCTGCAGGGCTTGGGACTGAGAAATTCTCACTTGCATCTTGTTAGTAATTAGGCTTGTGATAACCCTAGTTAGTTAAGTAGTAAGCCGTAGTACTTGCTTGGCGTGATTGATTGGATGGAGTCTAGTCCCGCTTGTCCTGTCCTGATCCTGTACAAGGTTATGACATGACATGACTACTCGTGCTTTACCTTAATCATGATTAATTATAGGTCCTGATTCTTGTATTTTATCTTGCCGATAAATGGTGGGAGAAACCAAGTTCCGTTCAGACGAAGGGTTACAACCCCGGTCCTTGTTTGGTTTACGGGTTGTAACCTGGTTATCTGAAGAGTCCCATGGTTATCTCATCGTATATCACCTGCCAGGTTTCTCCTTTATAATTGTCTTTATTATGTAATTTTTCTTATGTTCTGATATGCTGGCTTTTGTTCTTATTTTGTGGCCTCCCTTGTGGCACTTGCTCTTTCTAGGGTTTGACCCAGCTGGTTTTGTGTGGCCAGATTTCGGAGCAGCTCCCGAGGATCTACCAAGCTTCCAGCCCAATGGTGAACACTAGACGGAACCCGGGCTACGAGTGGGTTTTCCTTTTTGTTTCACCCACTTATATGTAAATTTATTCTTTTGAGGCGTTTAGCCGACGAGCACCTGTTAGCTCGATGCACATTTACTTACTGTCTGCCTACGGGCTGTAAACATGATTAACAAATCCTAGGGTTGATCATGTATGACTGAACTCTTGCTAGTCCTATCATTGTACGACTATGCTTCATGATCATCCAATATGTAATATTTGGGACGCCTTATATATATTTGATGCTCTAATATCTTGTAACTCTGTTAATTGCTTGAGATTGAGACAATAGGCTTGACCTTAAGAGACTGCTGGCTTGTAGTAAACCCTCATATCTAGACAGCCGTGACCGTATAGTTGAGATGTATTCTTTCAATATACGTAGCTGGCTATGTCTGCCTCCGCTCTCCAGTATTCTGGTTCTGGGGCGTGACACGTACTAAGGCACGACTTTAGGAGATAATCATGCAGGCCACAGTATGAAAGTCCAAGATTTCACCTAGGGTAAAATTAGGCAACTAAATATACTAGATGCATGGGGAGGGCAAAAATCCCGAGATCGTGTTACACCAGCCGCCTTGAGATACTGTCTTGATGCGTCGGCTGGTCTCCACGGATACTGTGTCATCTGCAACGAGTGGATGACTGTATCCGATTAATTCCTGCTATATATTATATGTTTTAGCAAGGTGGCCTTACGAGGGACCTGTGCTCAATCATACCTGTCTACGCGAACCCCTGGGTTGGCTAGCCTTGCTGGAAAGATACGATCTGAGGATTTCTAAATAACATGATGCGAGGATAACCTCGTCCCACTAGAAACTCACAGACTTGATTGGCCGTGAAAACGACTTGCTTGTATCCTATTGCCTTCCGTGAATAACTGAGGGAAGCGGACTGTCATGGTGCATGATCCAACCCATGTTCTTGTTTGATTATTGGGTTGGTTATCGTACTATGACAGGCTGTGGACCGAAGTTATGAACGGAAGACTTATTCTGGTGGAGAAGTGCTACTTCTGTGAATGACTGAGGAACATGGTCTATCATGGTGCATGATCCAACCCATGTTCTTGTTTTATTGTTGGGTTGGTTATTGTGCTGCGATAGGCTGTCGACCGAAGTCACGATCAGGAGATTTTATTGTTTATACCCTTTAACTTATGCGAAAGTTATAGAGTACGATGCGTCCCGACTCCATGCGGCACCTTTTGTCCTTGTTTGGTTGTAAGGGTGCCATATGGGTTCGAGGATGTGGCGTTACCCTATAATGGTAGCATAGGTATTACTATTATCAATCATTCTATTTAACTGGTTTTTAATCTTAACTCTTGTGCCCCTTTGGCTGGCGGACTTGCTATTCGGGGCTGACCCCGCTGGTTTTGTTTGGCCAGATCCCGTAGCAGAGCATGAGGACACGATTTCCTCCCTGACATCCATGGTGCATACTAGGAGCATGGTGGTTCGGGGACTCGAGTGGATTTCTTCTCCACCACTCCTGCTTATACCTTTGCGGCGTTTAGCCACCGACATCTGTTAGCCGGATTACTCGATATTTTGTGTCAGTACATAATTGTAATTAAACAGACTGCAGCTGTGTATAATTCTGTACTCCTGACTCTCTGAGATAGCTAAATTATAAAGCTAGTCTCTCATAATCATTTTGATGAAGCGTCGGGGACGCCTTACTGCTTTATCTTTAATTCATTTATTTGCTGATGTGATTTGATTGATTGAGACATAGAACTCTGTGGGACCATAGGAGACTTGATTGTAGCATGTACCCCCTAGTCTCTCGACAGCCACGATCGTCGTATGACGTTACGTACCTCATATGGAGTAGCTGGCCTAGTCCGTGTCACGCCCCAGTACCTAAATACTGGGATGGACTAGGCCAGCTACTTCGTATAAGGTATAAAACGTCATACGGCGATCGTGGCTGTCAATCTTGCTGGGTATCCTAGCATGCAAGCAGTCTATGGCCTAAATCTGATCTCATATCCACATGCAAAAATCGATGAAATAACGACAAGAGAGATAATCATATGAAAAACAGAAATACTCATATGATAATTAGAGTCTACAATAAGAAATAATGTAGACAAGAATACCTTCCCACACAGTTCCCTCATGGTCAGGAACTGAAGCACGTCCTCCAAGTCAAGTCTGGAAGATCCATATGGTCGGTCACAGGCAATCTGGGAACAATCCAGGGTTGGTCAGGCCAACCGTAGCAAGTACCAGAAAGGAAGGCTTAAGGACGGGCGAAGAAAACCAGCAGGATAAAATGTGACAGAAATAGCATCTAAAAGCGGTAAATAAGGTAAGGGATCGTGCGGTACCAACGCACGATTACAGAATATAAGACATCAATCCAACTACTAATACGTAAGTAACCAACAATCATCACAGTCATCCTAACATCCACTAATGCTTGCATTGCCAACTGGAACTCGTAGTCTGTCATCGGAACAGTAACCCATCCCTACATCAAACAAGAACAAGGGAATAAATTACTGCACCGGGACAGCGTTACGTGCCAGCCAGCTTAGCAAGCAACAAGCCAAACAATTATATAAATAAGCGGCCACTCAAATGCCTACGGCTGTCTATATGGAGGTTGGGTTACCCCAACAATGCAATATAGGAATCCTCAGATCGTGCCATATCCCGCAAGGGCTAGCGAGGCGAAATAACGCATAGCAGGTAGGTATGCACCGGTCCCTCGGAAGGCCACCGGGCTAAGCAGGTACATATAGTAGTCGGATACTGCCATATCCGTGGCGGCCAACCCCGACGCGCCAGGACGAGCCTGTGGCGACCGGTAATGCACGATCTCGGGATTCCGTTCCCTCCCAATGCTTCTACCATTTAAGTTACCTAGATTAACCCTACAATTAACCAGAATCACATGCCGTGGTCACATGCTCATCCCCCTAGATGAGTACCTCAGTACGGAACGCTAAGTAAGAATCAACCTCGGCACCTATAGTCCCAGTTGTGATTCATCCTTAGTGTTATGCAACAAGCAAGCAAGCAATCCTAACTACGCTAAGACTATAGGCCAACTACCAGATACCCGTGCAGGTAATCATATAATATAGCCAGAATATCAAGATGGCATCGCAATGCCATATAATCATGGAAGTAGCACCTCAAAGTGCCAATAGAGAAAGGGCACCGCAGTGCAAGGTCAGGGCCAGTACCTCACAGGGTAAGTTGGACTTATAGCACGGACAGGTAGTCAGGTCTGGGACAAGGACAACTCTGTCAGTCACAAGAAGTCATCTGCCCACATCGTGGCATGGATATCAGGTCAAGTACAAGACCAGAACCTCTACTATAATAACATCTCAAGCATATATGGGAGCCTACAGCTCCAATCATCAAGTCGGTCTATCCACCAAATCAATCTATCAAGTGTCTCCCATCCATGAGGGAGTGAATATCACGTCAATAAAGACAACCACCAAATACCAATCTCATTCCCCCTAACAATGCTAGGCCCTCAGACTCACAAGAATCCTCCTAGTCAATGATCACAAGCCACTAGAAAACAAGCCCCTCAACTACCAAGACACAGCAATCAACCAGGTTCTCTAACTACCGGAATACACAAAGGTACCGATTTTGGGCGTTTGGAAAGTCGAGTAAAAATCATATAATAATACCCTCGATATTCTCCTCGTTCCGCGAGACACTCGCACCAGTATCAAAATCCAAAAGTCCTCAAAGACATATCTGATCAAATTAGACATCACCAAAGAACTAGCAACACTATCTAAGAATCCACTTAGTCTATCATAATCACTATCTCAATATCATATCTCCTCATAGTCAATCCTCGAATAAAATCATAATCCCAACACACGGTCAACACTAATCAACGCCGTCGGAAGATGGCAAGGATTGTGTGAACCACTCTGGATCAGATCCACAACCCTTAAACCAAACAAGGACCAGGGTTACAGACCTTCACCCGAGTAGAACCACTCTCCTTACACAATCCGGCGGACAGGACAGACAATGAGATAACAAACTAAACTAGAACACCATCTAAAGGAAGAGTCACGAGTCCAATGGGTGATACCGTCGAAAAGGCAAGGATTGCGTGAACCACTCTGGATCAGATCCACAACCCTTAAACCAAACAAGGACCAGGGTTGCAGACCTTTACCCGAGTAGAACCGCTCTCCTTACACAATCCGGCGGACAGGACAGATCAAGACGCTAGGCGACTAATCTAGTCGGGAGTCTACCTAGCAGGCGATGAGATCAGGGATGCTATACCAAGAAGAACATGCATGAGTTCAGTCCCGCAAACCAAAGGAATGGCACTGCCCAATCCTTCGAACCAAATTCCCAACCGGAATTCTAGAAAAATCCGACAGAGTCTCCTTTGTATTCTGGACGGGAGCACCATACGAATTGGGGCTAAAATCCACTCGGCGCAACCCGCCGCAGAATCGCAATTCGAGAACACTAAGTCTCGACCTCCAGTAGCACTACGATGCGTACTGGGCACCAACCCTAGCCGAGAACACTAAGTCTCGGCCTCCAGCAGCACTACAATGCGTACTGGGCGCCAAACCAACACATGCATCAAGAATCGCCACGCAGGGCGTACCAAGACCCACAGTCATATCCAAACCACAAACAAAGTCATAGAAACAGTTAGCCAAAGCCGTTACCCGACCGCGAGTCGGACACGGGGCATATGGGGACAATCCATACATGTGAGTCGTGCTCGTGTCCTCGGAGGTGTGGATGACCCATCCGAGTTGTCCGATACGGTCTATCCCGATATCGGACCAAGCTATCCTAAGTTATCATGGCAGTTCTACTACTAGGCTACACTAATCATGGTTATACAGTTTACAAGTACAAATTAATTAAATACAATAAAACCCAGGAGAGAGGGCAAGAGCCGTCGATGAGCAAGAGATACTTGCCTAGAGGGCTCGGCTAGGTAAGCAAGTCTTCGGCGATCTGGATCCAAGCTAGCACGTCCATCGAGGTCCTCAGAACACAAATTAAATTAAATAAAATAAATATAAAACAGGAAGCACGGAGGATGGCAAGAGGCTATACCGTGCGGGTCCCGCAAGCAGCGCAGGGATCTGGCACGGAAACTGAGGCACGCAGACCGATATGGGCACGCAACCCGAGACGCGCACGTATATCGAGACGCGCACGTATATCGAGACGTGTACGAGAATCGAGAACACGAATATCGAGACGAACGAGAAACATAAACGTACACGTAAGTCGAGACGTGCACGTAAATTGAGACGACCCAAGGTCCAAGGAGCACGTAAACCGATTCGACACCAAATCGAGGTGCGCACGCGAATCGATGCGGTGCGGAGTCCAACGCAGCACGCAAACCGAGACGGTCATGCAAATCGATGCATGCACGCGAATCGATGCGGCACGAAAATCAAGAAAGACACAAAGGCCGAGGCACGGAAAACGAGACGGTGCGCAAACCGAGATGGCACGTTGCCGAGGCAAGCGGCGCGCTCGAGCGTCCCCTGCCCAAGGCAGCACGTAGACCGAGGTATACGCAAAACAAGGCGACACGTACACCGAGGTGCACACGACCCAAAAACACGAGAAAGCGCACCAACCGAGGGTGCGCTGCCCGAGGAACACGCTGCACGAGGCAGCGCACTGCTCGAGGCAGCATGCTGCCCGAGGCCGCGGATCGAAGGGCTCGCTCCCCGAGAGCTCACAGCCCGAGGAGGAGAGAGGGCGGCGGAGCTCACCAGAGGGGGTCTCGGCCAGGTCGGGTTCGGACCACCGCGGGGGAGGGTGGTCAGCAGCAGGAGCCAAGTCGGGGCGGCGCTGCTGCCGGAGAAGAAGGCGGAGGAGACGGAGGCCGTCGTGGAGCTCGGCCAAGTCGGTCGGGGGCTCCCGGCGGCAGAGGAGAACAACAGCAGGAGGAGGAGCTCCGGCCAGGCAGGCCGGGAAGAGGACGGCGGCCACGAGTGGTGGTGGTCGCGACAGAGGGAGGCCGGGGGCCGCGGAGGAGGGCGGAGACACGGCGACGCGGCTCCTGAAGAGGGGGCGGAGGAGGAGGAGAAGAGGACGATGGTGGTGGCGGCGGAGACGAGGGCGCCGGCGCGCTCAGGAGGCCGGAGGAGAAAGGGGGCAGCTGCGGTGGATATGGGGGCGGCCGCGGTGGTGGCGGGCGCCGGGAACAGCAGAGAGGGAGAGACGGAGGTGGCGGCGGTGGGAAGTGCTGGGTGTGATGGTGGCGGTGGTGGCGCGGAGCTGGCCGGGACGACGAGAGAGAGAGGGGGAGAGGGGGTTCTGCTCCAGTAGGGGGGAGTGGAGTGCTGAGAGAAAGGAGGGGTTCGGTTGAGTGAGTGAGAGGGTTAGGTTAGAGAGAAGAGGGGAGGCAGATATTTAGGTTAATAAAATTAATAATAATAATAATGATAATAATAATAAGATGATGATTAATAATAATAAAACATTTTAATAAAAGCTAACCATGTTACCCCAATAATAATAATAAAATAATATTAATAACAATTCAATGGGAACAATAATCAAATGTCAGGCCTAAACAAGTAAGTGCCAGCACAAGTCCAGAAAATAAATATAACTTTAAACAAATACGAAATTTGAAAACAACCCATATACGATCATATACCTATTATCAAAATAGGGATATGACATCCTACCCACCTTACAAAAATTTCGTCCTCGAAATTTCGAAATCATGTAATATAATATTTTCAAAACTAGTACATACAATCTTGGAATATCTACCCACCTTACAGGAATCAAGTAATAAAATTAGAAAAGAACAAAATCTCAATATGAAAACGTCAAAGAGAACAAGGTCTAGATAAATAAATAACTCGTAAGGTAAATCCAAAACATCGAAAGAATCTCGAAATCAAGGTCTCGCATACACGAAATAACCCCATAAATCAAAACAAGTATAGAATGTCGAAAACAATGTCCAAAAAACGTAAAATCGCAACTGCATAAAATCCTCATAAATCATAAAATACAGGATATCTGTCTCGAACCAATGACCGTAGTTCCTAATATCCGAAAAAAGTGTGTCATGGTTATTCCTTGCCACGCCATCCGGAATGGCTACAAAAGATTCACCAAAACACTGTAATCGAGCGGCTGCAACTTTCGTTACCACGCCGTCAAGGTATACTAGGGTCACCCGGGGTTCTCGATAAATATCCAAAACAAATCAAATCCATAACCCAAATATCCAAATTACTAAGATCACAAAATCTCTAACAATGTAATGAGAGTCCTAGAAAACCATCAAAATCCAAAATCCAGGTGAATCGTAACACACATCCAAAAATATTTTCAATAATAACCACAAGATAGCTTTTCTAGAAAAATACTCCATATCCATAGGAAAATACTCCAAATCAAGAATCCATATCAAAATATAATGTATAGCAAGTATATCTATAAAATAATATCTGAAACAGATAATCATGAGTCCGAAAATATCCCGAATCAAAGGAGCTGAATTCATACAAGAACATCCACTGGATACTCAACAAATGTTAAAATATCCAATCTCAGAGTCCAGATGGAATCTTCATTCTGCAGCAATCCAGCCAACGCTCGAAGAGGACGATAAAGATACTAAGTCAACATGAAGTCAACGCACGAAAGGGATAACAAGAAATCAAACAAGGCAAAACACCGGGAGAGAGTACAGAACCCAAGACAGATAATCAAGTAACCCAATGATGGAGATAAGATGACATCTCATCGGATTAAAACGATCGACATGACCAACTATAGGATCATATCCATCAAACAAGGATCAGGGGTAGATAACAACAAATGAGACAGGGCAAAGCAAAATAGGTCCAGGTAGAGATGAGGACCAATTTACAAGTTCAAGGGAGCGAAGGGCAAGTGTAACAAGTTAGAATCCCAAGGAATAGTGGACTGAGATCAACAATCATGTGATACCCAACAATATCTCAAAACGAGAGACCTGCATGGGCCACCACTAAAACCTTGTCACGCCCCAGTACCTAAATACTGGGAGGATTAGGCCAGCTACTCCGTATAAGGTATAAAACGTCATACGGCGATCGTGGCTGTCAATCTTGCTGGGTATCCTAGCATGCAAGCAGTCTATGGCCTAAATATGATCTCATATCCACAGGCAAAAATCGATGAAATAACGACAAGAGAGATAATCATATGAAAAACAGGAAATACTCATATGATAATCAGAGTCTACAATAAGAAATAATGTAGACAAGAATACCTTCCCACACAGTTCCCTCATGGTCAGGAACTGAAGCACGTCCTCCAAGTCAAGTCTGGAAGATCCACATGGTCGGTCACAGGCAATCTGGGAACAATCCAGGGTTGGTCAGGCCAACCGTAGCAAGTACCAGAAAGGAAGGCTCAAGGACGGGCGAAGAAGAAAACCAGCAGGATAAAATGTGACAGAAATAGCATCTAAAAAGCGGGTTGGTAAAGGTAAGGATCGTGTTCGGATCGCCAACGCAACGCGATTACAGAATATAAGACAGCAATCCAACTATAATACGTAAGTAAACCAACAATCATCACAGTCATCCTAACATCCATAATGCTTGCATTGCCAACTGGAACTCGTAGTCTGTCATCGGAACAGTAACCCATCCCTACATCAACAAGAACAAGGGAATAAATACTGCACCGGGACAGCGTTACGTTGCCAGCCAGCTTAGCAAGCAACAAGCCAAACAATTATATAAATAAGCGGCCACTCAAATGCCTACGGCTTGTTATATGGAGGTTGGGTTACCCCAACAATGCAATATAGGAATCCTCAGATCGTGCCATATCCCGCAAGGGCTAGCGAGGCCAAATAACGCATAGCAGGTGGTATGCACGGTCCCTCGGAAGGCCACCGGGCTAAGCAGGAGTACATATAGTAGTCGGATACTGCCATATCCGTGGCGGCCAACCCAGACGCGCGACGAGCCAGGAGGTCGTGGTGTGGGGTGGTAATGCACGATCTCGGGATTTCCGTTCCCTCCCAATGCTTCTACCATTTAAGTTACCTAGATTAACCCTACAATTAACCAGAATCACATGCCGTGGTCACATGCTCATCACCCCTAGATGAGTACCTCAGTACGGAACGCTAAGTAAGAATCAACCTCGGCACCTATAGTCCCAGTTGGTGATTCATCCTTAGTGTTATGCAACAAGCAAGCAAGCAATCCTAACTACGCTAAGACTATAGGCCAACTACCAGATACCGTGCAGGTAATCATATAATATAGCCAGAATATCAAGATGGCATCGCAATGCCATATCATCATGGAAGTAGCACCTCAAAGTGCCAATAGAGAAAGGGCACCGCAGTGCAAGGTCAGGGCCAGTACCTCACGGGTAAGTTGGACTTATAGCACGGATACAGGTAGTCAGGTCTGGGACAAGGACAACTCTTGTCAGTCACACAAGAAGTCATCTGCCCACATCGTGGCAGGATATCAGGTCAAGTACAAGACCAGAACCTCTACTATAATAACATCTCAAGCATATATGGGAGCCTACAGCTCCAATCAATCAAGTCGGTCTATCACACAAATCAATCTCAAGTGTCTCCCATCCATGAGGGAGTGAATATCAGTCAATAAAGACAACCACCAAATACCAATCTCATTCCCCTAACAATGCTAGGCCCTCAGACTCACAAGAATCTCCTAGTCAATGATCACAAGCCACTAGAAAACAGCCCCTCAACTACCAAGACACAGCAATCAACCAGGTTCTCTAACTACCGGAATACACAAAGGTACCGATTTTGGGCGTTTGGAAAGTCGAGTAAAATATAATAATACCCTCGATATTCTCCTCGTTCCGCGAGACACTCGCACCAGTATCAAAATCCAAAAGTCCTCAAAGACATATCTGATCAAATTAGACATCACCAAAGAACTAGCAACACTATCTAAGAATCCACTTAGTCTATCATAATCACTATCTCAATATCATATCTCCTCATAGTCAATCCTCGAATAAAATCATAATCCCAACACACGGGTCAACACTAATCAACGCCGTCGGAAGATGGCAAGGATTGTGTGAACCACTCTGGATCAGATCCACAACCCTTAAACCAAACAAGGACCAGGGTTACAGACCTTCACCCGAGTAGAACCACTCTCCTTACACAATCCGGCGGACAGGACAGACAATGAGATAACAAACTAAACTAGAACACCATCTAAAGGAAGAGTCACGAGTCAAGAGTCCAATGGGTGATACCGTCGAAAAGGCAAGGATTACGTGAACCACTCTGGATCAGATCCACAACCCTTAAACCAAACAAGGACCAGGGTTGCAGACCTTTACCCGAGTAGAACCGCTCTCCTTACACAATCCGGCGGACAGGACAGATCAAGACGCTAGGCGACTAATCTAGTCGGGAGTCTACCTAGCAGGCGATGAGATCAGGGATGCTATACCAAGAAGAACATGCATGAGTTCAGTCCCGCAAACCAAAGGAATGGCACTGCCCAATCCTTCGAACCAAATTTCCAACCGGAATTCTGGAAAAATCCGACAGAGTCTCCTTTGTATTCTGGACGGGAGCACCATACGAATTGGGGCTAAAATCCACTCGGCGTAACCCGCCGCAGAATCGCAATTCGAGAACACTAAGTCTCGACCTCCAGTAGCACTACGATGCGTACTGGGCACCAACCCTAGCCGAGAACACTAAGTCTCGGCTCCAGCAGCACTACAATGCGTACTGGGCGCCAAACCAACACATGCATCAAGAATCGCCACGCAGGGCGCACCAAGACCCATAGTCATATCCAAACCACAAACAAAGTCATAGAAACAGTTAGCCAAAGCGTTACCCGACCGCGAGTCGGACACGGGGCATATGGGGACAATCCATACATGTGAGTCGTGTCGTGTCCTCGGAGGTGTGGATGACCCATCCGAGTTGTCCGATACGGTCTATCCCGATATCGGACCAAGCTATCCTAAGTTATCATCATGGCAGTTCTACTACTAGGCTACACTAATCATGGTTATACAGTTTACAAGTACAAATTAATTAAATACAATAAAAATCCATGGAGAGGGCAAGAGCCGTCGATGAGCAAGAGATACTTGCCTAGAGGGCTCGGCTAGGTAAGCAAGTCTTCGACGATCTGGATCTAAGCTAGCACGTCCATCGAGGTCCTCAGAACACATAATAAAAATCATTAGAATTAAATAATAAAATAATAACAGGAAGCACGGAGGATGGCAGGAGGCTATACCGTGCGGGTCCCGCAAGCAGCGCAGGGATCTGGCACAGAAACTGAGGCACACAGACCGATACGGGCACGCAACCCAGACGCGCACGTATATCGAGACGTGCACATATATCGAGACGCGTACGAGAATCGAGAGAACACGAATATCGAGACGAACGAGAAACATAAACGTGTACGTAAGTCGAGACGTGCACGTAAATCGAGACGACCCAAGGTCCAAGGAGCACGTAAACCGATTCGACAACAAATCGAGGTGCGCACGCGAATCGATGCGGTGCGGAGTCCAATGCAGCATGCAAACCGAGACGATCATGCAAATCGATGCATGCACGCGAATCGATACGGCACGAAAATCAAGAAAGGCACAAAAGCCGAGGCACGAAAAATGAGACGGTGCGCAAACCGAGATGGCACGTTGCCCGAGGCAACGCGGGGCTCGAGGCGTCCCGCTGCCCAAGGCACGTAGACCGAGGTATACGCAAAATAAGGCGACACGTACACCGAGGTGCACACGACCCAAAAATACGAGGAAGCGCACCAACCGAGGGTGCGCTGCCCGAGGAACACGCTGCACGAAGCAGCGCACTGCTCGAGGCAGCATGCTGCCCGAGGCGCAGATCGAGGGGCTCGCTTCCCGAGGAGCTCACAGCCCGAGAGGGGAGAAGGAGGGCGGCGAGCTCACCAGAGGGGGTCTCGGCCAGGTCGGGTCGGGTCGGACCACCAGCGGGGGAGGGTGGTCAGCAGCAGGAGCCAAGTCGGGGCGGCGCTGCTGGCCGGAGAAGAAGGGCGGAGAGACGGAGGCCGTCGTAGAGCTCGGCCAAGTCGGGTCGGGGGCTCCCGGCGGCAGAGGAGAACAGCAGCAGGAGGAGGAGCTCCGGCCAGGCAGGCCGGAAGAGGGCGGCGGCCACGAGTGGTGTGGTCGCGACAGAGGGAGGCCGGGGCCGCGGAGGAGAGGGCGGAGACGACGGCGACGCGGCTCCTGGAAGAGGGGGCGGAGGAGGAGGAGAAGAGGACGATGGTGGTGGCGGCGGAGACGAGGGCGCCGGCGGCGCTCAGGAGGCCGGAGGAGAAAGGGGGCAGCTGCGGTGGAGATGGGGGCGGCCGCGGTGGTGGCGGGCGCCGGAACAACAAGAGAGGGAGAGACGGAGGTGGCGGCGGTGGGAAGTGCTGGGTGTGATGGTGGCGGTGGTGGCCGGAGCTGGCCTGACGACGAGAGAGAGAGGGGGAGGGGGGTTCTGCTCCAGTAGGGGGGAGAGTGGAGTGCTGAGAGAAAGGGGGAGGGGGTTCGGTTGAGTGAGTGAGAGGGTTAGGTTAGAGAGGAGATGGGGGCAGATATTTAGGTTAATAAAATTAATAATAATAATAATGATAATAATAATAAGGACGATGACATTAATAATAATAGAAACATTTTAATAAAAGCTAACCATGTTAACCCCAATAATAATAAAATAATATTAATAACAATTCAATGGGAACAATAATCAAATGTCAGGCCTAAACAAGTAAGTGCCAGCACAAGTCCAGAAAATAAATATAACTTTAAACAAATACGAAATTTGAAAACAACCCATATACGATCATATACCTATTATCAAAATAGGGATATGACAGTCCGTCTCCGTATTTCGGTACTGGGGCGTGACAGCCACGAACAAAGGAAGTCCACGCGACCGGTTGTCGTCGAGATCGGTCCCGCTACTTGGGAGTCTCGCTTAGTCTTGATAAGTCCCGCACACGAGATCGGTCCCGCTACTTGGGAGTCTCTCTTAGTCTTGATAAGTCCTGCACACGAGATCGGTCCTGCTACTTGGGAGTCTCTCTAGTCTTGATAAGTCCCGCACGACGAGATCGGTCCCGCTACTTGGGAGTCTCGCTAAGTCTTGATAAGTCCCGCACACGAGATCGGTCCCACTACTTGGGAGTCTCGCTATGTCTTGAAAGGAAACACACGAGATCGGTCCTACGACTTGGGAGTCTCGACATATAGAAGGAAAGCATGGTCATGTTAAGGAAGGACTGGATAGATCAAGTTGAGACTTGCATGGTCATTGGACAACTTGTCGACAAGGTGTAGTCTTCTCGAATGATTGCCAAGGCGCCGGGATCATTCGTCCGGGGAAAGCGAGTTGCGGCTCAAAGCAGGATGCAGGATAACCGCATGGGAGTATCGGCGCTTCCGGGGCTAGCTACCCATTGGAAGGGCGGTCCGATACCTCCGCCGAGCCGTGTCCAAGATAGCTTGACATTGCTAGTGACCACTCATGTAGATGTGTAGGCAAGAGCGGCAATCCACATGTTTGCCTTTGGATAGCGTCGAGTACTAGCACAGCATCGGTCGAATCATGAGACAGTCTAGCACGACATGTATCAAGTTAGCAAGATACATGCTTCGGCACAAACCAAGGCTTTCGCGTATCAAGTATTGGCATTCGCATATTGGCTTTCGCGTATCAATATTGGCATTCGCGTAGTGGCTTTCGCGTATCGGCATCGTTTGCCTAAGTTTGCATAAGTTAAGTCGAGTGGCTCATCTTGAAGCACGGACAAGTCTAGGCAAAGTCTAGAGGCACTTGGGTTTGAGTAAAGGTCTTGGCACGGTCGAGTTCGCGTAAGTTGCTCCTCGGCGAGGCACTGTCTTGAATATGTCTAAGTCGTGAATAGGTATCGCACGACCCTGCCGTCCCGAGTTGAAGTTTGGTCAAGTACATAAGCGATGAGGCACCGCCTCGATCGAAACACACGTTGGCATTATAGCACGACCATATCGTTGCACATTGGTTTGGTCAGGCGTCAAGTTTTAAAATTGATCCTAAGGTAAGACTATAAAGACAATCGAAAGGGACTTAAGCTGCACAAAGTAAATGAACGTGTCGGTTATGTATAGGTGGGCGAGAATCTCACTCCACCAGTACAGTTGAGTGCTGACACCCACACAGTGTTCATGTGCAGGCACAGGTAGAAGCTCGTGGCGAGGAGCTCGCTTGGATGCGTCGAGGCACGGAGTTCCTTGGCGATTCGAAGCGTGCGGCCGCGTGGATTGAAGACTTATACAGGACATAATGTATGGACATTGCCTTCCGAAGCTTCCGCTGGATTCAAGTATTGTATCGAGAGATGAGAGAGAGCAGAGTGACTTGTAAATGAAGAAAAGTGAGTACGAGAGACTTGTAATTTGGCCTTGCGCCCACAAATGTAATCTTGTATTCAATATCAATAAAGAGCTTCTTTTGAATGACTTGTGTTCATGTGTGCTTGTTCAAAATTTCCGCTGCATGTTTCAATATTTCTGCTTGGGACTTCTGTGTGACGACTCCGTCGCCGCCGATGTAATCGGCCGTTGAAACTTCCTTGCACGAGCGCAATCTAGGCTCGTGCGGCATCACGCCTTAGCGAGGACGATCGCTCCTACGGGAGCGGGGCGTGACACTCCTCAACTGAAAACTCTTAATTTAGCACGGAGAATGGCCATTCTCCGTGTAATTTAGCACGGAGAATGACTATCTGATCCAGTATCAGGACTGCCACCTCCTAGCAGTCCTACATTGAATTAGGACTGCCAGCACCCTGACAGTCCTAATTTAATGTAGGACTGCTAGGGGTGGCAGTCCTATTTGTAAGTCTCTGTAACTTAGCACGGAGCACGGAGAATGGTCATTCTCCCCGTGTAAATTAACACGAAGAATGGTCATTCACCTACGTTTTAACATTGGGAATGGCCATTCTCCGTGTAAATTAAGACGGAGAATGGTCATTCCGGTGCATTTTATGGTCAGTTGAAACTTTAGAGGGCCATAACTTTGACTGGGAGGTTGAAACGAGGTCCGGTTTGTCGCAAAATGAGCGTATCTTTGAGGAGACTGAGATTAACAGCCTCACCGTTAGACGACCTTCCGAAATTTTAGAATCGCAAAAAAAATGATGTTTGGACCTCCGTTTTAGCACTTTTTGTCGAAATTTTAGAATCGCAAACAAATATTAATTCAATGACTTACAATGTGGGACTGCCAGGGGATGGCAGTCCTAATACTGGATCAGATAGCCATTTTCTGTGCTAAATTATACGAGAATGGCAAGTTTTAATTAAGACTGCCAGCACCCTGACAGTCCTCCTTTAGTGTAGGACTGCCAGGGGTGTGGCAGTCCTACACTAAAGTAGGACTGCCAGGGGTGTGGCAGTCCTAATTTAAACTCTCTGTGAGAAGAGTTTGTATTTAAAACTCTTCTAACAGAGAATTTCAATTATGACTGTCAGCATCCTGGCAGTCCTATACTAATGTAGGACTGCCAGCACCCTGGCAGTCCTACACTAATGTAGGACTGCCAGGCTCCTTGCAGTCATATTTGAAACTGTAGCAGCCGAACGACCACAACGATTTGTCGTGTTCTAGGATTAGGGTTTCAAGAAATATGTGACAATTATCATGTTCGAAAAATTCATTCATGAACCCTATAATGATTCTAAACCTAATATTTATGTTTATGTTTTCTGATTTTGAGTATGAGTGGAAACATTTTTTTGGTAGCTGATTGAAATTTGGGAAAAAATTTGTGCCAAACATGATTGAGATAGAAGAATTTTTTTGGGAATAATTCTCGGAAAGAAAAGGAAGAAAAATTTGGAAATTTTTTTGGACTAGGGCTTAATTCTATGACCTAGAAATGTTGGGAGAGAAGAAAAAAGTAGAGGGAGAGAAGAAAAGAGTTGAGGGAGTGAGAAAAAGAGTGAGGGAGGGAGAGAAAAAAATTGAAAAGTTATCTTTTATACCTATTGTTGGGCTGCCCCCAAGTAAAAAAATTGATGACAAACTTGTAATATTTGCAAAAAGTTTGGGCTGCCCCCAAGTAAACTGGGTAGTGCCCTTAGAAAAAACGTTTATAGGAAGCAATCTTTGATTCAATAAAATGACATAAATTTCGTATATATTTTTCTTTCGGAATATAGTTATATAATTTCTTATACCATAATATTAACATCCATAACCTTTATTATTAGAAAACAATACGAAAATGGTAACACCCATTTTGGTCAATATATTCTACGAATGCACCCTAGTGAGATGCAGATGATTTCTTATATTATTTATATATATATATATAATATATATATATATATATATATATCTATTATATATATATCTATATATATAATATTGACAAAAGAAAAATATATGACAAAAAAAAATTATTAATATTATGTGTAAATATTCTTAAATAATTAAATCAAGTAAAGTATAATTGTAAATAAACTGGAGGTAGGAACTTGGGTATTTAGTTTGTAATAAAAAAATTAAGGTGCAAAAACCATGAGTTGAGGGTATTTAGGTGTAATTTTTTGGGGCTAATTAGTGTTTAGACCCTGGACAGGTGGGTTTTAAACCAGTTTAGAGTTTAAGTCCCAACATGTCCAATTTGTAGGTCTTCAATTTTTATTTATTGTTTTTCCCCTATTATATCATCCCTTCATGTTGATAATAAAATTTATATATATATATATATATATAATATATATATGTTATGGAGGGCATAATGGAAAGTAGGGGTGAGCATTCGGTTCAAACCGAACTGAATAACCAAAATCGAATTGGACCGAAAACCGAATAAGCAAAAGTGAAACCGAACAAGCAAAACTGAAACCGAACCGAATTGGTCTATAACCGAATCAAACGAACCGAATTAAATCGTTTCGATTTTCGTTTATTCGATTTTTATGTTTATTATGCTATTTTTTGTTAATATATACAGTAACTAAATACCTAAATTGATTTAGTATATAGCTAGTACACACACACACACACATATAATAATATATATATATATATATATATAGATATATATATATATATATATATATATATATATCTATATATATATATATATATATATATG
>JANAVB010033168.1:0-109403 GCA_029216955.1 Iris pallida | reverse complement strand
TGGGGACATAGATAATATATAAAGGGGACTGAGGAAGACAAAAAAAATCATTCCCAAGTTGACAGTTGCCAACGAGAGAGAGAGAGAGAGAGAGAGAGAGAGCGGGGGAGAGTAACACATGCATATAGAGAGAGACTCAGAGAGAGAGAGGAAGACTTAGAGCCTCAGCAAAGAAAAAAAATACAGGGAGGGAGACAGAGAGTCGGGCGTACCTGTCGCCGCCGCCGCTGCCGTAGAAGTTGCGCTGCCCACCGGAGAACGCCGCCGCTCCCTTGGTCCAGAGAGTCGTAGCCTTGCTGGTCTTCACTCTTCAGGTGTGTGTGTGTGTAAGCTTTTTCTTTTCCATTTTTTTGAGAGATTTTTTGAGAGATGGAGAGCTCACTTGATGGGATGGACATGTTGTTGCTTGTTGGACGGATGGATGGGATGTGCCATATTTTTTTTTCAAATTGTAGCTGCCTTGACTTTGAGCGGATGGGGCCTCGTGACCGCCTATGAGCACCTTGACGCCGCCTCGACGCCCCACCACCGCCTCGATGTCGCCTGACCGCCACCTTATAGTCTCGTGCGCCGCCTGACGCCTATGCCACCGCCAACCCTAAAATCGGGGCGGTGAGCTGCTGCCTGCCGCCTCCCGACCGCCTAGGCGCCCACCTACAGTACCATTTAGAATACTGGTAGCAGGCTCTGTGCTTGCACCCGATTCTCATCTCAGCCTATCTGTCATATCTATATGAAGGTCACGGTGTTCCGCACCATAATGGACTTGGTATCTCAACGTGTAAGCAGGCAATTGCTCCTGTACGGGTTGCTAGCCCAGTATCCGACGGATCCCAAACATCCTGATATCATAGCTTATCACAACATTGGCCGGTCGCAACCCGTCCTAATGATGTGCACCATAAATACCAAACATAATTCCCTCCCGGCCTAACCGTTCGAGGGAAGCCGCACCCATGCACGGGCCATCCGAGTCCATTGACCATGCAATACACTTTTGAGTTTCATACAACCAAATATGTACGCATATCTCTATTTCCATCGGCATTATGCCCCAACACATCCATATTGATGCACGATGTCCCAATGTAACATCTACTCGTCCAACGGTTCTCAAGTTACTAGCATAATAGCAGTTCTGCGACAATTGTGCCACAACTGCATGCTTCGCGGGCAAAGCATACCCTTCGATGTCCGACAGTTCCGTAGTGTTGCCCCAAGATTTGTCCCTTACTCATACTTGGTCTTTTGTATAGTTTCCTTGCACAGATGCACGCTCAACATCATATTCAATGTTCTAGGCCTATAGTTTGATGTTCTCTGAGTCGGGCACTTAATGCACATCTCAAGTTTGCTTTTCAATGTTCTACCATCAATGTCCTACCACGACCCGTGCACTTGGTGCACGTCGCCTCAATTGTTGATTGTTCAATACAATGTTCGACATACACTAAGACCTTTACTCGATTCGAGCCATGCTTGTTAACTCGATAGCAACACACGCATACAAGGATACATTTTATTAGGCATGAAGGAGTAGGGAGAAAGGTCAAGAACCCGTCCACCTTAAGCCGATATGCCTTGTCGTTTCGTCGAGCCGATGCAGCTCGATTTCATAACTTCGTTGCACGTCCAACTCTTCTGACTTAGCCATTTGAACACTTTGTGCTCCGTTGAACTACTCGACTATTTTGGCCTACCGTGCCCATGCCACGATCCGTTGCAAGGCGATAGTTTGGTTTCACGGACATCATTGTTGGCACATCGATTTTGATATATTGACTATTATTAACCTCTGTACTATTTTAGCTCTAATATATCTACAGGAACAAACGAGAAAGACAAAGATAGAAGAAAGTCGTTTCCAAACAAGTCTCATGAAGCCTTTTGGAAAGAAGAAGAAAAGTCTTTCCAAATCTCCATCAAAAGACATACACCTTAAAGCACTTAAAGAAGACGATGACAAGGATAAAAATTTCAGATCAAAAGCTCTTATGTCCTTCTAAGAGTCTGTAAGTGTCTAGGAGATTATGTACGCACTTGGGTAAAGATGACAAACTAATATGGTATAAAATACAAATTAAGTAGATATGAAGAACCGGATTATCCGCTGGAGTTCCACGAAAATTCGTCGGATCATCCGATCGGAAACAGTAAGTTTGTGAGCAAAAGTTTGGATAATCTGCCGAAGTTCCGCAGAAATCCGACGGATCATCCGATCAACCACAACAAGTCCTGTGAGCAAAAGTTCGGATAATCCGCTAGAATTTTGCAGTAATCCAACGGATCATCCGATCAATCACAACAAGTATTGTGAGCAAAAGTTCGGATAATCCGCTGGAGTTTTGCTGAAATCTGACGGATCATCTGATCAGTCACAGCAGCTCTAGTGAGCAATAGTTCAGATAATCCGCCGAAGTTCTGGTTCAAACCGACGGATTATCTGCTTTGCCCTACTAGCCTTATTTAAATTTCAAATCCAACGACAACTATCAACTGCATTAAATGCATTCAACGGCTCTATTTCTAGCCATTATTGTACTCCGGATAATCTGAAAAAATTTTATGGAAATTCGTCGGATAATCCGATTGTCGGCTGATAGTTCTTTTTGACTTGGAATTTGTATAAATAGGTTTCCTCTCTCTTCATAAAATCTTATCCATTTGAGCTTTAATTTTCCAACTACCAAAAGAGCATTACCATTACTCTACAAAGCTTCCATTTGTCATCAAACCTAAAGTGCTAGAGTATTCAAGTGGTGAAGATCTTCAAGTGTTTAAGAAGATCAAAAACTTTTTTCTTTTTCTCTTTAAGTTGAAGTTGATGAGCCTTCGGAAGAAAACTCGTGTGTAAGAAGTTAGCGAGCTCCTCGGATCCAAACTCGTATTGAAGTTGATGAGTTCTTCGGATCCAAACTCGTGTGCAACTATTTACTCAAATAGTGGATTAAAGCCGAAGAGAGTTCCGAGACTGGAGTGCCCCTTGGGAGGATACCATGATACATCGATCTATCTCTCTTTTATTATCCCTTAAATGGCTTATAATTGCTGGTAGTCATTTTGTTACCCTATTTACCCCCCCTATAGGGTTCTATAATTGGTATCAAAGCCTCGTCTCTCGATTTGGATTTACTTCCCTAGAGTGATCCATGACCACTAACCCTAGTACCAACTCATTCCACAATGAGGGAGACTCCACAAATAGACCTCCTCTATTTGATGGAACAAACTATAACTATTAGAAAATTAGGATGAGCATTTATTTGAAATCCCTAGACTTTGATCTATGGGATTGTGTTATGAATGACTTTCCTACATCTTCCTTAGTTATTGAGGAAGTAGCTTCAAAAACCCTTAGAGATAAACTTACTGAGAACGGTAAGAAGATTGCTAGTCGAGACGCTAAGGCTATGAACGCTCTCTACTGTGCTCTCGATAGCAATAAATTCTATAAAATCTCCACTTGCAAGACTTCCAATAAAATTTGGAAACTCTTGGATGTCACTCACGATGGAACTTCTCAAGTAAAGGAATCAAAGATTTGTAGACTCACACAAGAATATGGATCTTTTAAAATGAAACAAGATGAGTCTATTACTTTTATGGTTAATTAATTCGGTGATATCATTAACCCCCTTTCTTCTCTTGGCAAGGAATATCTCACTCATGAAAAGATTAGAAAGATTCTCCGGGGACTAACAAAAGAATGGAATCCTAAAGCTACCACCATTATTGAAGGAAACGACCTAACAACAATGAACCTTAAGGCCCTCATGGGAAAGCTCATGACATACGAGCTAGACTTGAAGGACCAAAAAGAATCTTTCTTACAGAAAAAAGAGAAGGAGAAGGCTAAAGAAAAGGAGAAGTCTCTAGCTCTCAAGGCTACAAAGTCCTTTTCAAAAGATACCTCTGACGATGATGAATCGGACTATGAAGAAATAGCTCTCACCGCCAAGCACTTCCGAAAGTTCCTTAAGTTCAACAAAGCGAACCGATCAAGATAGGACACCGACGAAGAACCCTCTTGCTACAACTGCAGGAGAACCGGACATATTACGAGAGATTGTCCCATAGCAAGAAAAGACTCCAGCAAATACGAGAAGTCCAACAAAGGAAGCTCATCTTCTAGGAAATACGCAAACACTAGCATCTGGTGTGAAAGCGACGCTAGCGACTCGGACAACGACAAAGAATGCAAGCATAATGCAAATGTTTGTCTCGTGGCAACCGAGGTACTCGATGACTTCTCTATGACTGCTTTCTTACACTAATTTAGAAAATGCTATTCTTGAACTACACGATGAGCACAAGATCATAAGAAATAAATATAAGAAATCTTTCAAAGAGATTGATTCTCACAAACAAGAAATAGAAAGACTTTCTAATGTCATCTTTGATATAAAAGAAAAATCCTCTATCTCTGACACAGATGAGATTGAGTCTTTACGACTAAAACTCCAAGAATCACAAGACATCAAGAAAAGGGATGTCGAGATTCAATACTTAAATGAGGGATATGAATTTGCTATGCACAAGACACTTGCTGCTAACCAAAGAGAATATGCAACCTCTATCAAATACAATGACCTTCTTGTAAATAGCAAAAAACATGGTGATAAGGGCATAATCTACACGAACACATAACGCCATAATCCTAGGCGTACCAACACACATCACAACACTCACAAGAATCATATTCATAATAACACTACACAAAGAGAACCCTTAATAAAGAAAAACACTTCACATCATGCTTTCTATTATCATCACCAAAATGCTCATGTTAGAAAACCTCAGCTCACTATAACTACTCATACACAAAACACACACTATTTCTCCTCTAGACCCATATCACCCATGACATGCCACTACTGTGGCTTACGAGGACACACCTCTCGTTACTGTCAAATGAAAAGACATGTTGATATGAGAATGTTCAAATGGGTTCCTAAAGCTAACAATCAAGGACCCAAACATTCTTGGGTACCAAAATCTTCATCTTCAACTTGTGTTGTAGGTGAACCCCTCTTCGTATGCTAAAAGTAAATGGATCCTCAATAGCGGTTGCTCACGGTACATGATTGGTGACGCTACACTCTTTGCAACGCTATCGATGAAGAAGGAAGGACATGTATCCTTCGACAAAAATCTCAAAGGGTATATCATAGGCAATGGTAATATCGGCTTCCCTCCTTATCTATGCATTAAAAATGTTTGTCTTGTTACAAATATTAAGCAAAATCTTCTTAGTATTAGCAATCTTACGGATAATGGCTATGATATTAAGTTTGTCAAACACAAGTGCTTCATCTCCGATAGTACTAGTGGATCTATTGTATATGAAGGGATTAGAGAGAACAACATTTATGTTCTCTATCTTGTTGAAAATACTAACAATGACAGGTGCCTAGTTGCAAAGAATGATGAAAGTTTGCTTTGGCACATGAGACTTGGACACGCCAACATGGACACCATCTCCCGATGTAACGCCTATGGTTCGTATTACGTATTTTGTTATACGTGTACGTAATCTCGACCCGTAATTAGACTTGTCGTGCTAAGCTTAATCCTGGTTTAATCTTGCCTTGGTTTATTTTGGGTTCATCCTGGATCGATTTGTCTTGACTGGCTGGCCTTGGGTTCTGCATTGGCATAAGTTAGTTAGCATTTCGTGGTTCTGGCATGCATCGGGTTTGGTTGGGTTCGGCTGGTTGATTCGATTTGGGTTGGAATACAAACCCCACCTACCACCCCTCTCTTCCTTTATTAGCCGCATATCCTCTCTCTCTCCTCATTTACTTCTTCATTAATTCTTCTTCCGCCATTACTCCACCTAACAGGAGGCTTAGGCAAGTACAACTTGCTTCATGGAGGAACTCAAGTTTTAATTGTTCCATTGTCTTTCTCACGAGATTCTAAGACACTTTAATACTTAGCATTTTAAATTTTCATGGTTCAATTTGTGTAGATCTAAGCGTGTTGAATTTTTGGGTTTTGATCTATCTAACCTTGTTATTTTCAAGTTTTAATGGTTCCATGTTGTAGAGAATTTCTTTCTTCCCCAGTTTGACCTATCGAAGTCTGGATTCTGACCACAAATGAAGGTTTAATAGAGCTTGGAAGTTATGGCTTTCTATAGTTCTTCTCTCAAAAAGTGGAGAAGAAGAACAGTGCTTGCCGCATGGCTTTTTCATGCATCAAGTTTCCCCTGGCCGTATGGCAGTCTTAGCTGCATGGCAGTTTTGACCGCATAGGCGCTCATGGCCGCTTGGCCTTCAGCCGCATGGCTTGGTTGACCTTGGCCGCATAGCTATCCTTGGCTCATTGCCGCATGGCTTTGTTGCCTTCAGCCGCACGAACCCGTATTTTTCAGTCGCATGAACTCCTGGGATTTCTCGAGCCGCATGAACCCATTTCCCCACAGCCGCATATGCTCGCGTCCTTCAGCCGCATGAACCCATTTGTCCCTAGCCGTATGCGTCCCATTTTTCTAGCCGCATGAGCATTTCCCTACCTTGCCGCATAGGCGCTCATTGTCGCATGCGCCCTGTTCCATTCCAGCCGCATGCGCCCCGTTCTCCCAGCCGTATGCACCCTACATTCCCTAGTCGCATGGCTCCATTCCCTTTTCGAGTCGCATGAGCTCTTTTTCTTGGCTGCATGAGCCCCTTTCCTTTTCAAGCCGCATGAGCTTGTTTTCCTTAGCCGTATGGCTTTTACCATAGCCCTTGTCCTCTTCTCTTTATTATTATTATTAGTATATTATTAGAATGTTACAATTATGCTCATGTTCCTGACCCCCTATGTAGCTTTGGTCCCTTGATAGAATGCTTGTACCATGTAAATTCTGCACATGATCTATGAACATGATAGTGGCCCGTCGTGGCGCACTCTTAATAAGTAAAACTGACATGATATATCTCGATATGCTGTTGCGACAGTTAGCCTGACGTGACAAGAATGATTGTCCTGGACACCGTGGACGATTGTGTTTGTGCAAATAAACCAGTATTGTCTTGTATCATGTCTAGGACGGGGACCCTGAGTATCACGGTTAGGGGTACCTACTGAAATGGACTAAGGCTTAGAAAATCCAGTAGTCATGGAGAGATTTTCCAGCTACAGGCAATCCCGTTATCTGGGCGCCCCATCATGGTATTTGTAGCCTACCGTAGAGTATGGCACATTTACAGCACACTGTCATGTATTGCACCCACCAAGCTACTTAAGCGTACATGCATTTTTTGGACAATGTACCCACATGAATTCAATCCCCTAATTGCGTCTGGATAACTTGGATGGTCTGTAGGGCTTGTGGCTGTTGGAACAATCTCATTGCATCTTGCTAGTAACTAGGCCTGTGATAACCCTAGTTAGTTAAAGTATCAAGCCGTACTTGTTTGCTTGGCCGTAAATATTGAATGGATTCTAAGTCTTGCCCTATTCTGGTACCTGGTTACTTCAATAATATGATTATTTATGCTTACCATAACAGTAAAGATCAGGGGCCAAGTTCTGTTCAGGCGAAGGGTTACAACCCCGGTCTATGTTTGGTTTAAGGGTTGTAACCTGGATCCCGGAGCAGTTCTGTTTTCTCTTTTCGTTTATTTTCTTATTGCACCCTATGTCATGCTCGTCATGTTTTAATTTACCAACAAGAAATTGAGGCGGGTTTCTATTCAGGTGAAGGATTACAACCCCGGTCCTTATTTGGTTTAAGGTTTGCGACCTGGCTACCTGAATAGTTTCCTTGTACTCAATTCCCTGTTGTTGGCTCGGTTATTATCAGTTTTCTTTATATATAATTATCTTAATATCTATTTATTATATGCTGGTTTTAGTTCCTAAGTGAAGCCTCCTTTGTGGCACTTACTCTTTCTGGGGTCTGACCGAGCTGGTTTTGTATGGCCAGATATAGGAGCAGCTCTAAAGGTTCTACCTATCTTCCAGCCAGATGGTGACCACCAGGCGTAACCCTGGCAACGAGTGGGTTCTTTTTGTTCTCCTACTTTATTGTATAAATATTCTTTTAAGGCGTTCAGCCGACGAGCACGTGTTAGCTCGTATTGTACCTTTATTTACTGTCTGCCTACGGGCTGTAACATGATTGAAAAATCCTAGGGTTGATCATGCATGATTGAAACTCTTGCTAGTCTTGACATTTTGTACGACTAGCTTTATGATCATCTAAATATGTAATGTATGGGACGCCTTACTATTGTATATTTGATGCTCTAACATCTTGTGACTGCTATTACTTGCATGAGATTGAGACAATAGGCTTGTTCATGACCTTAAGAGACCGATGGCTTGTAGTTAAACCCTCATATATCTAGACAGCCGTGACCGTATAGCGAGGTGGGTTGCACTTTAATATACGTAGCTGGCTATGTTCCCCCCCGCTCTATCCAGTATTCTGGTTCTGGGGCGTTACATGGTTTAAGTGGTAGCCCATGCAGGTCTTGTAAATTAAGATATGTGAGGGTTTACCGAATAGATGTCTCAATCAGTACTCGCCCTTGATCTCTGCTCGTATCCTCTAAATCTCTGGATTCTTGACCTGATCACATGCTTGTATCTTTGATATGTCTTGGTCCTTCCTTATTGTTCCCTATGTCGTCTTCTTCAGTGGCAATATTCCTGGTCCTGGCAATCGGCAAGGCGGAGCACCTCCTGTGGACCAGCAGCAACCTAGAGATCAAGTCCAGCATTCAGGAGTAACCTCCAGAGTCATGCCTACTAGGGGTCAAGAGCCACCAGTTCAGCCCGTCCAGCCTGCAGAGCTTGCTGATGGCACCTTGGTGGGTCTCATCGGGATATTGTTAGCTTCTCAAGATCGTCGATGAGATGTCTTGCACCAGGCATTGACAGATGCTCTGACCAAAGGAGGTCATCAAGGTAATAGTGCGGCCAACAGCTTCAAGCGCTTGAACCCTCAATTCTTTGACGGCAGTGACGATGCTATCGCTGTTGATGCTTGGCTGCAGGATACAGATGTGATTCTAGAAGCATCCAGGACTCCAGAAGACGATAAGGTGGCCGTAGTGCGCCTGCAGTTGTTGGATCTAGCCTGCAGCTGGTGGGCGGCGCAGGCCGTTAGATTAGTGGCACCTATTGCTTGGGTAGTATTTCGTGAGAGATTCTAGACCAAGTACTTCAATGCTGTATCTCGGTACGATCTACAGACGAGGTTCACCAATCTAAAGCAGATGGGCAGGACGGTCGATGGGTATGCGACCGAGTGTTTGAGACTTAGTCGGTTTTCTCCCACCTTGGTAGCGACCGAGTTCGACAGAGCCCAACAGTTCCATCAGGGCTCCATCTAGAGATCTTATTGGTAGTAGAGCAGTTTGAGCATTAGACTTTTGATGAAGTGTTGAGAGCAGCCCGGAAGCATGAGTATACCTTCCAGAGGATCGTAGATAGGATCGGATGTCGAAAGTGATCTCACGGCCAGATGAATCAGTCTTCAGCACCAGCCCGGTAGCTAGGGCTTTGACCATTGGAGCTCCGAGGTGAGCGGCCTCAGTGATGTCGGTTCAACATTCAATCCCGACGAATACTCAGCAGCAGAAGCAGAAGCACTATTCCGCAGTGGGATGTTCATACTGCGGGAAGCCAGGACATGTGGTATCAGAGTGTCGTAGAGCACAGGATTTGTGCTTGGTTTGTGGTGCCCCGGACCATAGGGTTGGTAACTTCCTGAACAGGGGGAGTTCATCTTCGTCAACCTTCTCTAGTCCCTCGGTTAGGGGACCAGTTCCAGTATCAGTCTAGCAGCAGTAGCAGTACCCGTTTTCGAGGCCCTTACCGCCTCAGGCCCAGGCATTCCAGCAGCAGAGACCGCAGCAGTATGCCCAAGTCCAAGCTCAGACCCAGAATCGCCAGAGAGGTTTTTAGCAGAGGGGACCCTCACCCAGAGGACATGGTCAAGTATTGACTTTAACCATGGGAGAAGAAGGGTTGGCACCAGGTGAGGTAGTGGCAGGTACTATTCTCGTCAACACCTTTCCGGCTTAAGTGTTATTTGATTCTGGTGTATCGTATTCATTTATGTCTGCACGATTCGTGACACGGATAGGACTGGAGCCTGAGTCATTATCAGTAAGGCTCAATATACTTACTGGTAATGGGCTTGTGGGAGTAGATATAGTGTTTTCCTCGTGTCAGATCATAGTTAGCAGTAGAGAATTCCCCGCTAGAATGATAGAATTCTCGATGGCCAATTATGATGTGGTCCTAGGGATGGATTGGTTGAGAGCAGTATGCTAGGATAGACTGCCATCTTGGTCGGGTTGTTTTTAGCATTCCAGGCGAGCCAGAGTTTTCTTTTTCCCGAGGCGAAGTTGAACCTTCTCCTCCAGTATTGCGGATGGCAGTAGCAGCAGTACAGTTACCCTGGATAGTCGAGGAGTTTCCAGATGTTTTTCCAAAAGAGCTTCCAGAAATGCCACCAGAGCGAGTTATCGAGTTTACTATCGGCTTGATCCCAGGGATGACCCCAGTGTCAGAGAGAGTCTACAGGATGGCGCCGTCAGAGTTAGAGATATTGTATAAGATGATTGAAGAACTCAGAACCAAGGGATTCATTCATGCTAGTGGGTCGCCTTGGGGAGCCCAGATGCTTCTTGTAAAAAAACGGATGGTACGTCCAGGTTATGTGTAGATTATCGTACCATGAATTCAGTGACAATCAAGAACAGATACCCCCTCTCGAGGATAGATGACTTGTTTGATCAACTTAAGGGGGTAGCAGTATTCTCGAAAATTGACTTGCGGTCAGGATACCATCAGATCAGAGTCAGAGAGCAGGATATCCTGAAGACAGCTTTCATATCTAGATATGGGCATTGGGAGTTCCTTGTTATGCCATTTGGAGCAACCAATGTGCCGGCTGTATTCATGGATATCATGAATCGTATCTTCATGCCTTATTTGGATCAGTTTGTGATTGTGTTCATAGACGATATTCTGGTCTACAGCAAGAGTGAAGCGGAGCATGAGAAGCATCTCAGAGTTGTCCTTTACATTCTCAGGAAGCACCAGTTATATGCCAAGTTCAGTAAATACGAGTTCTGGCTCGATCGTATTTCGTACTTGGGTCATATTATCCCCAGAGGAGGAGTAGAAGTGGATCGCCAGAAGATAGTGGCCATTGAGACATGGCCAGTACCTAGCACAGTTACAGAAGTTCGTAGTTTCTTTGGATTAGCCGGCTACTACCGGCGATTTGTTTTCGACTTTGTTCGGATTTCAGCGCCATTGACCCATTTGACCCGCAAGGATGTGCATTTTGCTTGGACAACAAAGTGTCAGGATTCTTTTGAGAAGTTGAAGCGAGGCTTGATGACGGTGCCCATTGTCACGCTTCCAGATGGGATCGGAGGATTCTCAGTGTATTGTGATGCTTCAGGCAGAGGTTTAGGATGTATTTTGATGCAGCATGGGAAGTTAATAGCTTATGCATTACGTCAACTTCATGATCATGAGGGGAATTATCCAACCCATGACTTGGAGTTAGCAGCAGTAGTATTTGTACTTAAGTTGTGGAGGCACTACTTGTACAGAGATAGGGTGGAGTTTTTTACCGACCACAAGAGCCTGAAGTATGTGTTCACCCAGAAGGATCTTAACATCCATCAGAAAAGATGGCTAGAGCTGCTTGTGGATTATGATGTCAACCTGCAGTATCACCTTGGAAAGGCCAATGTAGTAGCAGATGCGTAGAGCAGGAGAGCCAGAGTTTATTTCCTCACTGCGCAGCCAGAGTTATTAACAGATCTTCAGAAGATGGGTATAAAAGTTGTCCTTCCTACCAATATGGCATTGATGGCCAGTATGCAAGTTCAGTCCAGCATAGTTGAGAGGATCAAGTTAGCTCAGTCAGCAGATTCTAATCTTCAGCGGCTTAGGACAGAATGTGTAGCAGGGTGAAGACCAGAGTTACATATCCATGAGGATGGTACACTTCGACATGGAAGGCGTCTTTGTGTACCAGTAGAAATATCAGACAGGAGATCATGGCAGAAGCTCACAGTTTACAGTATTCTATTAATCCCGGTGGTACGAAGATGTATCGTGATATTCGTCAACACTTTTGGTGGAATGGCATGAAGAAGAAGATAGCCCGGTTTGTCTCTCGATATTTGGTTTGTCAACAAGTTAAAGCTGAACATCAGAGGTCAGCTGGACTTCTTCAGCCCTTGCCGATTCCAGAATGGAAGTGGGAGCATATAACAATGGATTTTGTGACTGGATTACCTAGTCCCCGGCCGGTAAAGATGCTATTTGGGTTGTTATAGACAGGCTCACAATGGTGGCTCACTTTGTCCCGTTCAGAGTTGGTCAGTCGATGGCTCAGCTGGCAGAGATGTACCTCAGGCAGATCGTCAGACTTCACGGTGTACCAGTCAGTATCACCTCTAACAGAGATTCAAATTTATGTCGCACTTTTGGCGCAACGTACAAGAGAGTTTGGGAACTCACCTCCAGTTTAGCTCAGCTTATCATCCGCAGACAGATGGTCAGCTAGAGCGTACCATACGAACCTTGGAAGATATTTTGCGGTCTTGTACACTTGACTTCGGTGGTTCGTGGGAAGATCACCTGTACCTGGTGGAGTTCTCGTACAACAACAGTTTCCAGGCCAGTATCCAGATGACACCGCTTGAGGCACTATATGGTAGGAAGCGCAGATCCCCGCTAGCATGGGATGATGTTGGTAAAAGGAAAATGCTCGGTGTGGAAATGATTGCTAAGACGGTTAAGGTGGTCAGATAGGTCAGAGATCATCTTCGAGTTGCACAAGATCGCCATCATCGTTGGGCCAATTTTTATCTGCGTCCCCTTGATTTTTCTGTCGGTGACCATGTATTCCTTAGGATCTCGCCTAACCGTGGCGTCATTCATTTTGGCATACGGCAAAAGCTTAGTCCTAGTTATATAGGGACGTTCGATATTTTCGAGCGAGTAGGAGACGTGTCCTATTGTCTCGCTCTTCCGCTGTCGTTGCGTGAGGTGCATAATGTTTTCCATGTATCCCAATTGCGATGGTATATCCCGGATTCGAGTCATGTCCTTGATCATTCAGAATTGGTTGTTGGTACCAACCTTTCGTATGAGGAGAGACCCGTATCCATATTGGATCGAAGAGAGAAGATACTCAAGAACAAGACTATCAAGTTAGTCTGTGTTGCTTGGGGTCATCACTCTTTGAGTGAGTCAATGTGGGAGCATGAGGATGATATCCGATCGCGATATCCTGACCTGTTTGACTCGTAAGGTATAATGTCTTCCTTATGCCTTATGCTCTCAGTTCCTTGCTTGAACGAATGATTGCTTAATTGATTGCCTTGTTATAGCTTGTCTGTGATTAGAATAGCTTGTCCTTGCCTCTCTAGCCTCTTAATTAAATTTCGAGGACGGGATTCTTTTAAGGTGGGTAGAGTTGTAACGCCTATGGTTCGTATTACATATTTTGTTATACGTGTGCGTAATCTCGACCCGTAATTAGACTTGTCGTGCTAAGCTTAATCCTGGTTTAATCTTGCCTTGGTTTATTTTGGGTTCATTCTGGATCGACTTGTCTTGACTGGCTGGCCTTGGGTTCTGCATTGGCATGAGTTAGTTACATTTTGTGGTTCTGGCAGGCATCGGGTTCGATTGGGTTCGGCTGGTTGGTTCGATTTGGGTTGGAGTACAAACCCCACCTACCACCCCTCTCTTCCTTTATTAGCCGCATACCCTCTCTCTCTCCTCATTTACTTCTTCATTAATTCATCTTCCTCCATTACTCCTCCACCTAACAGGAGGCTTAGGCAAGTGCAACTTGCTTTATGGAGGAACTCAAGTTTTAATTATTCTATTGTCTTCCTCACGAGATTCTAAGACACTTTAATACTTAGCATTTTAAATTTCTATGCTTCAATTGGTGTAGATCTAAGCTTGTTATATTTTTGGATTTTTGGGTTCAATTGGTTCAATTTCCATGGTTTAATTGGTTCAATTTCCCTGGTTCAATTAGTTCAATTGTTCCCTTGGCTTTCCATAGTTCTTCTTCTCGAAAAGTGGAGAAGAAGAACAGTGCTTGCCGTATGGCTTTTTCATGCGGCAAGTTTCCCCTGGCCGTATGGCAGTCTTAGCCGCGTGGCAGTTTCGACCGCATAGGCGCTCCTGGCCGCATGGCCTTGAGCCGCATGGCTTGGTTGACCTTGGCCGCATAGCTATCCTTGGCTCATTGTCGCATGGCTTTGTTGTCTTCAGCCGCATGAACCCGCATTTTTCAGCCGCATGAACTCCTGGGATTTCCCGAGCCGCATGAACCCATTTCCCTACAGCCGCATACGCTCGCTTCCGTCAGCCGCATGAACCCATTTGTCCCTAGCCGCATGAGCCCCGTTTTCCTAGCCGCATGAGCCATTCCCATCCTTGCCGTATAGGCGCTCATTGCCGCATGCCCCCCATTCCATTCCAGCCGCATGTGCCCCGTTCTTCCAGCCGCATGCGCCCTGCATTCCCTAGCCGCATGGCCCCATTCCCTTCCCGAGCCGCATAGGCATCTGAACGACGATTCTGAGATGCTGCTCATGCTCTGCTTCGCTCTTGCTATAGACTAGGATGTCATCTAGGAACACGATGACGAACTGATCTAAGTAAGGCATAAAAATGCGATTCATGAGGTCCATGAATACGGCTGGCGCATTGTTTGCTCCAAAGGACATAACAAGAAACTCCCAATGCCCATATCTAGATCGGAAAGCTGTCTTCGGGATGTCCTGCTCTCTGACTCTGATCTGGTGGTATCCTGACCGTAAGTCTATCTTCGAAAACACTGAAGCCCCCTTGAGTTGATCAGACAAGTCATCTATCCTTGGGAGAGGGTACCTGTTCTTGATTGTCACTGAGTTCAAGGTACGATAATCTACACATAACCTGGATGTACCATCCTTCTTTTTCACAAGAAGCATCGGGGCTCTCCAAGGCGATCCACTTGCACGAATGAATCCTTTGGTCCTGAGTTCTTCAATCATCTTGTAAAAAATTTCCAACTCAGAAGGCGCCATCCTGTAGACTCGCTCTGATACTGGTGCTGTCCCGGGGATCAAGTCTATAGTGAACTCAATCTCACTCTCTGGCGGCATTCCTGGAAGTTCCTCTGGAAAGACATCTAGAAACTCTTCAACTATCTGGGGTAACTGTACTGCTGCTACTGCCATCCGCAATACTGGGGAAGATGGCTCCACTGCGCCTTTGGAAAATGAGAACTCTGGCTTGCCTGGAATACTAAAGACAATCCTGCCAACATGGAAGTCTATACTAGCATACTGGTTCCTCAACCAATCCATGCCTAAGACTACATCATAGTTTGCCATAGGGAACTCGGTGAATCTAGCGGGGAACTCACTACCGCTAACTATGATCCGACACGAGGAAAACACTCGATCTACTCCCATTAGACCATTACCAGTAAGTATATTGAGCCTCACTGATAATGACTCGGGCTCCAATCCTATCCGTGTCGCGAATCGTGCAGACAAGAATGAATGCGATGCACCATAATCAAATAATACCGATGCTGGAGAGGAGTTGACGAGAATAGTACCTACCACTACCTTACCTAGTACAACCACTTCTTCCATAGCCATCATCATTGCCTGACCTTGTCCTCTGGCTGCGGATCCCTCTGCTGGAAAACTCTCTGCCTGCTCTACATTTGAGTCTGGGTGTACTGCTGCTGGTTCTGCTGCTGAAACGCCTGGGCCTGAGGCAACAATAGCCTCGGGTACTGCTGCTACTGCATAGGTGCTGGTCCCCTAACCGACGGACTGGTTAGGTTGGAAGAGGATGAACTACCCCTATTCGGGCAGGCTCCTATCTTATGATCTGCCGCTCCACAAGCCAGGCACAATCCCTGCGCCCTGCGACAATCTGCCACCACGTGTCCTGGCTTCCTGCAATGAGAACATCCCATCGTGGAAGTCTGCTTCTGTTTCTGCTGCTGTGGGCACGTCGGGGTTGAATGTTGAACCGACGTTACTGAGGCCAGGTCGCCCGCCTCGGAGTTCCAATGGTCAAACCCCTTGCTGCCGGGGCTGGAGCTGATGATTGGTGTATCTGATTGTGGGACCGTTTCCTACCTCCGGTCCTATCTAGGATCCTCTGGGAGGTGTACTCGTGCCTCCTAGCTGCCCTCAAGACTGCATCGAACATCTGGTGCTCGAACTGCACAACTGCCAACAAGATCTCCAAATACAGCCCCTACTGGAGCCGCTGGGCCCTATCAAACTCGGTTGCCACCAAGGTGGGGGCAAACCTAATGAGTCTAGAAAACTCAGATGCATAACCGTCGACCATTCTGCCTCCTAGCTTCAAATTGGTAAATCCCGTCTGCAGGTCGTACCGAGCCACAGCATCGAAATACTTCGTCTGGAATCTTTCTCTAAACACCGCCCAAGTAACTGGCGCCACTAATCCCACGGCCTGCGCCGCCCACCAACTGCGAGCTAAGTCTAGCAATTGTAGGCGTACCACCGCCACCTTCTCATTCTCAGGTGTCCTAGCTGCTTCCAGAACCACCTCGGTATCCTGAAGCCAAGCGTCCGCGGCAATCGCATCTTCGTTGTCGTCGAAGAATGGAGGGTTCAAGTGCGTGAAGCTGTTGGCCGCATTGTTCCCTGGATGACCGCCTCTGGTCAAAGCATCTGCTACTGCCTGGTGCAGGGCGTCTCCTTTACGATCCTGGGAAGCTATCAAGGTCCTGATGAGACCTACCAAGGTGCCATCGTCAGGCTCTGCAGGCTCGACGTACGGAACTGGGGGCTCTCCTCCAGTAGGTACAACTCTGGAGGCTACTCCGAAATGCTGGGCTTGATCTCCGGACTGCTGCTGGTCCATGGGAAGTGCTCCACCTCGCTAATCGGCGGGGTCAGGAACAATATCGCTGAAGAAGACGACATAGGAAACAAATAAGGAAGGACCAGGACAGATCAACGATACAAGCATGTGATCAGGTCAAGATTCTCAAGGATTTGAAGATACGAGCAGAGATCAAGGGCGAATACTGATTGAGACACCTATTAGGTAAACCCTCACATTTTTGAATGCCAAGACCTGCATGGGCCACCACTTAACCCATGTCACGCCCAGAACCAGAATACTGGAGAGCGGGGGCGTACATAGCCAGCTACGTATATTGAAATGGAATCCATCTCGCTATATGGTCACGGCTGTCTAGATATGAGGGTTTACTACAAGCCAACGGTCACTTAAGGTCAAGCCTATTGTCTCAATCTAAAGCAAGTAATATAGTTACAAGATGTTAGACCACCAAATATACAATAAAAGGCGTCCCAAATATTACATATTCAGCTGATCATGAAGCTAGTCATACAAAATGCGAGGACTAGCAAGAGTTAAGTCATACATGATCAACCCTAGGATTTGTTAATCATGTTTACAGTCCGTAGGCAGACAGTAAGTAAATATGCATCGAGCTAACAGGTGCTCGTCGGCTAAACGCCTCAAAAGAATAATTTTACAATATAGTGAGCGAATCAAAATAGAAAACCCACTCGTAGCTCGGGTTTCTTCTAGTCGCCACCATTGGGCTGGAAGTTCGGTAGATCCTCGGGTGCTGCTCCAAAATCTGGCCACACAAAACCAGCTGGGTCAAACCCCAGAAAGAAAAAGTGCCACAAGGAGGCCACGAAATAAGAACAAATCCAGCATATCAGAACATAAGGAAATGGAATAAGTACAAGTAAAAAGGAGTACATCAGGACAATAAACGACTAGGGACGTAGAACCATTCCAGGAGCCAGGTTACAATCCGTAAACCAAACAAGGACCGGGGTTGTAACCCTTCGCCTGAATAGCACTTTGTCTCTACCCATTTATTGTTAAAGATAAGTAAAACAATCATGTTCAGGAGTACCAGGTACTGGGACTAGACGAGACTTAGACAAGGCTGGACACCATACATTCACAAGCGGCCAAGCAAATACTACGGCTTACTACTTAACTAACTAGGGTTATCACAAGCCTAATTACTAACAAGATGCAAATTGAGAAATTCCCAGTCCCAAGCCCTGCAGACTAATCCAGTTATCCTTCCGCGGGTTGAGAGTATGGTTGGGTACATCGCCCAGGAGACGATATACCCTTAGGTGACTTAGACGGTGCAACACGTGACAGTGTGCTGAAAATGTGTCCTACTCGTCGGCAGGCTACAAGTCCATTTAAAGCGCCCAGATAACGAGATCGTCTGTGACTGGAAATTCTCCATGAACTATAGTTTGATCTAGTCATTAGCCTAATCCATATTCAGTGTGAATCCCTGACCGTGGTAACCAGAAAGTCACGTCCTAGACATGATGCAAGACAAGACAAGTGGATTACACAAAGCAGCAAGACTGAACACCAACGGCGTCAGAGTTGATTATATGAGTCAAGTTAGCCATCGCAACAGCATTCAAGTCAAGTCAAGTTACAAGTCAGGAGTGCGCCGCCACGGGCTACTATCAAGTTATCCAGTACAAAGCTTAATCATGAATCACATGTCACAAGTTAAGAGCGCACCCCATCGGGTCACGATCAAGAAGATCAGAAAGCACTAGGATCATAAATCACAAAATTCACAAAAAGTGTACTAGTCATCAGCAAAAATACCGAAAACCGTGCCAGTTCGGGCCACTATCAAGTTTTCCAGTACAAAGCTTAATCATGAATCACAGGTCACAAATTAAGAGCGCACCCCATCAGGTCACGATCAAGAAGATCAGAAAGCACTAGGATCATAAATCACAAAATTCACGAAAAACGTACTAGTCATAAGCAAAAATACCGAAAACCGTGCCAGTTCGTGTTGAGTCGAGACGGTCGTGTTGTGTGAAACAAGATCTCAAAACTCCAATCCATAAAAGAGAAGCCAAGTCCAAGGAATAAAACAAAATCATCATGGGCAAGTAGGTTGCGCAGGGGGTCAGATTGCGCTAGGGGAATAGACTGCGCAGGGGAATGAACTGCGTAGGGGAATGAACTGCGCTGAGGTTAGATTGTACTAGAGTCGGGTTGCGCAGGGTCGGGTTGCGCTGGGGGCGAGTTGCACTAGGTCAAGCTGCGCAGGATTGGGTTGCGCTAGAAACGGGTTGCGCTGAGAGCGAGCTGCGCAGGGGATGAGCCGCGCCAGGATTGGGTTGCGCTAGAGCCGAGCCGCGCTGGAAGTGAGCTGCGCTGAGGTCAAGTGCGCCAAGGGAAGGAAGACGATGGAGCTAAAGAGCGCCAGCGCGGGTCAGCCCAGCGCAAAGCGCTGGCCGAGGAGTTAGCGCAGTTCGGCTATGCGCTAAAGAGCGCTGGCCGAGGATCATCTTCTCCAACTGGCCGAGAGGAAACCCCAAGAACACCAAATTTCCAATCTTCAAATCTTAGCCAAAACAAAACCAAATTTAGATTTTCAAAGTTCTAACTTGTGTAAAATTGAATCCTCTTCCACATGGAAGCCTCAAAACAAGAAAAAATCTAAGTTTAATAGATCAAAACCAAGAAAATCCGAAAATGGTTAAAACTTAGATCTAGAAAAATGGAAGCTCCAAATCACAAAATACCAAGTTCTAATGTTGTTCACCATGGCCTAATCTAGCTAATGGACAAATAAAATGGGGTGTTTATTTGGTGGCAAGGTGCACTTGCCTATGGTGTTGGGTGTTATGTGGAGGAAGGAAGAAGAAGATGAAGAAATTAATAGAAGTTATGAGGAGAGAGAAAGTTAGGTGGGGTTTTAATGAGGGAGGATATGTTGTGTTGAGGGTGGAGGTTTAGCTAAGTGTGGTCTAATGCATACTAAACCAAACCAAACCAATTTCTCCTCCATAAAATAAAACCATGCCAGGTCCAAAAACCTATTTTACGAGAAATCCAAAATCTGTAAGTTAAGCCAAAACATAATTACCGGCCAGAATATGAGAAAATAAAATACAGGTCCGAAATACCTATAAACCTAATTAAAATACGTATTCCGAAATACGGGCATTACAACTCTACCTACCTTAAAAGAATTCCGTCCTCAAAATTTAAATCAAGATGCTTAGAGATGTAAAAGCCAGCTATACTATCCACAAATAAGCTACACTAAGCAAACAATCAACCAATCATACATGCAAGCAAGGGATGGAAGGCATAAGGCATAAGGAAGACATTATACCTTACGAGTCAAACAAGTCGGGATATCGCGATCGGATGTCGTCCTCACGCTCCCACGTTGATTCACCTAGAGAGTGATGACCCCAAGCAACACAGACTAAGCTAATAGTCTTGTTCTTTAGTATCTTTTCTCTCGGGTCCAATATAGACACGGGCCTCTCCTCATACGAAAGGTTGGTACCAACAACCAATTTCGAATGGTCTAGGATATGGCTTGGGTTCGAGATGTACCGTCGTAATTGGGGCACATGGAATACATCATGCACCTCACTTTGCGACTGCTGAAGAGCGAGACGATAGGATACATCTCCTACTCGCTCCAGGATATCGAACGGCCCTATATACCTAGGACTAAGCTTTCCCCGTACTCCAAAGCGAATGATGCCGCAGTTAGGCGAGATCCTAAGGAATACATGGTCGCCGATAGCAAACTCTAAGGAACGTCGATGAGCATCGGCCCAATGGCGCTGGCGATCTTAGGCCACTCGAAGACGATCTCTGATCCTTCTAACCACTTTAACTGTCTGGGAAATCATTTCTGGACCGAGCAACTGCCTCTCTCCAACATCATCCCAGGCTAACGGGGATCTGCACTTCCTAGCATACAGTGCCTCGAACGGAGCCGTCTGAATACTGGCCTGGAAACTATTGTTGTACGAGGATTCCACCAGATACAGGTGATCCTCCCACGAACCACCGAAGTCAAGGGTACAAGACCTTAACATATCTTCAAGAGTCTGGATTGTACGCTCTGACTGACCATCTGTCTGCAGATGATAAGCTGAGTTAAACTGAAGGTGAGTTTCCAAACTCTCTTGCAAGCTGCGCCAAAAGTGTGATGTAAATCTCGAATCCCTGTCCGAGGTAATACTGACCGACACCCTATGAAGCCTAACAATCTGCCTGAGGTACATCTCTACCAACTGAGCCGTCGCCTGACCAACTCTGAATGGGAGAAAATGAGCCACCTTCGTGAGCCTGTCAATTATAACCCAAATAGCATCTCGACCGGCTGGGGATCTAGGCAATCCAGTCACAAAATCCATGGTCACATGCTCCCACTTCTATTCTGGAATCGACAAGGGCTGAAGAAGTCCAGCGGGTCTCTGATGTTCAGCTTTAACTTGCTGGCAAACCAAATACTGAGAGACAAACCGGGCTATCTCCCTCTTCATGCCATTCTACCAGAAATACTGACAAATGTCACGGTACATCTTCGTACCACCGGGATGAATAGAATACTGTGAACTGTGAGCTTCTGCCATGACCTCCTGTCTGATATCTCCACTGGGTACATAAAGACGAGTGCCGTGCCGAAGTGTACTATCTTCATGAATGCACAACTCTGGCCTTCTTCCTGCCTCACACTCTGCTCTAAGCTGCTGAATCTTAGAATCTATAGACTGCGCCATCCGGATCCTCTCAACTATGCTGGACTGAACCTGGAGACTGGCCATCAACACCACGTTGGTAGAAAAAACCACTTCAATTCCCATCTTCTGAAGATCTGCCAATAATTCTGGTTGCGCCGTTAGGAAGTAAACTCCGGCTCTCCTGCTCAACGCATCTGCTACAACATTGGTCTTCCCTGGGTGATACTACAAATCCACATCGTAGTCTACCAGTAGCTCGAACCATCTTCTCTGTCGCATGTTAAGGTCCTTCTGGGTGAAAACATACTTCAGGCTCTTGTGATCAGTAAATATCTCTACTCTATCTCCATACAAGTAGTGCCTCCACAACTTAAGTGCAAACACTACTGCTGCCAGTTCCAAGTCGTGGGTCGAATAATTCTTCTCATGATCACGAAGTTGATGTGACGCATAAGCTATTACCTTCCCATGCTGCATCAAGACACACCCCAATCCTCTGTCTGAAGCATCGCAATAAACTGTGAATCCTCCGGTCCCATCTGGAAGTGTGAGAATGGGAGCCGTTATCAAACCTCGCTTCAACTTCTCAAATGATTCCTGGCACTCTGCTGTCTAAGCAAACTGCACATCCTTGCGGGTCAACTGGGTCATCGGCGTTGAAATCCTTGCAAAATCTGAAACGAATTGCCGGTAGTAGCCGGCTAACCCAAGGAAGCTGCGAACCTCTGCCACTGAGCTAGGTACTGGCCATGTCTCGATAGCCACAATCTTCTGGGGATCCACTTCCACTCGTCCTCGGGTAATGATATGACCCAAGTACGAAATGCGATCGAGCCAGAACTCGCTTTTACTGAACTTGGCGTACAACTGATGCTCTCTAAGCATCTGAAGGACGATTCTGAGATGCTGCTCATGCTCTACTTCGCTCTTGCTGTAGACCAGGATGTCATCTAGGAACACGATGACGAACTGATCTAAGTAAGGCATGAAAATACGATTCATGAGGTCCATGAATACGGCTGGCACATTGGTTGCTCCAAAGGGCATAACAAGAAACTCCCAATGCCCATATCTAGATCGGAAAGCTGTCTTCGGGATGTCCTGCTCTCTGACTCTGATCTGTGAAGAACAGGTGGCAACTCTAGAGGGGGGTGAATAGAGTTTATATAGAAAATAACCAATTAAAAATTAACTCTTTCACAAATTATAAATAATCAGAGTAAAATGCGGAAAGTAAATGAAGAGCAAGAAAGCATACGCAAACACAGCGATTTTAACCTGGTTTCCCTCGTGGAGGACTAGTCCAGGCCTGAGAACTCTAGCTCAGGATTAAATCCACTATTTGTGAAATAGTAGTTTACAACCCGTGCCTTTACTTCAGAAGAGCACGTCAACTTCTTACAGAGGATCGCAGTGGCGATTTGCTTGGAATTGTCCAAGCGACTTCTTCAACTCTTGCACAAGAATCCTAACTGAGAGATGCTGAGCACTCGAGACTTAGGAGGCTTGTGGCTAGTAGATGGGAAGGGTATGGCTTATTTGAGCTATAAGAGAGAAAAGAAGAGAAGATTGGATGATTTGAAATGAGAAAATTCATGGCCTATTTATAGTGTTTTTGTAGGCAGAATTCGGCCAGAATTCGGGTAGGAAATTTCAAATATTTGGCCGTTGGACAACTAGCAACCAGCTAACCCTAAAATTAGGGATGCTGATTTCTAGGGGACAGAGTTCGGCCCGAACTCTGTGTGGAGGCAGAGTTCGGCCCGAACTCTGTCTACAGAGCACAGAATGGTTCTAAGTGGCCAGTGGGTATTTTTCTGGATGGTGGAGTTTAAGGATTTATTGGGTAGGCTATAGGTCAAGTCTCAAGAGCTCAGCATGACACAGTTTACATCAGTCTGGACTCAACAAAAGTGTAAAATACAGACTCAAATATAACTGAGAAGCTGAGACTGAGCTGTCGTCTGACTTGAGCTTAATGTAGACGTCGTGTGTCGTATTGAACTATTACAAATATTATTTAGTCAATTTTATCAATAGTTGGTTGACTGTGACTTTGTGTCAACAATCTCCCCCATATTGATAATTGACAAAATAATATATGTATATTCAATATTCATACCTGGACACAGTTGATCACAAAAACATAGCTCCCCCATAATCAATGCCAAGCAGAAATAATAGCTCCCCCGTAACCGGTGAACGGTGCCGAGCTAGAACCAATAGCTCCCCCATAAATAATGCATTGAACCTGTTGGCCTGATAAATAATATCTCCCAAAAGCACCAAATAGCACATATATACTAAAAGTAGTATGACAAGAATATACATATTTCTCCCCCTTTTGGCATTAGCAATATAAACTGCATATGAATAAGAATGATGCAACCACACCAAATAGAGAAGAAACTATATATGAATGATCAAAACGAGCAACTAGCATAGAATAATAAACTACGATAAGCATAAAATGTCATCACACAAAACCAGAGTCATCAAACTACCAGAGTTTTAGTACAACCCAAGTACATAAATCCAAATAAAACTAAATAACTGGAAATCAGAAAACAGAAACTAGAATCATCAGCAGTAGCAGATAGCAAACGCCATCTCCATCATGGAGCACGAGAAGGCCCAGCGGAGTTTGAAGGATCAGTGAATGAACGGCTGGGGTCCACAATAGCAGCATCCGGATCCAGGTAGCGCATGACCCAGGGGTCGTCAATGCGATAACCAGCACGACCAGGATCCCGCTCCATGGAAATGGGCATAGAAGGGTGACGAGACATAGAATACCGAATATCGTGCAGCGAGTTGCTGAGGGCACTCATCTGCAGGGTAGTCCGGTAGTCCATCTGAGTCCAGCGATCGTCCTCCAATGTGAAACGATCTCTGAGCATGGTCTGGATGGAGTCAAGAGTAGCAGGAGGAGGTGGCGCATCCTGTCCAAGTGGAGGGGCGTCGGGCTCCTCATCAGCAGAATGCTCAGAAGTGTCAGGAGAGGCGACGACTGCCTGAAGACGTCGTACCTTGGAAAGGAATGCAGGAGCAGGCAAGAAAGGACAATCATGAAGAGGGACAATGAACGCACGAAAAACCATAGGAAGATACAAAGGATAAACCAGGGCTCGTGGTTTCTTCCTACAGTTAATCATCCAGTCCATCATGGTACGTGGAAGATTGAACGGAATGCGATAATGAAGATGATACAAAGCAGAGATCTCAAAATATGTAACTTCATCGGTGGAGCCAGCTTTTGGCAAAATAGTGATGAAGTTCATAGAAATACGGGTTGAGGTGCTTGGCCATAAGCTTGCGAGGACTTATGTTAGGGGCACATAGTTCCTCCTTGAAACTTTCAAGGGAAGTTTCACCAACAAATTGGAATTGGCGAGCTTCCACAAGCTTATCCCAAATATCGAGATCTTGAAGCGCAAGATACTCGCCCAACTCAGAAGCATCAAAAGTAATATCAATTCCGGCAACCCGGGAATAGATGTGAGTGGCATCGTGAGTCAAGTTACAATAGAACATTTGTATGGCGCTACGATAAATAACAAAGTTTGAAGCCACTAACTCATTTAAGCAAAGATCTTGAAACAATGATTCAAATTGTAAAAAAATAGTAAAATTAATGGGATGTCCCGCGAAGACCGGACGAGTCCGAAAGTCACTAAACCACTCGTTGGAAGCGTCTAGCGATACAAACAATCGGTTGTCATAAGTATTAGGGTCGCAGGAAGGAGGTGGATTGAACAACGGATGAAGGGGTTGTTGTTGTTCAACGGGTTGCTCAATGGAAGGAGGAGGATTCGAAGAGGAAGCACCCTCGGTTCGAATCCTCTTCCCACGATTAGGCAAGCGAGGAGCCATTTGCAAACAAATAGAGAACTTGAAATAGAGAGGGAGAAGGAGTTATACCTCAAATCAACAATGAACAGTGAAAGAGAATGAGAAAATAGCCCTTCTCCTTGATTTTAATGAGCAATGGAGCACTTTGGAGAGAAAACTAGGGTTAGGGTTTGTAAAAAAAAGTTTGGAGAGGTGAAGGTGATGGTAAGAATGAAGGAGAGAGATGAAAACCCGAATATAAGAGGAGGGTTTTCTTTGGTCGGAGTAAATCTGGACAGTAGGATCACATTTGATCAAACGGCTGTAGCTGCCCCCGATTCTGGAATAGGATAACCGAATTCGGCCCGAACTCTGTTTGGCCCGAGTTCTGGGTCCTTGTTCCAGAACTGAAAACAGGCTAGAAAAAAAAATTAAGTATGGGAAATCAAGTTAGATAAAAACAATAGCTTGAAAGATTCAATCAAATAGAATAATAGCAGAATGAAATTGAAAAAATAGTGAATCAGCAGTAAGAAATCAAAACGAACCATATAATAAATAAGGAAATATATCATAATTCAATAGTTTGAAGTTGCCATGGGTTAGCTGCAGGGGCCGGATCCCAGCTAGCGGTAGTCCTGTGGACTAGTGCACCATGTCGCTTAGGCTTTTACGCCTTGTTGTCAGAAGGGCCCTTTCGGCTTGTACCCATAGCAAGTTCATCGTAAGAGAATCATAATATAATCGATATTTACGCAGGTGAGTTTTAATTTATGACAGCTTCATCTAAAATTCTAAGTTCACGACAAAGGAAATTAAAGCGCTCTTCGGATAATGGCTTAGTAAAGAAGTCTGCTAGCTGATGATCAGTGTCAATAAACTCTAAGTTAATCGTGCCATTTTGCTGATGATCACGCAAAAAGTGGTGTCTAATTTCAATGTGTTTTGTGCGTGAGTGACAGATAGGGTTCTTAGTCAAGTTAATAGCACTAGTATTGTCACAGAATATAGGAATGTGCATGAAAGATAGATTATAGTCTTCAAGGGTTTGCTTCATCCACAGAATTTGTGCACAACAATGCCCAGCTGCGATGTATTCAGCTTCTGTTGTGGATAGTGCGACAGAATTCTATTTCTTGCTAAACCAAGAGACTAAAGCCTTTCCTAATAAATGACACGTGCCGCTTGTACTTTTACGGTCGACCTTGCATCCAGCAAAGTCAGCATCAGAGTAACCAATGAGGTCAAATGATGTTGACTTGGGATACCATAGGCCCACTGTAACCGTACCCTTAAGGTATCGAAAGATACGCTTAACCGCGGTCAAGTATGATTCCTTAGGATTTGCTTGATATCTAGCACATAAGCAAACACCAAACATGATATCGGGGCGACTAGCAGTTAAATACAGTAAGCTGCCTATCATACCTCGATACTTACGTTGATCAACAGGTTTGCCGCTCTCATCTGGTTCAAGTTTGGTTGAAGTAGCCATAGGAGTGCTGATTGGTTTGACGTTGTCGAGATCGAACTTTTTCAGCATGTCCTTTGTGTACTTCGACTGACAGATGAAAGTTCCATTAGCCATTTGTTTCACTTGCAGACCAAGAAAGTAGTTGAGTTCTCCCATCATGCTCATCTCAAATTCTGTCTGCATACACTTGGCAAATTCTTGACAGAGGGTTTCATCAGTAGAACCAAAAATGATATCATCAACATAAATTTGAATTAATAGAATAATGTCTTTAAAAGATTTTATAAAAAGTGTAGTGTTAATTTTCCCTTTTGAAAAACCTTTCTCAAGCAAGAGACTGCTTAGCCTTTCATACCAAGCTCTGGGGGCTTGTTTAAGGCCATATGGCGCTTTCTTTAGCTTGAACACGTGGTCGGGAAATTTGTGATTTTCAAAGCCAGGGGGTTGTTTTACATAAACTTGCTCCTTAATAAAACCATTCAAGAAAGCACTTTTCATATCCATTTGGAATAATTTGAAATTTTGATAATTTGTAAATGCACAAAGCATCCGAATGGATTCTAGTCTAGCAACCGGAGGATACGTCTCATCGTAGTCGATACCTTCCTCTTGGTTGTATCCTTGAGCTACTAGACGAGCTTTGTTGCGTGTGACTGAACCATCTTCATTTACTTTGTTTCTAAAAACCTATTTAGTACCAATGATCGAGTGATTAGCCGGTCTAGGAACTAGTTCCCACACTTGACTCCTCTCGAATTGGTTGAGTTCATCTTGCATAGCAGAAATCCAAAATTCATCATTAAAAGCTTCAGAAATGTTTTTCGGCTCAACTTGTGAAATAAAGGCAGTGCTAGCAATAGAGTCTCTTAGTGATGATCTGGTAGTTACTCCACGTGAAACTTCACCTATCACTAAATTTTCTGGATGAGAAGGCTTGAAAGAAAATTTCTTAGGCAAGCCCTCCAGAGAATTAGTTTCGGTTGAGGTATTCATTGGAGTAGAAGTTGATGGCTCAATGTCATCATCAAGAGTACTTGCTGTACTGTTATCTTCATCAAAAGTCACATTTGTTGACTCTTCCACAATTAGTGAGCGTTTATTAAAGACTGTATATCCCTTACTCTTGGCAGCATTGCCAAGGAAAATACCATCGTCAGCTTTGGCATCAAATTTGCCTAAGTTGTCTTTGGTGTTAAGGATAAAACATCTACATCCAAAAACTTATAAATAAGAAACATTGGGGGTTCTCCCAAACTGTCACGCCCCAGAACCAGAATACTGGAGAGCGGGGGCAGACATAGCCAGCTACGTATATTGAAATGGATTCCATCTCGCTATACGGTCACGGCTGTCTAGGATACATGAGGGTTTATCTACAAGCCAACAGTCTCTTAAGGTCATGAACAAGCCTAGTGTCTCAATCATAAGCAAGTAAATAGATGTTACAAGATGTATGATCATTAAATATACAATAATAAGGCGTCCCAAATATTACATATTCAGCTGATCATGAAGCTAGTCGTTACAAAATGTCAGGACTAGCGAGAGTTTTAGTCATACATGATCAACTCTAGGATCTGTTAATCATGTTACAGCCCGTAGGTAGACAGTAAGTAAATACAATCGAGCTAAACAGGTGCTCGTCGGCTAAACGCCTCAAAAGAATATTTTTACAATAGAGTGGGAGAGCCAAAAATAACCCACTCGTTGCCAGGGTTCCGTCTAGTGGCCACCATCTGGCTGGAAGGTCGGTAGATCCTCTGGAGCTGCTCCGAAATCTGGCCACACAAAACCAGCTGGGTCAGACCCCAGAAAGAGCAAGTGCCACAAAGGAGGCTTCACTTAAGAACTAAAACCAGCAATCAGCACAAGATATAAATAAAAGTAAGAACTGAAAATAAAGAAAATACACCAGGATGATATACGACGAGATAACCATGGAACTATTCAGATAACCAGGTTACAACCCGTAAACCAAACAAGGACCGGGGTTGTAACCCTTCGTCTGAACAGAGCTTGGAATTCTCACTATTTATCGGTAAAATAAATACAAGATTCTGGTTATTCAATAGTCTGGAACAGGATCAGGGCAAGACTAGACTGGTTAGACTCTATCCAATCACTTCACGGCCAAGTAAGAATTACGGCTTGATACATTAACTAACTAGGGTTATCACAAGCCTAATTACTAACAAGATGCAGGGAGATTATTCCACAGCCACAAGCCCTGCAGACCATCCAGGTCACCCAGGTCACCCAGGTCGAGAGATTAGGGTTGAATTCAGGTGGGTACATCGTCCAGGAAACGCATGTACCCTTAAGTAGCTTGAAGGGTGCAACACATGACAGTGTACTGGAAATGTGCCCTACTCGACGGCAGGCTACAGATCCCAAGCGCGCCCAGGTAACGGGATTGCCTGTAGCTGGAAAATCTTTTCATGACTAATGTATTAATCTAGTTGTTAACCTTAGTCCATTTTAGTAGGTACTCCTGACCGTGGTACTCAGGAGTCCCATCCTAGACATGATGCAAGACAGGACTGGTTTATTCATACAAGCACAATCGCCCACGGTGTCCATGTTATTATACAGGTCATGTCATGTCAGGTAGCCGTCGCAACAACTTATCAAGATATAACATGTCAGGTCATCATGTCAAGTGTACGAGTCAGGAGTGCGCCACGACGGGCCACTATCCGGTCATGTCAGGTCATTATGTCAGGAGTGCACCACTACGGGTCACTATCGTGTCATGCTCAATTATCAATTACAACATATCAAGTAAATTCATGATTATCAAGTTCAGGACAAAAGGCGTGAGGATATAAAATGGACGTTAAATATCTAATAAAATATCAATATTACAGGGCTATAAAAGATCAAGGGTAATCAGGCTACGCTCAAGCCAGGCTATGCTCAGGCTAGCGTACGCCCAGGACTGCGTACCAAAGGATCCATACACTTCCAATGGGAAGCGTACGCAAGGGTTAGCGTACACAAGGGCACGCTCAAGCTACAGGTCAGCGTACGCTCAAGCTAGCGTACGCTCAAGACTGCGTACGCTCAAGCTAGCGTACGAAAGGGCCAGCGTACGCCTTGCTCGCTTAAGCTAGCGTACCACGGCACGCGTACGCTCAAGCTAGCGTACGCTCAAGACACACTGCCAACAGGCAGCGTATTAAGGTAAGCGTACGCTCACCAAAGAACAGCGTACGAAGGCTAGCGTACGCTCGCTAAAGAGCAGCGTACGAAGGCTAGCGTACGCTCGCTAAACAGCAGCGTACGAAGGCTAGCGTACGCTCGCTAAACAACAGCGTACAGCTCAGTGGCGTAGGCTAAAAAGCTAGCTCACTGTTCACTGTCTTCTCCAAATGGCAAGAACAGCAAGAACTCTAAAGTTGAATCTAAGCTTCCATTGTCCATATCTTGGTCAAAACAAGTCCGAATCCAACTTTCCAAAGGTCAAAATTGGGTAGAATAAAATTCTCTAAAACATGAAACCATCAAAACTTGAAAACAAGCAAGTTTGATAGATCAAAACCACCAAAATCCGAAAGTAACAAAACTCTAGATCTACAAGAAATAAAGCCTCAAAATGGAAAATGACAAGTTCTAATGTGGTTTAGAATCATGAGGAGAAGCTAATGAAACCATCAAAAGGAGTTCTCTTGTGGAAGCAAGTTGCACTTGCCTAGACCTCTCTCTCCTCTCTCTGGTAGGTGAAGGAATTAATTGGAAGAAGAAGAAGAGAAGTTATGAAGAGAGAGAATGAAGGAATGGATTAATAAAGGGGTTGGTGGTGGTAGGTAGGGGCTTCACCATATAAAACCAAATCCAAACCAAACCCACACAAATCGAACCGAACCAAGCCAACCCAACCAAGAATAAACAAGCCAAGCCAAACCAAGGAGATATGCAAATACAAGATAAAATACGTATACGTATTCCAAATACGTAATACGACCAACAGGCATTACAACTCTACCCACCTTAAAAGAATTCCGTCCTCGAAATTTAATCAAGAGGCTAGAGGAGCAATGACAAGCTACATTAATCACATGCAAGCTATAACTAGGCAGACAATCACTCATTCAAGCAAGGAATCGAAGGCATGAGGCATAAGAAAGACATTATACCTCACGAGTCAAACAAGTCGAGATATCGCGATCGGATATCATCCTCATGCTCCCACGTTGACTCCCCCAAAGAGTGATGACCCCAAGCAACTCGGACTAACTTGATAGTCTTGTTCTTGAGGATCTTCTCTCTTCGATCCAATATAGACACGGGCCTCTCCTCATACGAAAGGTTGGTACCAACAACCAATTCCGAGTGATCCAGGATGTGGCTCGGGTCTGGGATGTACCGTCGTAATTGGGATACATGGAACACGTCATGCATCTCGCTTAGCGACGACGGAAGAGCGAGACGATAGGATACATCTCCTACTCGCTCCAGAATGTCAAACGGTCCTATATACCTAGGACTAAGCTTTTTCCGTACGCCGAAACGAATGACGCCACGGTTAGGCGAAATTCTCAGGAATACATGATCGCCGACCGAGAACTCGAGAGGACGCCGATGAGAATCGGCCCAATGACGCTGGCGATCTTGGACAACTCGAAGATGATCTCTGACTCGCCTGACTACTTCAACGGTCTGAGCAATCATTTCTGGACCAAGCATCTGCCTCTCTCCGACATCATCCCAGGCTAACGGGGGTCTGCACTTCCTACCATACAGTGCCTCGAACGGTGCCATCTGGATACTGGCCTGGAAACTATTGTTGTATGAGAATTCCACCAGGTGCAAGTGATCTTCCCATGAACCAGCGAAGTCAAGTGTGCAAGACCGCAACATGTCTTCAAGAGTCTGGATCGTGCGCTCCGACTGGCCATCCGTCTGCGGGTGATATGCTGAACTGAACTGGAGATGAGTCCCCAAACTCTCTTGCAAGCTACGCCAAAAGTGCGACGTAAACCTTGAATTTCGGTCCGAGGTAATACTGACTGGGACACCGTACAATCTGACAATCTGCCTGAGGTACATCTCCGCTAGCTGAGCTGTCGACTGACCAACTCTAAACGGGAGAAAGTGCGCTACCTTGGTAAGCCTATCCACAATGACCCAAATAGCATCTCTACTAGCTGGGGATCTAGGTAATCCAGTCACGAAATCCATGGTCACATGCTCCCACTTCCATTCTGGAATCGGCAAGGGCTGAAGAAGTCCAGTCGGTCTCTGATGTTCGGCTTTAACTTATTGGCAAACCAAACACCGAGAGACAAACCGAGCTATCTTCCGCTTCATGCCATTCCACCAGAAATGCTGTCGGATATCACGGTACATCTTCGTACTGCCAGGATGGAATACTGAGAACTGTGCGCCTCTGACATGATCTCCTGTCTGATATCTCCGCTGGGTACACAAAGACGCTTACCATGCCTAAGTGTACCATCCTCATGAATATATAACTCTGGTCTTCATCCTGCTTCACACTCTGCTCTGAGTCGCTGAAGCTTGGAATCTGCCGACTGCGCTATCCGGATCCTCTCGACTATAGTGGACTGAACTTGCATACTGACCATCAACGCCACACTGGAAGGGAGAACGACTTCAATATCCATCTTCTGAAGATCGGCTAACAACTCTGGCTACGCTGTTAGGAAATAAGCTCCGGCTCTTTTGCTCAATGCATCTGCTACGACATTGGCCTTCCCAGGATGATACTGCAAGTTGACATCATAATCTACAAGAAGCTCCAGCCATCTCCTCTGACGCACGTTAAGATCCTTCTGGGTGAAAACATACTTCAGGCTCTTGTGGTCGGTGAAAATCTCCATCCTATCTCCGTACAAGTAGTGCCTCTATAACTTAAGTACAAACACCACTGCTGCCAGCTCCAAGTCATGGGTTGGGTAATTCCTCTCATGATCACGAAGTTGCCGTGACGCATAAGCTATTACCTTCCCATGCTGCATCAGAACACATCCTAAACCTCTGCCTGAAGCATCACAATACACTGAAAATCCTTCGGTTCCATCTGGAAGCGTGAGAATAGGAGCTGTTATCAGGCCCCGCTTCAACTGCTCAAAAGAACTCTGACACTCTGCTGTCCAAGCAAACTATGCATCCTTGCGGGTCAACTGGGTCAATGGCGCTGAAATCCGAGCAAAGTCTGAAACAAATTGCCAGTAATAGCCAGCCAATCCAAGGAAACTGCGAACTTCTGCAACTGTGCTGGGCACTGGCCATGACTCAATAGCCACAATCTTCTGGGGATCCACTTCCACTCCTCCTCTGGTGATGATATGACCCAAGTACGAAATGCGATCGAGCCAGAACTCGCATTTACTGAACTTGGCATACAGCTGGTGCTCTCTGAGGATCTGAAGAACCACACGAAGATGCTGCTCATGCTCCGCCTCACTCTTGCTGTAGACCAGGATGTCATCCAAGAACACGATCACAAACTGATCCAAGTAAGGCATGAAGATGCAATTCATGAGGTCCATGAATACTGCCGGCGCATTGGTTGCTCCAAAAGGCATAACAAGGAACTCCCAATGCCCATATCTTGATCTAAAAGCTGTCTTCGGGATGTCCTGCTCTCTGACTCTGATCTGGTGATATCTTGAGCGCAAGTCAATCTTCGAGAATACTGATGCCCCCTTGAGTTGATCAAACAAGTCATCTATCCTCGGAAGAGGGTATCTGTTCTTGATTGTCACTGAGTTCAAGGTACGATAATCAACACATAACCGGGACGTACCATCCTTCTTTTTCACAAGAAGCATCGGGGCTCCCCAAGGCGATCCACTAGCACGAATGAATCCCTTGGTTCTGAGTTCTTCAATCATCTTGTACAATATCTCCAACTCTGACGGCGCCATCCTGTAGACTCTCTCTGACACTGGGGCTGTCCCGGGAATTAGGTCTATGGTGAACTCGATCTTCCGCTCCGGAGGCATACCTGGAAGCTCTTCTGGGAAAATATCTGGGAACTCCTCGACTATCCTGGGCAACTGAACTGCTGCTACTGCCATCCGCAATACTGAAGGAGATGACTCAACTTCACCTCGGGAGAAAGAAAACTCCGGCTCACCTCGAATGCTAAAAATAACCCTACCAATATGGCAGTCTATCCTAGCATACTGGTTCCTCAACCAATCTATCCCTAGGACCACATCATAATCGGCCATCGGGAACTCTATCAATCTAGCGGAGAATTCTCTACCGCTAACTACGATCCGACACGAGGAAAACACTCTATCTACACCCACAAGTCCGTTACCAGTAAGTATATTGAGCCTTACTGATAATGACTCGGGCTCCAATCCTACCCGTGTCGCGAATCGTGCAGACATAAAAGAATAAGATGCACCAGAATCAAATAAAGCTGAAGCTGAAAAGGAGTTGACGAGAATAGTACCTGCCACTACCTCTCCTGGTGCCAATCCTTCCTCCACGGTCATCACCATAGCCTGACCGTGCCCTCGGGGTGCTGGTCCCCTCTGCTGAAATCCTCGCTGCCTATTCTGACTCAAGGCCTGGACTTGAGTATACTGGTGGGGTTGTTGCTGCTGGAATACATGGGACTGAGGCGGCAAGGGCCTCGATAATAGGTACTGCTGCTGCTGCTGCTGAGGGTGCGTCAGAGTTGAATGCTGAACCGACGTCACTGAGGCTGCTCGCCTCGGAGTTCCAATAGTCAAGGCCCTGGCTGCCAGGGCTGGTGCTGAAGACTGATTCATCTGGCCGTGAGATCTCTTCCGACCCCCGGCCCTATCCACGATCCTCTGGAAGGTATACTCATGCCTCCGGGCTGCTCTCAAGACTGCATCAAAAGTCTGATGCTCAAACTGCTCGACTGCCAACAAGATCTCCAGGTAAAGTCCCTGCTGGAATCGCTGGGCTCTATCATACTCGGTTGCCACCAAAGTGGAAGCAAACCGACTGAGTCTGGAAAACTCGGCCGTATATCCGTCGACCGTCCTACCTCCTTGCTTCAGATTGGTGAACCTGGTCTGCAGATCATACCGAGCCACGGCATCGAAATACTTGGTCTGGAATCTCTGTCTGAATACTGCCCAAGGAATGGGTGCTGCTAACCCAACGGCCTGCGCTGCCCACCAGCTGCGGGCAAGATCTAACAACTGCAGGTGCACCACGGCTACCTTCTCGTTCTCTGGAGTCCTGGCTGCTTCTAGAATCACTTCTGTGTCCTGAAGCCATGCATCTGCCGCGATAGCATCTTCACTACCGTCGAAGAATGGAGGGTTCAAGCGCTTGAAGCTGTTGGCAGCGCTGTTACCCTGATGACCACTCTGGGTCAAGGCATCCGTCACTGCCTGGTGTAAGGCATCTCCACGTCGGTCTTGAGAAGCTATCAAGGTCCTGACGAGTCCTACCAAAGTGCCGTCATCATGTTCTGTAGGTTGAACTGGCTGGACTGGTGGCTCTCCGCCAGAAGGCACGACTCTGGAGGCTACTCCGGAATGCTGGACTTGATCTCCAGGTTGCTGCTGGTCCGCGGGAGGTGCTCCGCCTTGCTGATCGGCCGGGTCAGGTACTATGCCGCTGAAGAAGATGACATAGGAAACAATAAGGAAGGACTAGGACAGATCAACGATACAAGCATATGATCAGGACAAGAATCCAGGGATTCAGAAGATACGAACAGAGATCAAGGACGAATACTGATTGAGACATCTATTGGGTAAACCCTCACATATCTTGATTTACAAGACCTGCATGGGCCACCACTTAAACCATGTCACGCCCCAGAACCAGAATACTGGAGAGCGGGGGCAGACATAGCCAGCTACGTATATTGAAATGGATTCCATCTCGCTATACGGTCACGGCTGTCTAGGATACATGAGGGTTTATCTACAAGCCAACCGTCTCTTAAGGTCATGAACAAGCCTAGTGTCTCAATCATAAGCAAGTAAATAGATGTTACAAGATGTATGATCATTAAATATACAATAATAAGGCGTCCCAAATATTATATATTCAGCTGATCATGAAGCTAGTCGTTACAAAATGTCAGGACTAGCGAGAGTTTTAGTCATACATGATCAACCCTAGGATCTGTTAATCATGTTACAGCCCGTAGGCAGACAGTAAGTAAATACAATCGAGCTAAACAGGTGCTCGTCGGCTAAACGCCTCAAAAGAATATTTTTACAATAGAGTGGGAGAGCCAAAAATAACCTACTCGTTGCCAGGGTTCCGTCTAGTAGCCACCATCTGGCTGGAAGGTCAGTAGATCCTCTGGAGCTGCTCCGAAATCTGGCCACACAAAACCAGCTGGGTCAGACCCCAGAAAGAGCAAGTGCCACAAAGGAGGCTTCACTTAAGAACTAAAACCAGCAATCAGCACAAGATATAAATAAAAGTAAGAACTGGAAATAAAGAAAATACACCAGGATGATATACAACGAGATAACCATGGAACTATTCAGATAACCAGGTTACAACCCGTAAACCAAACAAGGACCGGGGTTGTAACCCTTCGTCTGAACAGCGCTTAGAATTCTCACCATTTATCGGTAAAATAAATACAAGATTCTGGTTATTCAATAGTCTGGAACAGGATCAGGGCAAGACTAGACTGGTTAGACTCCATCCAATCACTTCACGGCCAAGCAAGAATTACGGCTTGATACATTAACTAACTAGGGTTGTCACAAGCCTAATTACTAACAAGATGCAGGGAGATTATTCCACAGCCACAAGCCCTGCAGACCATCCAGGTCACCCAGGTCGAGAGATTAGGGTTGAATTCAGGTGGGTACATCGTCCAGAAAACGCATGTACCCTTAAGTAGCTTGAAGGGTGCAACACATGACAGTGTACTGGAAATGTGCCCTACTCGACGGCAGGCTACAGATCCCAAGCGCGCCCAGGTAACGGGATTGCCTGTAGCTGGAAAATCTTTTCATGACTAATGTATTAATCTAGTTGTTAACCTTAGTCCATTTTAGTAGGTACTCCTGACCGTGGTACTCAGGAGTCCCATCCTAGACATGATGCAAGACAGGACTGGTTTATTCATACAAGCACAATCGCCCACGGTGTCCATGTTATTATACAGGTCATGTCATGTCAGGTAGCCGTCGCAACACCTTATCAAGATATAACATGTCAGGTCATCATGTCAAGTGTACGAGTCAGGAGTGCGCCACGACGGGCCACTATCCGGTCATGTCAGGTCATTATGTCAGGAGTGCACCACTACGGGTCACTATCGTGTCATGCTCAATTATCAATTACAACATATCAAGTAAATTCATGATTATCAAGTTCAGGACAAAAGGCGTGAGGATATAAAATGGACGTTAAATATCTAATAAAATATCAATATTACAGGGCTATAAAAGATCAAGGGTAATCAGGCTATGCTCAAGCCAGGCTATGCTCAGGCTAGCGTACGCCAAGGACTGCGTACCAAAGGATCCATACACTTCCAATGGGAAGCGTATGCAAGGGTCAGCGTACACAAGGGCACGCTCAAGCTACAGGTCAGCGTACGCTCAAGCTAGCGTACGCTCAAGACTGCGTACGCTCGAGCTAGCGTACGAAAGGGCCAGCATACGCCTTGCTCGCTTAAGTTAGCGTACCAAGGCACGCGTACGCTCAAGCTAGCGTACGCTCAAGACACACTGCCAACAGACAGCGTATTAAGGTGAGCGTACGCTCACCAAAGAGCAGCGTACGAAGGCTAGCGTACGCTCGCTAAAGAGCAGCGTACGAAGGCTAGCGTACGCTCGCTAAACAGCAGCGAACGAAGGCTAGCGTACGCTCGCTAAACAGCAGCGTACGAAGGCTAGCGTACGCTCGCTAAACAGCAGTGTACAGCTCAGTGGCGTAGGCTAAAAAGCTAGCTCACTGTTCACTGTCTTCTCCAAATGGCAAGAACAGCAAGAACTCTAAAGTTGAATCTAAGCTTCCATTGTCTATATCTTGGTCAAAACAAGTCCGAATCCAACTTTCCAAAGGTCAAAATTGGGTAGAATGAAATTCTCTAAAACATGGAACCAACTTGAAAACAAGCAAGTTTGATAGATCAAAACCACCAAAATCCGAAAGTAACAAAACTCTAGATCTACAAGAAATAAAGCCTCAAAATAGAAAATGACAAGTTCTAATGTGGTTTAGAATCATGAGGAGAAGCTAATGAAACCATCAAAAGGAGTTCTCTTGTGGAAGCAAGTTGCACTTGCCTAGACCTCTCTCCTCTCTCTGGTAGGTGAAGGAATTAATTGGAAGAAGAAGAAGAGAAGTTATAAAGAGAGAGAATGAAGGAATGGATTAATAAAGGGGTTGGTGGTGGTAGGTAGGGGGTTTACCATATAAAACCAAATCCAAACCAAACCAACACAAACCGAACCGAACCAAGCCAACCCAACCAAGAATAAACAAGCCAAGCCAAACCAAGGAGATATGCAAATACAAGATAAAATACGTATACGTATTCCAAATACGTAATACGAACAACAGGCATTACACAAACCAAAGTTCATAGGGTGTTTTCTTCATAATGGGACGAATAAGCACCCTATTCAAAATATGGCATGCTGTACTGACAGCTTCTGCCCAAAAGTATTTCGGAAGTAAAAATTTATTCAACATAACTCTGGCCATATCGTCGAGAGTTCTATTCTTCCGCTCCACAACACCATTTTGTAGTGGAGTTCTAGGACAAGAAAACTCATGATCAAAACCATTAGAATCACAAAATCTTTCAAAATTAGAATTTTCGAATTCGCCTCCATGATCACTTTGGATTCGAGTAATCATGTAGCCTTTTTCGTTTTGAACTTTCTTAACAAAAATCTTGAAAACAGAAATAGCATCACTTTTATTTGTAAGAAAGAAAACCCAAGTAAATCTCGAAAAATCATCAACAATAACAAAGGCATAGAGTTTTCCGCCAAGACTGGCTACTCTACTAGGCCCAAATAAATCCATATAGAGTAATTGCAAGAGTCTAGAAGTGCTTACAGAGTTTATGGAATGAAAAGATGACTTGGTTGCCTTGTTCAACTCACATTCGGCACATACGGTGTCCTTTTTGAATGTGATGTCGGGCAAGCCTCTAACTAGCTTCTTGGTTGTTAGCCTGGATATATTATCCATATTGGCATGACCAAGATGCTGGTGCCATAGTAGCCGTTCATCTTTATGAGCATATAAACATCTACCTGCATTGTTAGTATTTCTAGACAAATAGAAAGTATAAATATTATCCTCTCTTACCCCTTCAAAAGCGATGTCTCCCGATGACCTATCATAAATAAGGCATTTGTTTTGTCCAAAGTTAATGTCATATCCATGGTCAGCAAGATGACTAATGCTGAGCAGGTTATGCTTTAACTCGGTCACTAGACAGACATCCTTTATTACGGGAGAGGGAGGATAACCAATATTACCATTACCTATAATATAACCTTTGAGATTGTTGTCGAAGGATACATATCCTTCTCTCTTCATCGATAGTGATGCAAAAAGATTTGCGTCTCCTGTCATATGCCGCGAGCATCCACTATCGAGAATCCACTTACTCTTAGCTGAGGAGGGAAGGTCCACCTACATCAAGAGTAGATGTGACCTTTGGTACCCAATTTCTTGAGGGTCCTAAAAAGTTAGTTTTTGGAAACCATGCATATATTTTCTTATCAACTAATCTTCTAATTCTACATTGTGGTGATATGTGTCCATGCAAACCACAATAAGTACATATAGCATTTTTATTTACACTAGGAACATGAGAATAATATCTATAGGCAGCATGATGTGGATGGATATGATGTGTAGAGTTTGCATGGTGATCATGGTGATGTTATCTATGTGGCATGGCATGGTGATATTGTCTATGTGGCATGGCATGCTGATATTGTCTATGTGGCATAGTATGCTGATATTGTCTATATGGCATAGCATGGTGATATGGCATGATATGGTGATCTTGTCTATATGGCATGACATGATGATCTTGTCTATATGGTATTACATTGTGATGATTTCTATATGTAGAGTGATGTTGGTTGTGTCTTTGTGCAGCATGATGAGTATGAGAAGTATTCTTACGTGCACGTGGTTTTTGTGTTTTATGAAAGTTAGTGTATATAAAAGCATGGTTACGTGCTGCATGAGGATGACGTGGTTGACTAGCTTGAGTGGTGTTGTGCCCATGTGATTGGGTTTGAGGTTGAGCAACCTGTTTTCCCAATTTGGTTTCTAATCTCTTAGAAACAGCTTGCAGTTCATCAACCTTAATATTTAAGCCATATATATTAGTCATGGAAATCTTGTGTCTACTCTTTTCTTCAGCAAGCAACGTGTTGAGTGTTGTGATTTCTTGTGTCTGTTGCTCAATACGTGTTTCAGCATCATGTAAGCTTAATTTAAGCTTGGATACTTCATCAGTGTCATCAGTGGGTGACGTGTCTCTAATGTTATCAAGTAATAGAGAAATTCTTTGTATTTCATCTTCAAGACTTTTGATTTTGTCCTTGACATGTTTGTATTTACCGATGACCTTTTTGTGATCATCGAGTAAATCAGTGAAGGCATCGCCAAGTTCATCAAAAGAGAAGTCGTCTAGAGTTTTGTTAGATACCTTGTTGGAGGTTGCCATTAGGCACACATTTGCTTTATCTTGAGGAGAGTCCTTTTCTTCCTCGGAGTCACTCGCTTCACTTTCATGCCAAATGCTTGTGTTGGCATATTTCTTTGATGAGGTCTTCTTGTATGGTTTCTCATAGCGGTTGCTTTTCTTCAAGAATGGACAGTCTTTTCGGACGTGTCCAGTCTTCTTGCAACCATAGCAGGTTGGCTCTTCTTCATCGTCTTCTTGTGGTTCCTTCTTTCTTCTATTGAAGTGAAGGAATTTCTTGAAGTTGCGAACCATGAGAGCTTGGTCTTCGTCATCCGGGTTATCGTCTTCGGTCTCATCGTGCTCAGCCCTTCGTCGATGAGCTTTGAGAGCGATCTCCTTAGTCTTCGGAGCAGGCTCTTCGAAGTCCTTGAGGTCAAGCTCGTGAGTCATGAGCTTACCCATCAAGGTCTCCATTGACATGGTTGTGAGATCGTTCCCTTCTATGATGGCTGTCACCTTAGGGTTCCAAATTTTTGGTAGCCCCCTAAGCAACTTGCGAATCTTCTCATGATTTGAATATTGCTTTCCAAGTGAAGATAGGGGGTTGATGATGTCGAGGAATCTTGTGAACATCTGTGTGATCGTCTCGTTTGACTTCATCTTGAATGCCTCGTATTCTTGCGTAAGATGACTGATTTTTGATTCCTTGACTTGGGTGGTTCCTTCATGCCTCACTTCTAGAAGCTTCCATACTTCGTGGGATGTGGTGCATATGGATACCCTGTTAAACTCATTCCTGTCTATAGCACAGAATAAAGCATTAATAGCTCTCGCGTCTAGACTTGCCTGTTTCTTCTCTTCGTCAGAATATTTGTCATGTGATTTCTCAATGAGATCACCGTTGACAACTATCCTGGCGGGCTTTTTGTAACCGTCAGTGACGACTGTCCACAGGTCGAAGTCTAGAGACTTGAGATAAAAGCTCATCCTTGTTTTCCAATACGTGTAGTTAGTTCCATCAAATAGGGGAGGCCTATGAGTGGACTGTCCTTCACCGTGATTGAAAATCAAGGATTGTGTGGTTGCCATGGATCAGCTCTAGGATTTAAATCCTTGTAAAGAGAACAGAGCTCTGATACCAATTGAAGAATAGATGGCAACTCTAGAGGGGGTGAATAGAGTTTATATAGAAAATAACCAATTAAAAATTAACTCTTTCACAAATTATAAATAATCAGAGTAAAATGCGGAAAGTAAATGAAGAGCAAGAAAGCATACGCAAACACAGCGATTTTAACCTGGTTTCCCTCGTGGAGGACTAGTCCAGGCCTGAGAACTCTAGCTCAGGATTAAATCCACTATTTGTGAAATAGTAGTTTACAACCCGTGCCTTTACTTCAGAAGAGCACGTCAACTTCTTACAGAGGATCGCAGTGGCGATTTGCTTAGAATTGTCCAAGCGACTTCTTCAACTCTTGCACAAGAATCCTAACTGAGATATGCTGAGCACTCGAGACTTAGGAGGCTTGTGGCTAGTAGATGGGAAGGGTATGGCTTATTTGAGCTATAAGAGAGAAGAGAAAAGAAGATTGGATGATTTGAAATGAGACAATTCATGGCCTATTTATAGTGTTTTTGTAGGCAGAATTCGGCCAGAATTCGGGTAGGAAATTTTAAATATTTGGCCGTTGGACAACTAGCAACCAGCTAACCCTAAAATTAGGGATGCTGATTTCTAGGGGACAGAGTTCGGCCCGAACTCTGTGTGGAGGCAGAGTTCGGCCCGAACTCTGTCTCCAGAGCACAGAATGGTTCTAAGTGGCCAGTGGGTATTTTTCTGGATGGTGGAGTTTGAGGATTTATTGGGTAGGCTATAGGTCAAGTCTCAAAAGCTCAGCATGACACAGTTTACATCAGTCTAGACTCAACAAAAGTGTAAAATACAGACTCAAATATAACTGAGAAGCTGAGACTGAGCTGTCGTCTGACTTGAGCTTAATGTAGACGTCGTGTGTCGTATTGAACTATTACAAATATTATTTAGTCAATGTTATCAATATTTGGTTGACTGTGACTTTGTGTCAACAATCTGGTGGTATCCTGACCGCAATTCTATCTTCAAAAACACTGAAGCCCCCTTGAGTTGATCAACCAAGTCATCTATCCTCGGGAGATGGTATATGTTCTTGATTGTCACTGAGTTCAAGGTACGATAATCTACACATAATCTGGATGTACCATCCTTTTTTTTCACAAGAAGCATCATGGCTCCCCAAGGCGATCCACTTGCACGAATGAATCCCTTGGTCCTGAGTTCTTCAATCATCTTGTACAAAATTTCCTACTCTGAAGGCGCCATCTTGTAGACTCGCTCTGATACTGGTGCTGTCCTGGGGAGCAAGTCTATAGTGAACTCGATCTCACTCTCTGGCGGCATTCCTGGAAGTTCCTCTGGGAAGACATCTAGAAACTCTTCAACTATCTGGGGTAACTGTACTGCTGCTACTGCCATCCGCAATACTGGAGAAGATGGCTCCACTGAGCCTCTGGAAATTAAGTACTCTGGCTCGCCTGGAATACTAAAGACAACCCTGCCAACATGGCATTCTATCCTAGCATACTGGTTCCTCAACCAATTCATGCCTAAGACTACATCATAGTTTGTCATAGGAAACTCGATGAATCTAGCGGGGAACTCTCTACCGCTAACTACGATCTGACACGAGGAAAACACTCGATCTACTCCCACAAGACCATTACCAGTAAGTATATTGAGCCTCACTGATAATACTCGGGCTCCAATCCTATCCGTGTCGCGAATCGTGCAGACATGAATGAATGTGATGCACCAGAATCAAATAATACCGATGCTGGAGAGGAGTTAATGAGAATAGTACCTGCCACTACCTCACCTGGTGCAACCTCTTCTTCCATAGCCATCATCATTGCCTGAACTTGTCCTCTAGCTGCGGATCCCCTCTGCTGGAAACCTCTCTGCCCCTGCTGCTGGTTCTGCAGCTGAAACGCCTGGGCCTGAGGCAACAATAGCCTCGGGTACTGCTGCTGCTGCATAGGTGCTGGTCCCCTAAACGACGGACTGGTTAGGTTGGAAGAGGACGAACTACCCCTATTCGGGTAGGCTTCTATCTTGTGATCTGCCGCTCCACAAGCCAGGCACAATCCCTGCGCCCTGCGATAATCTGCCACCACGTGCCCTGGCTTCCCGCAATGAGAACATCCCATTACGGAAGTCTGCTTCTGCTTCTGCTGCTGCGGGTACGTCGGGGTTGAATGTTGAACCGACGTTACTGAGGCCAGGCCGCCCGCCTCAGAGTTCCAATGGTCAAACCCTTGCTGCCGGGACTGGAGCTGATGATTGGTGCATCTGATTGTGGGACCGCTTTCTACTTTCGGTCCTATCTAGGATCCTCTGGGAGGTGTACTCGTGCCTTCAAGCTGCCCTCAATACTGCATCGAACGTCTGGTGCTCGAACTGCTCAACTGCCAAAAAGATCTCCAAATGCAGCCCCTGCTGGAACCGCTGGGCCCTATCAAACTCGGTTGCCACCAAGGTGGGGGCAAACCTACTGAGTCTAGAAAACTCAGATGCATAACCGTCGACCGTTCAGCCTCCTTGCTTCTAGTTGGTAAATCTCGTCTGCAGGTCGTATCGAGCCACAGCATCGAAATACTTCGTCTGGAATCTTTCTCTAAACACCGCCCAAGTAACTGGTGCCACTAATCCCACGGCCTGCGCCGCCCACCAACTGCGAGCTAAGTCTAGCAACTGCAGGCATACCACCACCACCTTCTCATTCTCAGGTATCCTAGCTGCTTCCAGAACCACCTCGGTATCCTGAAACCAAGCGTCCGTGACAATCGCATCTTCGCTGCCGTCGAAGAATGGAGGGTTCAAGCGCTTGAAGCTGTTGGCCGCGTTGTTCCCTGGATGACCGCCTCTGGTCAAAGTATCTGCTACTGCCTGGTGCAGGGCGTCTCCTCTACGATCATGGAAAGCTATCAAGGTCCTGATGAGACCTACCAGGGTGCCATCGTCAGGCTCAGCAGGCTGGACGGGCCGAACTGGAAGCTCTCTTCCAGTAGGTACAACTCTGAAGTCTACTCCGAAATGCTGGGCTTGATCTCTGGGTTGCTGCTGGTCCATGGGAAGTGCTCTACCTCGCTGATCCGCGGGGTCAAAAATAATGCCGCTGAAGAAGACGATATAGGAAATAAATAAGGAAGGACCAAGACAGATCAACGATACATGCATGTAATCAGGTCAAGATTCTCAGGGATTTGAAGATACGAGCAGAGATCAAGGGCGAATACTGATTGAAACATCTATTAGATAAACCCTCAAATTCTTGAATGCCAAGACCTGCATGGGCCCCCACTTAAACCATGTCACGCCCCAGAACCAGAATACTGGAGAGTGGTGGCGTACATAGCCAGCTACGTATATTGAAATGGAATCCACCTTGCTATACAGTCGTGGCTGTCTAGATATGAGGGTTTACTACAAGCCAACGGTCTCTTAAGGTCAAGCCTATTGTCTCAATCTCAAGCAAGTAATATAGTTACAAGATGTTAGACCACCAAATATACAATAAAAGGCGTCCCAAATATTACATATTCCGCTGATCATGAAGCTAGTCATACAAAATGCAAGGACTAGCAAGAGTTAAGTCATACATGATCAACCCTAGGATTTGTGAATCATGTTTACAGCCCGTAGGCAGACAGTAAGTAAATATACATCGAGCTAACAGGTGCTCATCGGCTAAACGCCTTAAAAGAATAATTTTACAATGTAGTGAGCGAATCAAAATGGAAAACCCACTCGTAGCCCGAGTTCCTTCTAGTCGCCACATAAAACCAGCTGGGTCAAACCCCAGAAAGAGCAAGTGCCACAAGGAGGCCATAAAATAAGAACAAAGCCAGCATATCAGAACATAAGGAAATAGAAGAAGTACAAGTAAAAAGGAGTACATCAGGACAATAAACGACTAGGGACGTGGAACCATTCCGGGAGCCAGGTTACAACCCGTAAACCAAACAAGGACCGAGGTTGTAAGCCTTCGCCGGAATAGCACTTTGTCTCTACCCATTTATTGTTAAAGATAAGTAAAACAATCATGTTCAGGAGTACCAGGTACTGGGACTAGATGAGACTTAGACAAGGCTGGACACCATTCATTCACAAGCGACCAAGCAAATACTACAGCTTACTACTTAACTAACTAGGGTTATCACAAGCCTAATTACTAATAAGATGCAAATTGAGAAATCCCCAGTCCCAAGCCCTGCAGACTAATCCAGTTATCCTTCCGTGGGTTGAGAGTATGGTTGGGTACATCGCCTAGGAGAGGATATACCCTTAGGTGACTTAGAGGGTGCAACACGTGACAGTGTGCTGGAAATGTGCCCTACTCGTCGGCACGCTACAAGTCCATTTAAAGCGCCCAGATAATGAGATCGCCTGTGACTGGAAATTCTCCATGAACTATAGTTTGATCTAGTCATTAGCCTAATCCATTTTCAGTGTGAATCCCCGACCGTGGTAACCGGGGAGTCACGTCCTAGACATGGTGCAAGACAAGACAAGTGGATTGCACAAAGCAGCAAGAATGAACACCCACAGCGTCAGAGTTGATTATATGAGTCAAGTTAGCCATCGCAACAACATTCAAGTCAAGTCAAGTTACAAGTCAGGAGTGCGCCGCCACGGGCCACTATCAAGTTATCCAATACAAAGCCTAATCATGAATCACAGGTCACAAGTTAAGAGCGCACCCCATCGGGTCATGATCAAGAAGATCAGAAAGCACTAGGATCATAAATCACAAAATTCACAAAAATCATACTAGTCATAAGCAAAAACACCTAAAACTGTACCAATTCGTGTTGAGTCAAGACAGTCGTGTTGTGTGGAACAAGATTTCAAAACTCCAATCCAAAAAAGAGAAGACAAGTCCAAGGAATAAAACCAAATCATCATGGGCAAGTAGGTTGCACAGGGGGTCAGATTGCGCTAGGGGAATAGACTGCGCAGGGGAATGAACTGTGCAGGGGAATGAACTGCGCTGAGGTTGGGTTGCGCTAGAGTCGGCTTGCGCAGGGTCGGGTTGCGCTGGGGGTGAGTTGCGCTGGGTCAAGCTGCGCAGGATTGGGTTGCGCTAGAGACGGGTTGCGCTGAGAGCGAGCTGCGCAGGGGATGAGCCGCGCCAGGATTGGGTTGCGTTGGAGCCGAGCCACGCTAGGAGTGAGCTGCACTGAGGTCAAGTGCGCCAATGGAAGGAAGGCGCTGGAGCTAAAGAGCGCCAGCGCGGGTCAGCCCAGCGTAAAGCGCTGGCCGAGGAGTTAGCGCAGTTCGGCCTTGCGCTAAAGAGTACAGGCCGAGGATCATCTTCTCCAACTGGCCGAGAGGAAACCCCAAGAATACCAAATTTCCAATCTTCATATCTTAGCCAAAACAAAACCAAATTTGGATTTTCAAAGGTCTAACTTGTGTAAAATTGAATCCTCTTCCACATAGAAGCCTCAAAACAAGGAAAAATCTAAGTTTAATAGATCAAAACCAAGAAAATCCAAAAATGGTTAAAACTTAGATCTAGAAAAATGGAAGCTCTAAATCACAAAATGCCAAGTTCTAATGTTGTTCACCATGGCATAATCTAGCTAATGGACAAATAAAATGGGGTGCTTATTTGGTGGCAAGGTGCACTTGCCTATGGTGTTGGGTGTTGTGTGGAGGAAGGAAGAAGAAGATGAAGAAATTAATGGAAGTTATAAGGAGAGAGAAAGATAGGTGGGAGGATATTTTTGTTGAGGGTGGAGGTTTAGCTAAGTGTGGTCCAATGCATACTAAACCAAACCAAACTAATTTCTCCTCCATAAAATAAAACCATGCCAGGTCCAAAAACTTATTTTACGAGAAAACCAAAATCCGCAAGTTAAGCCAAAATACAATTACAGGCCAGAATCTGAGAAAATAAAATACAGGTCCGAAATACCTATAAGCCTAATTAAAATATGTATTCCGAAATACGGGCATTATACTGGACACCGTGGACGATTGTGTTTGTATAAATAAACTAGTATTATCTTGCATTATATCTAGGACGGGGACCCCTGAATACCACGGTCAGGGGTACCTACTGAAATGGACTAAGGCTAATAACTAAAAAATCCAGTAGTCATGGAGAGATTTCCCAGCTATAGGCAATCCCGTTATCTAGGCATCCCATCATGGGATTTGTAGCCTACCGTCGATAGGGCACATTTCCAGCATACTCTCTTGTATTGCACCCACCAAGCTACTTAAGGGTACATGCGTTTCTTGGACGATGTACCCACATGAATTCAATCCCCTAATTGCGTCTGGATAACTTGGATGGTCTGCAGGACTTGTGGCTGTTGGAACAATATCATTGCATATTGCTAGTAACTAGGCCTGTGATAACCCTAGTTAGTTAAATTACAAGCCGTACTTGTTTGCTTGGCTGTGAATGTTGAATGGAGTCTAAGTCTTGTCCTGTTTTGGTACCTAGTTACTTCAATAACATGAATATTTATGTTTACCTTAACAATAATGAGCAGGGGCCAAGTTCTGTTCAGGCGAAGGGTTACAACCCCGGTCCTTGTTTGGTTTAAGGGTTGTAATCTGGATCCCGGAGCAGTTCTGTGTCCTCTCTTCGTTTATTGTCTTATTGCACCCTATGTCATGCTCGTCATGTTTTACTTTACCAACAAGAAATTGATGCGGGTTTCTATTCAGGTGAAGGGTTACATCCCCGGTCCTTGTTTGGTTTAAGGGTTGCGATCTGGCTACCTGAATAGTTTTCTTGTATTCAATTTACTGTTGTTGGCTCTGTTATTATCAGTTTTCTTTATATATAATTATCTTAATATCCGTTTATTAAATGTTGGTTTTAGTTCCTAAGTGAAGCCTCCTTTGTAGAACTTGCTCTTTCTGGGGTCTGACCCAGCTGGTTTTGTATGGCCAGATATCGGAGCAGCTCCAGAGGTTCTACCTATCTTTCAGCCAGATGGTGACCATCAGGCATAACCCTGGCAACGAGTGGGTTCTTTTTGTTCTTCCACTTTATTGTATAAATATTTTTTTGAGGCGTTCAGCCGGCGAGCACGTGGTAGCTCGTATTGTACCTTTATTTATTATCTGCCTACGGGCTTTAATATGATTGACAAATCCTAGGGTTGATCATGTATGACTGAAACTCTTGCTAGTCTTGACATTTTGTACGACTAGCTTCATGATCATCCAAATATGTAATGTATGAGACATCTTACTATTATATATTTGATGCTCTAATGTCTTGTGACTGCTATTACTTGCTTGAGATTGAGACAATAGGGTTGTTCATGACCTTAAAAGACCGATGGCTTGTAGTTAAACCCTCATGTATCTAGACAACCGTGACCGTATAGCGAGGTGGATTGCACTTCAATATACGTAGCTGGCTAAATTCGCCCCCGCTCTCCAGTATTCTAGTTCTGGGGTGTTACACCCGACTAGCCACTAAGTAGCTCGTAAGAGAACTCCTAAGCATTCCCTTCAAGAAAGACATGGTATGTGAAGAATGTGAGAAAAGTAAGTTGACAAAATCTTCTTTTAAGTCCATCAACTCGGTAAGCAATACTAGACCTCTTCAACTCATTCATATGGATTTATTTGGCTCTAGTAGAGTGGCTAGTCTTGGTAGAAAACTCTTATGCTTTTTTTGAAGTTGAAGATTTCTCGAAATTTACTTGGGTTATTTTTCATTCTAGTAAAAGTGATACTTTTCGTGAATTTATTGGTTTTTGTAAACGTATACAAAATGAGAAAGGCATTATGATCAATAAAATTAGAAGTGATCATGGTGAAGAATTTGATAATGCCGATTTAAAAAGATTTTGTGAAAAGAATGGTTTTGGTCACGATTTTGCTTGTCCTAGAACTCCACAACAAAATGGAGTTGTGGAAAGAAAGAATAGAACCCTTGGCGATATGGCAAGGGTCAGGTTAAACCAATACAAGCTTCCCTAATACTTTTGGACGGAAGCCGTTAACACGACATGTTATGTTATAGTCTTGATTAGACCTATTTCTAAGAAAACTTCATATTAGCTTTGGTTTAACAAAATTCTCTCTATTGAATATTTTAAAGTTTTTCGATACAAATGTTTTATTTTGAACACCAAGGATAACCTGGACAAATTTGAAGAAAAAGCCTATGAAGGTATCTTTCTTGGTTATTCTATGCACAGTAAAGGTTTTTGTATCTTTAACAAAAGAAGTCTTGTTGTCGAAGAATCAATAAATGTCTCTTTTGATGAACTTAACACTTCTACATCCTCCTCCTCCAATGATGTTGATGACATCTCTCTTGGATTGGAAAACTCTTCCCTTGGAGATACTAGTACCCCCTCATCTCTCTCTTAGATTGGAAAACTCTTCTCTTGGAGATACTAGTTCCCCCTCATCTAACAATGAAGTTGAGACTACTCCACCCGAAGATTCTCCACCAATAGAGCCTCCTCAAGAGGATCTCCCTAAAGAATGGAGATTTGTCCCCCATCATCCAAAGAAGCTTATCATTGGTGACCCTTCCTCACAGGTTAGCACTAGATCCGCTACATGAGATCACTGTGCAAATGTGGCTTTTATTTCTTAAATAGAGCCTAAAAATATTAATGGTGCTTTCAATGATGAATTTTGGATGATTGCTATGCAAGAAGAGCTAAATAAATTTGAGCAAAACAATGTTTGGGAACTTGTTCCCAAGCCTCACAACTATCCCATCATTGGGACAAAGTGGGTATTTCGAAATAAGCTTAATGAAGATGGTTTTGTCACTCATAACAAAGCCCGATTGGTTGCTCAAGGCTATGACCAAGAGGAAGGCATTGACTACGAAGAAACTTATGCTCCGGTTGCTCGTCTTGAATCCATTCGAATGCTTTACGCTTTTTCTTGTTTCAATGATTTTAAGCTTTTTGAAATGGATGTCAAGAGTGCTTTTTAAATGGGTTTATCAAAGAAGAAGTTTATGTCAAGCAACCTTCCAGTTTTGAGGACTTTTAATTTCCTAATCATGTTTTTAAATTACACAAAGCCCTCTATGGCCTCAAGCAAGCTCCTCGTGCTTGGTATGAGGGCCTTAGCTCTTTCTTATTTTACACAACTTTTCGAAGGACAAAGTTGACACAACTCTTTTTATAAAAAAATTTAATGGCACGCTTCTGTTAGTCCAAATTTATGTTGATGATATTATTTTTGGTTCCACTAACAAGACACTATGTGTAGAATTTGCCAAAGTTATGTAGAATGAATTTGAAATGACCATGATGGGAGAATTATCATTTTTTTCTCGGTCTACAAATCAAGCAAGGACCTCAAGGCACTTTCATCAATCAAGCTAAATATACAAAGGATCTTCTTAAGCGCTTTGAACTAGACTCATCCAAAACAATGAGGACTCCCATAGCTACAACGATCAAACTTGATCAAGATGAAGATGACATTTCAGTGGACATTCGTAAATATCGAAGTATAATCGAAAGTTTACTCTACTTAACTGCTAGTCGTCCAGACATTATGTTTAGTATTTGTATTTGTGCACGATACCAAGCAAATCCCAAGGAATCTCACTTATGTGCCGTTAAACGCATTTTTTGGTATCTCAAAGGTACCATTAATAAGGGACTTTGGTATCCAAAATCCTCATCCTTTGAGCTTCTCGACTACTCGGATGCGGATTTTGTCAGTTGCAAGATTGACCGAAAAAGCACTAGCGGCATATGTCAATTTTTAGGAAAATCCATGGCATCATGGTTTAGCAAGCAACAAAACTCTGTCGCTCTTTCTATAACCGAAGCCGAATATATAGCAGCTGGGTGGTGTTGTGCACAAATTCTTTGGATGACACAAACACTAGTAGATTATAGTATTTCTTCTAATGGTATCTCTATCAAATGTGATAATACTAGCTCAATTAATCTAACTAGTAATCCAATTTGTCACTCTCGTACCAAATATATTGAGACACCACTTTTTACGGGACCATCAACTTAAGGGAGACATTCGTCTCGAATTTATCGACACTGACTTCAACTTGCTGATATTTTCACCAAACCTCTTGCGAAAGATTTTTTCACCTTTATTTGTCGCGAAATTGGTCTCCTTGAAAAATCTTTTTAAACTCTGTTTTTAAGTCTTTTGGATTATCCGAAGGATTTTCGCATAAATCTGCCGGATAATCCGAGTGATTCAAGTAGCTTTTTTGAAACCCACATAGGATCTTTCGTCGGATTTTCGTATAAATTCGTCGAATTTTCCGTATTTTTTGCTTCAATTATTTCTTAGCTCTGACTCCTCTTTTCCTCACACGATGTGACCTCTCACCTACCCATTTATTATGATCTTATCATTTGTCGGATTTTCCTTCGAAAATCTGCCTTTTTCTGCCGAATTTTCCGATTTTGCTGAACAGTTGCGAAAACCGAAGCAATCACGTCCCTCTCTCTTCCTCTATATCCGTTCCCACCATTATGAACGGTTACGACTCTTCAAATCCCCCCAACCACCCCTTCTTATAAACTCCTCTTTTCTCTTCCTTCCTTCACTACTTCCCTTCATCTCCTCCTTCCTCTCATATACCATGGCCTCTCACGGCAGACACTCCCGCCACGATGGCTCTTCCTCCTCCGTTATACCGCCATCCGCTGCACTTTTCTGTCCGGCTCCTACTCAAGGCTTCAATCCTACCATTTTTAAATCCGCCCAGCACTCCCGCGAGTGGTTCTCCTTTTACCACAAAGTGCCTATTTGTCCAGGGAAGCCTCTTTCATTGCTCAACTTCCCCGCTCATCGAGAATACTTCAGATTCTCTGGGATTGACGAGCTTCTCGAACGGCAAGTGGACTACTACCCAAATGCCATCATGATGTTCTACTGTAATTTGGTTCCCGCCAAGAACGACCCGGAGTTTGAAACCAAAGTTGGTGGGTCAAGATCACTATTACTACATTCTTTCTGGCAAACATTCTCGGCCTCCAAGAGCGGGCAGCCTATCGCTCTCTTCCGAGCACCATCGACCATATCAACATCTCTTCTGATCTCAGTTACGAGGAATTTCTTTTCAACATGTGCGATGGCTTTGTTGTTCAAAGGTGAAGTACGTGTAGGCAAATCTATGAGGGAATAGAGTATGTGTCAATAATACCTAATTAAAAATTTAACTCTATTCAAGTCCAACCAACAGAAATAATAATCAGAGTATAAGTGCGAAATATAAATAGAGATCAGAGAAGCATACGCAGACACATCAGTTTTTAACCTAGTTTTCCTCGTGGAGGACTAGTCCAGGCCTAAGAACTCTTGCTCAGGATTCAAATCCATTACTTATGAAATAGCGTACAACCACGTGCCTTTACTCAGAAGAGCACACCTACTTCTTACAGATTCGCGTATGGCAAAACTTGGAATTGACCAAGTGACTTCTTTTGAAACTCTTGCACACAAACTTCTAGTTGACTTGCACTGAGCACCTTGGGGGCTTGGAATGTTTTATGGCTAGTTAGATGAGAAGAATAAGCTCTAAAATGTATAGGCTATAGGAGAAGAGAAGATTAGTAGATTGGATGATTGAAAATGAGAGAAATCAAGGCCTATATATACTAGTCTAGAGAGGCAGAGTTCGGCCAGAACTCTGTCCCAAATTTTCAAATATTTAGCCGTTGGGCAAGTAGCAGTCAGCAAGCCCTAAAAATTAGCTCCTAATTTTAAGGGGGCAGAGTTCGGCCCGAACTCTGTCTCCTATGGGACAAAAGTTCAAATGGACTATGTGGACTTGGCAAGTTTTGGAGTTTGTTTAGTGGAGCTTTGGGTATTAAGTCTAGGGTTGAGATACTCAGTGCGACTCAACTTACAATATCCTAGACTCAATAAAAAGTAAAAATATAGACTCAGAGTATAAGTAACAGCAGCACTGTCGAAGCAATCGTCGATGATGTCTGTCTTGAACTGATATGTGATGGTGTTCTATTTTGGATCTTGATGGTGCTTGATGTGTCAAGATGGATTATAACAGATATCGTCTTGTTAATTATCAATATTAGGTTGACTGCGATCCAGTTTGGGTCAATAATCTCCCCTATTTTGATAATTGATAAAAATACGATATTTGTACTTCGCAAAATTCATACCTGGATACATAGAATAAAGACAATAGCTCCTCCGTAGATGAACATGTCGGCTCCCCCATAAATAGATATGTCCTAAGACAAGTTCTAATCCAAGCAAGCACAACATAATATATATAGAAGCTCAAAGCACATATTAAGTATTCCCAAAGCAAATATCAATTACTCTCCCCCTTTGTTATTTAGAAAAATAAAATAATGGCTCCCCCATAAAAGTAGACAAAGTGGATATATGCAATCACACAACTGGGAACCATAACCATAGAAAGAAATTACTAGCAGTTTTATACCACAATACTATACAAAAGTGCATAGTTTTGAAAGAAATACAATGCATGAAGGAAATAGAAATACTATAACTCAAAGTTTTAAAACTACTACATAAAGCATAATGAAACTACAGCCTAACATCAGCAGCATCAACAGGTAATAAACCACGACCATCATGGAGCATGGAATGGACCAGCAGAGTCTGAAGGATCGCTGGCATAGCGACGAGGGTCAACAAATGTTGCATCCGGGTCCAGATATCGCTTGACCCATGTGTCGTCAATACGGTAACCTTCACGAGAAAGGTCCCGTACCATAGGGAACAACATAGTAGGATGGGTAGCCAGGGTGTACTGGAGGTCGTCCAGCGAGTTATTGATAACACTCATCTGAAGGGTGATGCGGTAGTCCAACAGGGTCCAGCGGTCGTCTTCCAAATGGAAGCAATCTCGCAATATCGCCTATATGGAATCAAGAGTAGTAGGAGGCTCAGGCTCAGGTGCATCAGGAGCATCAGAGTCAGAGGATACAGCAGCAGTAATAGTCCAACGTGCCTTGGAGAGAGAGGCAGGAGCAGGTAGGAACTGACAGTCATCAAGAGGGATGTTGAAGGCACGAAAAATTATTGGAAGGTACATGGCATAAACCAAGGATTTTGGTTTCGGTCTCGCACGAATCATCCAGTCCACCATCGTGCGAGGAAAGTTGAACGGAAGGCAAAAGTGCAAATGATATAGAGCCGAGATCTCAAGATGATTGACTTCATCGGTGGATCTCGCTTTGGGCAAGATCGAGGAAAAGATTATTCGATGGAGTTCATAAAAATAGTTATTGAGATATTTGGCTCGAAGCTTGCGAGGATGTTTGTTAGGAGAACACAACGCATCCTTGAAACCCTCAAGAGTGGTATCACCGGGAAATTGGAAATGACGGGCATCAACAAGTCTTTTCCAAGTGTTTGATTCCGAGAGTTCATGGTAATCGACAAGTTCAAAATCGTTAAAAGATATGTCAATGCCGGCGACACGGGAATAAATCCTAGTATCATCATGAGTCATATTGCAGTAAAACATCTGGATGGCATTGAGATATACGAGAGATGAAGTAGTGACGAGTTCATCAAGGCATAAATCGTGGAAAAGTGAATCATATGTAGAAAATATGGTGAAATTGATTGGATGGCCCGAGAACATACTACGTGAGCGGAAGTCTGAGTACCATTCATTGGATGATTCCAATGAGACAAAGATGTGCTCATTGAAGGTGTGTTCATTTGGTGGAGGTGGTGGATTGAACAAAGGATGAATATAAGGAGGAGAAAGAGGGTTAGATGGAGATGCTCCCTCACTTTTCATCCTCTTTCCTCAACCAAATAATTTTGGAACCATTGATAATGAAAATATGAATTTGAAAGAGATGAAAAAAAGGAGTTATACCTCACAAAAGTAGTTGGAGATGGAAGAGATCCACCAAAAACCCTTAAATCTTGAGTTTAGAGAGAGATAGCCCTAAGATTTGAGTTTTCTAGGGTTAGGGTTTGAGGAGAAAGGGTTTAGAGGGAGGTAGATGAAGAGAAAAGTGATGAGAGAGAGAGAGAGAGAGACTTCGGATATATGAGGATTAGGGCCAACAGGTCGGGTTAAATCGTGGCCGTCAGATCAAAAATTGGATGGCCAGGAGCAACTGGGGGTTCTGGAAGCAGGCACACAGAGTTCGACCAGAATTCTGTGTAAGGCAGAGTTTGGCCCGAGTTCTGTGGGTCTGGCTCCAAAACACAGAAAAGGTTGTAAAAAGAAAGTTTTAATAGAAAAATTCTTGAATTAGAAATATTGAATGTTACAATCCATAAAAATAGTGTAGCCATATAATAAATATTGTTAAAACAATGATCATTACAATGAAATTGCTTTAGGTTAGATGTAGAGGCCGGATCCCAGCTAGCGGTAGTCCGAAGACTAGTGCACCGTATCGCTTAGGCTTTTACGTCTTGTTGTCAGAAGGGTCCTTTCGGCTTATACCTAAAGCAATGTTACTATGAATGATGTACATTATAACCCTTATTTATGTATGTACAACTTATTTTATGACAGTTTCATCCAAAATTCCTAACTCGATAAAAAAAATTGAAGCGCTCTTCGGCTAGTGGTTTTATAAAAAAAATCTGCTAGCTGATGTTCAGTGTCAATGAATTCTAAATTAACAGTGTCGTATTGTTGATGATCACGCAAGAAATGATGTCTAATCTCTATATGCTTTGTGCGTGAGTGACATACTGGGTTCTTGGTCAAATTTATTGCACTAGTGTTATCACAGAAAATAGGTATGTGCTTGAATAATAAGTTATAGTCTTCAAGAGTTTGCTTCATCCACAGAATCTGTGCACAACAACGAACAACTGCGATGTACTCAGCTTCTGTTGTGGTTAGTGCGACAAAATTCTGCTTCTTGCTAAACCATGAGACTAAAGCCTTTCTTAATAAATGACACATGCCGCTGGTACTCTTACGGTCGACTTTACATCCTACAAAATCAGCATCGGAATATTCGATTAAGTCAAAAAAGTGGTTTTGGGGTACCACAAGCTTACCATAATCATTTTTTAAGATATCTAAGGATACATTTAACAGCGATCATGTGTGATTCTTTAGGATTAGCTTGATATCTAGCACATAAGCAAACACAAAACATAATATCGGGACGACTATGTAATGACTGTGGTTCTTATTGCGTATCATGGTATACGTATACGTAATTTGACCCGTATTGCATATCTTCCTGCTTGATTTATTCTAGTATTTCATTGATTGGTTTATTCTTGGGTTGGTTCGGCTTGGCTTGGTTTGCTTTGGTTCATTATGAACCAAAGGTGAACCCTCCTACCTACCACCACCCTCCTTATTTATAACCTCTTCCCTTTCTCTCTCCTTTTTACTTCCTTCCTTCTTCATTTACTCTCCACCACCAACCAAGAGAACCCTAGCCTAGGCAAGTGCAACTTGCTTTATGAAGGAACCCATCATTTTTATTGTTCTAAACTCTTCTATGCAACTTTCTAATCCACCTTAGTTCTTGCCATTTTATATTTTCTTGTATATTTTCTTGTAGATTTAGGTTTTAGCCATTTTTGGATTTTTACGGTTTTGATCTATCAAACCTTCTTGTTTTCAAGTTTTGATGGTTCTATGTTGTAGTAAATTTGCTTCTACCCAATTTAGACTATTAGAAATCCTGATTTTGACTTATTTTGAGTGATTTATGGTCTTTTTGGTTCATAGGTTTTCATGGCCATTAGAGGCTGATTGGAGAAGATGAGCAGTGTTGTTTTCCTGGCGCATGCTGTTTGCTGGCAAAAAGCTGTTGCCATGCTGTTTGCTGGCGCATGCTATTTGCTAGCACATGCTGTCATGGCGCATGCTATTTTCTGGCGTATGCTGTCCTGGCGCATGCTGTTTGCTGGCGCATGCTGTCCTGGCGTATGCTATTTTCTGGCGCATGATGTTTCCTGGCACATACTGTCCTGCCGCATGCTGTTTCCTGACGCATGCTATTTCCTGGCACATGCTATTTGCTGGCGCATGCTGTCCTGGCGCATGCTGTTTCCTGGCACATGCTGTCCTGGCATATGCTGTTTCCTGGCGCATGCTGTTTCCTGGCGCTTGCTATTTTGCTGGCGCATGCTGTTTCCTAGCGCATACTGTTTTCCTGGTGCATGCTGTTTCCTGGCGCATGCTATTTTGCTGGCGCATGCTGTTTTCCTGGCACATATTGTTTCCTGGTGCATGCTGTTTTCTGGCACATGCTATTTTCTGGCGCATGCTGTTTGCTGGCACATGCTGTTTTGCTGGTGAATGCTGTTTGCTGGCACATACTATTTTGCTGGCGCATGCTGTTTTTGCTGGCACATGCTATTTTGCTAGCGCATGCTATTTGTTGGTGCATGCTGTTTGCTGGTGCATGCTGTCCCTGGCACCCCTTTTATCTCTTGCACCATGTGTTGCCATGACAAATCTTGTTACCTTATCCGTGTTGTTTCTCTTGATCCTTAGTGTAATATGGGATAATTCTAAAATAAACACGGCATGATACATGAACCTGGCACGATACATAGGCACAACATGATAATACATGAAAGTGGCCAACCGTGGCGTACTTCTAACAAGAAAACATGACATGCTGTTACGACGGCTAACCTGGCATGACATGACATGACAAGTATGAATAACCTGGACACCGTGGGCGATTGTGCTTGTACAATTAAACCAGTCTGGTCTTGCATCACGTTTAGGATGGGTCTTCTGAGTATCACGGTCAGGGGTGCCCACTAAAAGGGACTAAGGTTAATAACTAGAATAACACAGTAGTCATGAAAAGATTTTCCAGCTACAGGCAATCCCGTTACCTGGGCGCTCTTGGGATTTGTAGCCTGCCGTCGAGTACGGCACATTTCCAGCACACTGTCATGTGTTGCACTCTCTAAGTCACCTAAGGGTGCATACGTTTCATGGACGATGTACCCACTTGAATTCAACCACTAATATTCGACCTGGATAACCTGGATGGTCTGCAGGGCTTGTGGCTGTGGAATAATCTCACTGCATTTTGCTAGTAACTAGGCCTGTCATAACCCTAGTTAGTTAAAGTATCAAGTCGTACTTATTGCTTGGCCGTGATTGTTGAATGGGGAGCAACCAGTCTAGTCTTATCTTGATCATGTACAAGATTGTTATATGTTCTGATTTCTTATGTTAACTGCCGATAAATGGTGGGAAACCAAGTTTCATTCAGATGAAGGGTTACAACCCCGGTCCTTGTTTGGTTTACGGGTTGTAACCTGGTTATCTGAATAGTCCCATGGTTCTCTCGTCGTATATCTTCCTGATATGTTTTCCTTATTTCCAGTTCTTACTATTTATTTTACTCTTGTGCTAATTGTTGGTTTTAGTTCCTAAGTGAAGCTTCCTTTGTGGCACTTGCTCTTTCTGGGGTCTGATCCAGCTGGTTTTGTATGGCCAGATTTCGGAGCAGCTCCAGAGGATCTACCGACCTTCCAGTCCGATGGTGAACACCAGGCGTAACCAGGGCTACGAGTGGATTATTTTTGGCTCCCACTTTATTGTAAAAATATTCTTTTGAGGCGTTTAGTCGACGAGCACATGTTTAGCTCGATTGCACCTTCTCTTACTGTCTGTCTACGGGCTGTAACATGATTGACAGATCCTAGGGTTGATCATGTATGACTAAACTCTTGCTAGTCCTTACGTTTTGTAACGACTAGCTTCATGATCAGCTGAATATGTAATGTTTGGGACGCCTTACTATTTTTTATTTGGTGATCTTATATCTTGTAACATTTACTTACTTGCTTGTGATTGAGACACTAGGCTTGTTTATGACCTTAAGAGGCTGTTGGCTTGTAGTTAAACCCTCATGTATCTAGACAGCCGTGACCGTATAGCGAGGTGGGTTGCACTTCAATATACATAGCTGGCTATGTCTGCACCCGCTCTCCAGCATTCTGGTTCTGGGGTGTGACATGGTTTAAGTGGTGGCCCATACAGGTCTTGTAAATCAAGATATATGTGGGTTTACCGAATAGATGTCTCAATCAGCACTCGTCCTTAATCTCTGTTCGTATCCTCTGAATCTTTGGATTCTTGACCTGATCATATGATCGTAATCGTTGGATTATCTTGGTCCTTCCTTATTGTTTCCTATGTCGTCTTCTTCAGCGGCATTGTACCTGGCCATGCCGATCAGCAAGGCGGAGCACTTCCCGTGGACCAGCAGCAACCTAGAGATCAAGTCCAGCATTCGGAAGTGGCCTCCAGAGTCGTGCCTTCTGGCGGAGAGCCACCAGTTCAGCCCGTTCAGCCTGCAGAGCCTGATGATGGAACTTTGGTAGGTCTTGTCAGGACCTTGATAGCTTGCCAAGATCGTCTAGGAGATGCCTTGCACCAGGCAGTGGCGGATGCTTTGACCAGAGGAGGTCATCAGGATAATAGCGCGGCCAACAGCTTCAAGCGCTTGAACCCTCCATTCTTCGACGGCAGTGTAGATGCTATCGCCGCAGATGCTTGGCTTCAGGACACAGAGGTGATTCTAGAAGCAGCCAGGACCCCAGATAACGAGAAGGTGGCCATAGTGCGCCTGCAGCTATTGGATCTTGCCCGCAGCTGGTGGACAGCGCAGGCCGTTGGATTAGTGGCACATATTGCTTGGGCAGTATTCAGAGAGAGATTTCGGACCAAGTATTTTGATGTTGTAGCTCGGTACGATCTGCAGACGAGGTTCACCAATCTGAAGCAGATGGGCAGGACGGTCGACGGATATGCGGCCGAATTTTCCAGACTCAGTCGGTTTGCTCTCACCTTGGTGGCAACCGAGTATGATAGAGCTCAACGATTCAAGCAGGGGCTCCATCTCGAGATTATATTGGCAGTTGAGCAGTTTGAGCATCAGACCTTCGATGCAGTATTGAGAGCAGCTAGGAGGCATGAATATACCTCCCAGAGGATCGTAGATAGGACCGAAGGTCGAAAGCGATCTCACAGCCAGATGAACCAATCTTCAGCACCAGCCCCGGCAGTCAGGGCTTTGACTATTGGAGCTCCAAGGTGGGCGGCCTCAGTAACGTCGGTTCAACATTTTGCCCTGACGTACCCTCAGCAGCAGAAGCAGAAGCAATCTTTCGCGGTGGGATGTTCTCATTGCGGAAAGTCGGGCCACGTGGTGGCAGAGTGTCGCAGGGCGCAGGGATTATGTCTGGCTTATGGAGCAGCAGACCATATGGTTGGATCCTGCCCGAATAGGGGTGGTTCATCATCGTCCAACCTTTCTAGCTCTTCAGTGAGAGGACCAGCACCAGTCCAGCAGCAGCAGTATCAGCCTCAGAGGCCCTTGCCGCCTCAGTCCCAGGCATTTCAGCAACAACACCCCCAGCAGTATGCCCAAGCCCAGGTCCAGAACAGGCTGCGAGGATTTCAGCAAAGGGGATCAGCACCCCGAGGGCATGGTCAGGCTATGGTGATGACCGCAGAGGAAGGATTGGCACCAGGAGAGGTAGTGGCAGGTACTATTCTCGTCAACTCCTTTCCAACTTCAGTATTATTTGATTCTGGTGCATCGCATTCATTTATGTCTGCACGATTCACGACACGGATAGGATTGGAGCCCGAGTCATTATCAGTAAGGCTCAATATACTTACTGGTAATGGACTCATGGGAGTAGATAGAGTATTTTCCTCGTGTCGGATCGTAGTTAGCGGTAGAGAGTTTCCCGCTAGATTGATAGAATTTCCGATGGCCGATTATGATGTGGTCTTAGGGATGGATTGGTTGAGGAACCAGTATGCTAGAATAGACTGCCATATTGGTAGGGTTGTTTTTTAGGGGTGCAACTCGGGCGGGCTAAATCCGAACCCGATCGGGTAAACCCGTTAATAGGTTGGGTTAGGGTTGAAGATATTCGGGTTCGGGCTTGGGCTCGGATTAAAATATTTGAACCTGATCAAAAATCGGGTTGGACTTGGGTTCATGTGTTGGGTAACCCGAAGAACCCGAAACCCGACATACATATAATTTATATATATATTGTTTCATACTACTTAAATAAAAAGTTTAAACTATAATTTTTTTCACTTGAACTCTTCAATTCCTTGTCCTAAATCTCATTTCAGTTTTATTTTGTAATGATTGAGACTTGATTGCTATTTGATTATACATTTAATATTACTCTTGTTTAAAATTATTTCAAATATCATATTAGAGTCCGATAAACCCGATGGACCCGAACCCAACCCGATCCTCCGGACTTGGTCTTGGGCTTCATATGTTGAACCCGAAGTCGGGTCGGGCTTGGGCTTGGGCTAGGCTTATGATCTATCGGGTTGGGCTCGGGTTGACCTCAAACCCGACCCAACCCGCCCGAGTTGCACCCCTATTGTTTTTAGCGTTCCAGGCGAGCCAGAGTTTTCCTTTTCCCGAGGCGAAGTTGAACCTTCTCCTCCGGTATTGCGGATGGCCGTGGCAGCAGTGCAATTCCCGCGGATAGTCGAGGAGTTTCCAGATGTTTTCCCAGAAGAGCTTCCAGGGATGTCGTCAGAGCGTGAGATCGAATTCACCATAGAATTGATTTTCGGGATAGCCCCAGTGTCGGAGAGAGTCTACAGAATGGCGTCGTCAGAGTTGGAGATCTTGTACAAGATGATTGAAGAACTTAGGACCAAAGGATTCATTTGTGCAATTGGATCGCCTTGGGGAGCCCCGATGCTTCTTGTCAAAAAGAAGGATGGTACATCCAGGTTATGTGTTGATTATCGTACCTTGAACTCAGTGACAATCAAGAACAGATACCCTCTCCCGAGGATAGATGACTTGTTTGATCAACTCAAGTGGGCAGCAGTATTCTCAAAGATTGATTTACGGTCAGGATATCATCAGATCAGAGTCAGAGAGCAGAACATCCCGAAGACAGCTTTCAGATCAAGATATGGGCATTGGGAGTTCCTTGTTATGCCATTTGGAGTGACCAATGTGCCGGCTGTATTCATGGACCTCATGAATCGTATCTTTATGCCTTACTTGGATCAGTTCATGATTGTGTTCCTAGATGACATCCTGGTCTACAGCAAGAGTGAAGCAGAGCATGAACAACATCTCAGAGTTGTCCTCCAGATTCTTCGTGAGCACCAATTGTATGCCAAGTTCAGTAAATACAAGTTCTGGCTCGATCGTATTTCGTACTTGGGTCATATCATTTCAAGAGGAGAAGTAAAAGTGGATCCCCAGAAGATCATGGCCATTGAGACATGGCCAGTGCCCAGCACAGTTGCAGAAGTCCGTAGTTTTCTTGGTTTGGCCGGCTACTACAGGCAATTTATTTCGGACTTTGCTCGAATTTCAGTGCCCTTGACCCAGTTGACCCGCAAGGATGCACAGTTTGCTTGGACAGCAGAGTGTCAGAGTTCTTTTGAGCAGTTGAAGCGAGGCTTGATGACGGCTCCAATTCTCACGGTTCCAGATGGGACCGGAGGATTTTCAGTGTATTGTGATGCTTCAGGAAGAGGCCTAGGATGTGTTCTGATGCAGCATGGGAAGGTAATAGCTTATGCGTCACGTCAACTTCGTGATCATGAGAGGAATTATCCAATCCATGACTTAGAGTTGGCGGCAGTAGTGTTTGCACTTAAGTTGTGGAGGCACTATTTGTATGGAGATAGGGTAGAGATTTTTACCAACCACAAGAGCCTGAAGTATGTTTTCACCCAGAAGGATCTTAACATGCGTCAGAGAAGGTGGCTAAAGCTTCTTGTGGATTATGATGTCAACCTGCAGTATCATCTCGGGAAGACCAACGTTGTCGCAGATGTATTGAGCAGGAGAGCCGGTGTTTATTTCCTAACAGCACAACCAGAGCTGTTAGCAGATCTTCTGAAGATGGGTATAAAAGTTGTTCTTCCTTCCAGTGTGGCATTGATGGCCAGTATGCAAGTTCAGTCCACTATAGTTGAGAGGATCAAGATGGCTCAGTCAGCAGATTCTAAGCTTCAACGACTCAGAGCAGAGTGTGAGACAGGACAAAGACCAAAGCTATGCATTTATGAAGATGATACACATCGACATGGTAAGCGTCTTTGTGTACCCAGTGGAGATATCAGACAGAAGATCATGGCAGAAGCTCACAGTTCTCAGTATTTCATTCATCCGGGCGGTACGAAGATGTACCATGATATCCGGCAGCACTTTTGGTGGAATGGCATGAAGAGGGAGATAGCTCAATTTGTTTCTCGGTGTTTGGTTTGCCAACATGTTAAGGCTGAACATCAGAGGCCAGCTGGACTTCTTCAGCCCTTACCGATTCCAGAATGGAAGTGGGAGCATGTGACCATGGATTTTGTGACTGGATTACCTAGATCCGCAGCTGGTCGAGATGCTATTTGGGTTATAGTTGACCGGCTCACGAAGGTGGCTCACTTTCTCCCATTCAGAGTTGGTCAGTCGACGGCTCAGCTAGAAGAGATATACCTCAAGCAGATAGTCAGGATGCATGGAGTACCAGTTAGTATCACCTCGGACCGAGATTCAAGATTTACGTCGCACTTTTGGTGTATCTTGCAAGAGAGCTTAGGGACTCACCTCCAGTTCAGCTCAGCATATCATCCGTAGACAGATGGCCAGTCGGAACGCATGATCCAGACTCTTGAAGATATGTTGTGGTCCTGTACGCTCGACTTCGGTGGTTTATGGGAAGATCACCTGTACTTAGTGGAATTCTCGTACAACAACAGTTTCCAAACTAGTATCCAGATGGCATCGTTCGAGGCACTGTACGGTAGGAAGTGCAAATCCCCGTTAGCATGGGATGATGTTGGAGAGAGGCAGATGCTCGGTCCGGAAATAATTGCCCAGACAGTTGAAGTGGTCAGAAGAGTCAGGGATCACCTTCGAGCTACCCAAGATCGCCTGCGCTATTGGGGCGATTCTCATCGGCGCCCTCTTGAGTTTTCGGTCGGCGATCATGTATTCCTGAGGATTTCGCCTAACCGTGGCGTCATTCGTTTCGGCGTATGGAGAAAGCTTGATCCTAGGTATATAGGACCGTTCGATATTCTAGAGCGAGTTGGAGATGTGTCCTATCGTCTCGCTCTTCCGTCGTCGCTACGTGAGGTGCATGACATGTTTCATGTATCCCAACTACGACGGTATATCCCGGACCTGAGCCACATCCTGGATCATTCGGAATTAGTTGATGGTACCAACCTTTCGTATGAGGGGAGGCCCGTGTCTATAATGGAACGGAGAGAGAAGATACTCAAGAACAAGACTATCAAGTTAGTCCGAGTTGCTTGGGGTCATCACTCTTTGGGTGAGTCAACGTGGGAGCGTGAGGATGATATCCGATCGCGATATCTCGACTTATTTGACTCGTGAGTTATAATGTCTTTCTTATGCCTCGTGACTTCAATTTCTTGCTTGCATGATTGATTGCTTGATAGATTGCCTAGTATAACTTGCATGTGATTAGTATAGCTTGTCCTTGCCCCTCTAGCATCTTAATTAAATTTTGAGGACGGAATTCTTTTAAGGTGGGTAGAGTTGTAATGCCTGTGGTTCGTATTGCGTATCGTGGTATACGTATACGTAATTTGACCCGTATTGCATGTCTTCCTGCTTGATTTATTCTAGTATTTCATTGATTGGTTTACTCTTAGGTTGGTTCGGCTTGGCTTGGTTTGCTTTGGTTCATCATGAACCAAAGGTGAACCCTCCTACCTACCACCACCCTCCTTATTTATAACCCCTTCCCTTTCTCTCTCCTCTTTACTTCCTTCCTTCTTCATTTACTCTCCACCACCAACCAAGAGAACCCTAGCCTAGGCAAGTTCAACTTGCTTCATGAAGGAACCCACCATTTTTATTGTTCTAAACTCTTCTATGCAACTTTCTAATCCACCTTAGTTCTTGTCATTTTATATTTTCTTGTATATTTTCTTGTAGATTTAGGTTTTAGCCATTTTCAGATTTTTATGGTTTTGATCTATCAAACCTTCTTGTTTTCAAGTTTTGACAGTTTTATGTTGTAGTAAATTTGATTCTACCCAATTTAGACTATTAGAAGTCCTGATTTTGACTTATTTTGAGTGATTTATGGTCTTTTTGGTTCATGGGTTTTTATGGCCATTAGAGGTTGATTGGAGAAGATGAGCAGTGCTGTTTTCCTGGCGCATGCTGTTTGCTGGCAAAAAGCTGTTGCCATGCTGTTTGCTGGCGCATGCTGTTTGCTGGCGCATGCTGTCCTGGCGTATGCTGTTTTCTGCCGCATGGTGTCCTGGCGCATGCTGTTTGCTGGCGCATTCTGTCCTGGCGCATGCTGTTTCCTAGCACATGCTGTTTTCTGGCACATGCTGTCCTAGCGCATGCTGTTTCCTGGCGCATGCTATCCTGGCGCATGCTGTTTCCTGGCGCATTCTGTCTTGGCATATGCCGTTTTCTGGCGCATGCTGTCCTGACGCATGCTGTTTCCTGGCGCATGCTGCTTCTTGGCGGATACTATTTTGCTGGCGCATGTTGTTTTCTGGCGCATGCTGTTTTCCTGGCGTATGCTATTTTTTGGCGCATGCTGTTTTGCTGGCGCATGCTCTTTTGCTGGTGCATGCTGTTTCCTGGCGCATGCTGTTTCCGGGCGCATGTTGTTTCCTGGCGCATGCCGTTTCCTGACACATACTATTTTGCTGGCGCATGCTGTTTGTTGGCACATGCTGTTTTGCTGGCGCATGTTGTTTTGCTGGCACATGCTATTTTGCTTGCGCATGCTGTTTGTTGGCGCATGTTGTTTGCTGGTACATGCTGTCCCTGACACCCCTTTTATCTCTTGTACCATGTGTTGCCATGACAAATCTTTTTACCTTATCTGTGTTGTTTCTCTTGATCCTTAGTGTAATGTAGGATAATTCTGACATAAATACGACATGATACATGAACCTGGCACGACACATAGGCACAACATGATAATGCATGATAGTAGCCCGCCGTGGCGCACTCCTAATAAGAAAACCTGACATGCTGTTGCGACGGCTAACCTGGCATGACATGACATAACAAGTATGAATAACCTGGACACCGTGGGCGATTGTGCTTGTACATTTAAACCAGTCTGGTCTTGCATCATGTTTAGGATGGGTCTCCTGAGTACCACGGTCAGGGGTACCCACTGAAAGGGACTAAGGTTAACAACTAGAATAACACAGTAGTCATGAAGAGATTTTCCAGCTACAGGCAATCCCGTTACCTGGGCGCTCTTGGGATCTGTAGCCTGCCGTCGAGTAGGGCACATTTCCAGCACACTGTCATGTGTTGCCCTCTCTAAGTCACCTAAGGGTACATGCGTTTCCTGGACGATGTACCCACTTGAATTCAACCCATAATATTCGACCTGGGTAACCTGGATGGTCTACAGGGCTTGTGGCTGTGGAATAATCTCACTGCATCTTGCTAGTAACTAGGCCTGTGATAACCCTAGTTAGTTAAAGTATCAAGCCGTACTTATTGCTTGGCCATGATTGTTGAATGGGGAGCAATCAGTCTAGTCTTATATTGATCATGTACAAGATTGTTATATTTCTGATTTCTTATGTTAACTGCCGATAAATGGTGGGAAACCAAGTTCCATTCAGATGAAGGGTTACAACCCCGGTCCTTGTTTGGTTTACGAGTTGTAACCTGGTTATCTGAATAGTCCCACGGTTCTCTCGTCGTATATCTTCCTAATATGTTTTCCTTATTTCCAGTTCTTACTATTTATTTTACTCTTGTGCTAATTGTGGGTTTTAGTTCCTAAGTGTAGCTTCCTATGTGGCACTTGCTCTTTTTGGGGTCTGACCCAGCTGGTTTTGTTTGGCCAGATTTCGGAGCAGCTCCAGAGGATCTACCGATCTTCCAGTCCGATGGTGAACACCAGGCATAACCAGGGCAACGAGTGGGTTATTTTTGGCTCTTCCACTTTATTGTAAAAATATTCTTTTGAGGCGTTTAGCTGACGAGCACATGTTTAGCTCGATTGCACCTTCTCTTACTGTCTGCCTACGTGCTGTAACATGATTGACAGATCCTAGGGTTGATCATGTATGACTAAACTCTTGCTAGTCCTCATATTTTGTAACGACTAGCTTCATGATCAGCTGAATATGTAAAGTTTGGGACGCATTACTATTGTATATTTGGTGATCTTATATCTTGTAACATTTACTTACTTGCTTGTGATTGAGACACTAGGCTTGTTCATGACCTTAAGAGACTGTTGGCTTGTAGTTAAACCCTCATGTATCTAGACAGCCGTATCCGTATAGCGAGGTGGATTGCACTTCAATATACGTACCTGGCTATGTCTGCCCCCGCTCTCCAGCATTCTGGTTCTGGGGCGTGACAAACTAGCAGTTAAATATAATAGACTACCAATCATACCTCGATACTTACGTTGATCGACCGGTTTGCCGCTTTCATCAGGTTCCAGATTTGTTGTAGTAGTCATATGAGTGCTGATAGGTTTGATGTTGTCAAGATCAGACTTTTTCAGCATGTCCTTTGTATACTTCGACTGACTGATGAAGACGCCTTGCGAGTATTGTTTGATTTGCAGTCTAAGGAAGTAGTTGAGATCCCCCATCATGCTCATCTCAAACTCGTTCTGCATACACTTGGCAAAATCCCTTTCGATACCTCACCTATTACCAAGCTTTCTGGATGCGAAGGTTTGAATTGGAACTTCTTTGGTAAGCTCTCCAGAGAACTAATTTCGGGTGGTGTATCCATAGGAGTGGAAGTTGATGGTTCATCATCATCGGGAATGATAGCTGTAAGTGTTGATGGATTTAAAGGAAGACTTGGTTGCCTTATTCTTTTCACATTCGGCACATACCGTATCCTTTTTGAATGTGATTTCAGGCAGTCCTCTTAGTAGCTTCTTGGTAGATAGTCTTGATATGGTGTCCATGTTGGCATGGCCAAGACGCTGGTGCCATAATATCCTTTCATCTTTGTGGGCGTAAAGGCATCTACACGCACTGTTAGTATCTCTAGATAGATAGAAAATATATATGTTATTTTCTCTTATCCCTTCGAAAGCGATGTCTCCAGATGATTTATCATAGATAAAGCATTTAGTTTTACCGAAGTTAATATCATATCCATGATCAGCAAGATGACTAATGCTGAGCAGGTTATGCTTTTACTCGGTCACTAAACAGACATCCTTAATAACAGGAGAAGGAGGATAACCAATTGTACTGTTACCTATGATATAGCCTTTCAGATTTTTGCCGAAGGATACATATCCTTCCCTTTTCATCGATAGTGTTGCGAATAGATTAGCATCTCCAGTCATATATCGCGATCACCTACTATCGATAATCCATTTGATTCTAGTTTGAGAAGGAAGGTCCACCTACACCACGAGTATATGTGACCTTTGGTAACCAGATTCTTGTGGGTCCTGAAAAGTTAGTCTTCGGTACCCATGCATATAGATTAATATCTACTAGTTTTCTAATTCTACACTGTGGTGATATGTGTTCATGTAAACCACAGTAAGTACATGTAGCATGCATATTAGTATTTGGTGCAGGATGATAGTGATGTCTATGTGTGGGTGTAGGATGATGATAACTACGTGTAACAGCAGGATAATTGTAGTGGCTGTGTACAGCAGCAGGATGATGATATAATTTTCGTATGGGAGTTCTATGTGCTGCATGGGAGTAGGTGTACATAAAGGCATGTTTTTGTGTGGTATGTGGATGAGTGTTCTTGTAATGGCGTGCTCTCTTGTGTTGAGCCGTCTGGTGTTTAGTGTAAGTGTTGTTATTTTGAGACTGAGTTTGAGGTTGAATAACCTGTTTACCCAGTCTAATCTCTAATTTCTTAGAGTTAGCATGCAACTCATCACATTTAACAGTAAGACCATTTATTCTACCAGTAGCAATCTTGTACTTATTTTTCTCTTCAGCAAGTTCTTTATTTAAAGCATATCATATGTTTGCTTCTCAATAAGAGATTCGGCATCGTGTAAGCTTAACTTAAGCTTAGATACCTCCTCAGTGTTTTTCGTGGGTGTAGTATTTCTAACATTTTCAAGTAAGCATGAAAGTCTATGAATCTCGACTTCATGGGCCTTGATATTATCCTTTGCATGTTTATACTTGTTAAGAACCTTTCTGTGATCTTCAAGTAGATCACTAAAGGCATCACCCAGTTCATCAAAAGAAAAGTCTTCAAGGGAGTTGTTTACCTTGTCTGAAGTTGCCATAAGGCACACGTTTGCAGTGTTCAGCGGAGAGTCCTCTTCTTCGTCTGAATCACTGGCCTCGCTTTCGTGCCAGATGCTAGTGTTGGCATACTTCCTTGAGGTTGGCTACTTGTACGGCTTTTCGTATCTGCTTCCTTTCTTTGCTACAAGACAATCTTTTCTGACGTGTCTCGTCATCTTGCATCCGAAGCAGGTGGGTTCTTCCTCATCGACTTTTTGTTCCTTCTTCCTTCGGTTGAAGCGTAGGAACTTCTTGAAATTTTGAACTGTCACGACCCGCACCCTACAGTAAGGGCACGAGACGTGGGTACGTCCAACCTATGCCGCAGTGTCGGCGGTAGAACACTGTCCTAGGTCACAACATCTAACAATATAATACTAAACAGTTTATACTCCCCGAATGGGGTGACATAGCAGAATGTAACTCAATCACAAACTAAGGCAAAAGATAAGATAGAAGATAGATAGATAAAAACTGCTGAAATGAAAGGAAATCTCCAAGTACAAACAGAGAGTCTAGTGTCTAAGATAAATACATATCCTAAGATCAAATATATACAATCATCCAGAGAGTAATATAAATAAAAAACATCCTAGTCTAGTGGTGTGTCATCCACTGCTAGTGGGGCCTGCTGCTGATCCAGGTCCAACATCTCATCTAAGGTAGCACCGTGAAAGGTATCCACACCGGCCTCCTCCTCATCCTCTGTAATATTTTTAACAGGTCCAGTCAGGACATGAGCGAGTACAATACATCTCAACAGTTCATAGTAGGTTAGAAAATATAATCATGCAGTAAAGTAAGATACAAGAACTGAAAGGAAGTACATGATGTAAACAGAGAAAGCTGTAATGGAAATATATACTGTAAATAGAGAACTATCAGTGGCTAGTGAGTCAGAGTACAATATAAACATGTGAATGGCATAGGAGATTCTGATGAGACACTAAGAAGGTGATCAGGTGAGATACTACTTGGATATTATTCACATGTCTACTTCTACTCCCCCGTACCCCCAATCAATACACAAGGATCCAGGTTATGTTATGATTCCATACAAAGGCCCACAAGGGGTGATACATGGATGCCCATAAATGGGTGATCTGGGAATACCCATAAATGGGATAATTCAAAGAAGACTCTGTGATCATGAGAGTACATGCCACAAGTGATCAATGAACCGTAAAGCATAGTGATACGCCATGTAAGTGAAACGCACAGAACATGTAGTATACGATGCTCTCTGAGGAAATAACATCTCAAGAAGGGATCCATATAGTACTAATCCGTGTGACCAACGTAACAGTATCAAGTAAAGTAATTTAAAGCAGGAAAATAAGTCTAAGCAGGATATGAAATGATCAGAGAATGTACTCGCCTGATATCTGAGTGTCCAACTGAAATGTACTGTCCGAGGAGGGGTGTCTGGCTCCTATTTAGAACAGCACAAGTCAAAACAAGTCCAGAATGGTAAAATGAAGTTCTACTATGCATTCTACATGAATCTAGGTCAATCTAGGCAAAAATAAACTCTTGGTCAACTCTGGTCAACCCTAGAAGTCAAACTAGGTCAACTATGGTCAAACTAGGTCTAACAAGTTTAAATAGTCTTAACTAGTCTATTCTAGACCTAATCAAGACTAAACTGCCTAACTAAGCTCTCACTAGTCTAACAGACACAACATAGGCCCAAAACCATATATATAGAATATGCATCACTATTCACATATGAATGTATATGTATATCCACATATACAAATAGAAATGTGCCTAGCACATAGCTATCACACATAGAAATACCCGTAATGTTACTCTATCATCACACATATTCACATAGGCTATTATAACTATTTACCCACACACACACACACACATATATATATATATATATATATATATATATATATATATATATATATATATATATATATATATATATATATATATATATATATATATATATATATTTATATATATATATATATATATATTTTTTTTTATTTATATATATAAATATATATATATATATATATTATATATATATATATATATATATATATATATATATATATATATATATATATATATATTTTATATATATATATATTTTATATATATATATATATATATATATATATATATATATATATATATATATATTTATATATATATATATATATATATATATATATATATTTTTTTTTTTTTTTTTTTTTTTTTTTGGGGGGGGGGGCCCGGGGGGGGGGGGGGGTCCGGGGGTGGGAGGGTAACCCGGGGGGAGGGGGGGGGATATATATATATATATATATATATATATATATATATATATATATATATATATATATATATATATATATATATATATATATATATATATATATATATACATATATATATATATATATATATATATATATATATATATATATATTAACCTGATTTGCAAAAAGAAAAAAAAAAGAAAAAAAAATATATATATATATATATATAAAATTTCACATACACATAGATTAGGAATATCTATATATATATGTATATATACATATAGAGGATACAAATATGTGTGTGTGTGGATAGAGGAGCAATGTGTGTATACATTATGAAATGTGTGTGTGTGCTAGAGGGAAAAACATGTGTGTGTGAGGAATATGTGTAAACATGTGTGTGTGTCTCATGATATATATGACAGGAAAAAGTGCAAACAGTGTACAGTGAACTGTGTGCGTGTCTCAGGAACCCAAGACAGGGACTGAGCCTTTCAGGAACATGTGTGTGTTTGTTGGCAGGAAAAATAGATGAACTCAATGACAGTTCTCAGATTTTAGGATACCAATTGACAATTGAAATGACAGAAATCCCAAACCAACTCCCAAACACATAATCTCTAATATAACATGTATAAAATGTGTGTAAGTTATAATTAAAACTGGAATCAAACCTTCGAACTAAACTGAAGGTTGAAACCAAATATGATGTCTAGTGTACTCAGGAAAGAACTCAATCTCAGGTTGCTCTTATTGCTAAGTTCAGGTTTCAATTCCCAGATTAACCAACTTAAACAATGTAAATCAATGTAGCATAGAAAATCAGTTAACAACTAATCAAATTCTCAGGTTCCTTAATCAGTGTGATATGTCTCAGAAATCAAAATAGTGTGTTAGGAATGTTATGACATTAATGCTCTCATGAATCACATTAAAGCTCATTGATTTAGTTACGGGAAGGAACCCAAATGACAGGGACTGTACAGTAAAGGAAAATAACAGGAAAAGGAAATTAGAACACAGGTTTCCATCAACCAATCATTCAGTCATCAACAATTCAACACAAAATATGAATCCCCTACAAACCTAAACATGTTACCTAATATAATCAGTAGCTGAACCACAATAATTCATTAATATTAACATTTAACTGCAAATCGAAAGGGGGAAAACAGTGATACACTCACTGATACTCAAAGTATCAGTCAACTGAGCATTTCCCCAATCCAACTCGATTATCCCATTCTAATAAATAATTTACACTAATAGAGATTAGGGAATGTATTAGGACATGATTAGCATGCAACTTAATCACTAATTATCAGGATTTATCCACGGGAATATATGAACAGTTCAAAATGCTCACTAATACATTGTGTATCAGTCAAATAGGAAGTTCCTATTTAATAAAGAAATAATAGTAATAGGCTTAGAATATTGGTTGGTAATTAATAACAATTATGTGTTCGGGTCATACATTTAATGTCGTGTCCAGAAACAAGACACGGATGTGTCCACAACACACGCAGACCCAATACACAGATCTGGTCAGTCGACAGTGTGTCTGTGTCCAGTGCACGAGTCCTAACTAACTCGACACGAAACAAAGTGACACGAGACTTGGGGAGTATCGTGTCAGACACTGCCCCGAGCTCCGTGTCAAAAATCAGGCGTCCACATGTCCTGGATATCTCACACGAGCACGGGAGTAGCAGGGCATTCCTGTACACGCGCGCAAGGCCGTGTCCAAGGATCCCAAACGACACAAAAACGACACGAGACTCTCTCAGTCACTTAGAAACCCATAGACGACACCAAGACACGACTTCCTATTCAAACACATCTCGAAATATCGATCGAAATGCCCTTTGTGGCATTTCGTCGAACACCTGCGCACAGCACTGATACGTGTCCGATACGGACACGTACAGGACACGAAAAATCACAAACCCTATTCCTACAGGACCAGGACACCTAGGGCTAGGTATTTATGCAAAGAAAATCTAGTTTTAATGGTGGAAAAGAAATATACCTATGTGTGTTCTTCAACACAAAAAGCTCCTTCAATGTGGATCCCCAAAAGCCACCCAACTCTTTCAAATTGCTATGAAACTGAGATTAACACATACCAACAGCAAGAAAACACTAATTAGAACCTATTGCAATTTTTTGGATTAAAAATGAGTTAAAATAGATTTTTTAGGAATTTATGAAGATGGAGACTCACCTCTTTCTAAAACTTGTTCTTTCCTAAAGTGGCTTAACCTAATAGAAGAGGATATTTATAGGTAGGAATCCCTAGGTTAGGTGTGGTGGCCGGCCACTATGGGTTTGGGTTAGGGTTTGCTAGTGGGTTGGGCTTTGGGCTCCTATGTGTCAAGTTATTGATTAATTGTTCAACCATAAGTCATGGCTTATGACTTAATATTCTAACTTGAGTCAAATGACTAAGCCATAGGTCAACTCTAGTCTAACTAGGGTTGCATGACCTAACCAAGTCCAAACTCAACTAGGTTTAGCTCCTAGGTTAGTCTACCAAGGTCATTGCTAGTCAAAGTCAACCTAGTCAACCTTCATTCAAATAATTCCAAAATAAATTCTAAAAATTCCCATAAATTCAAATATATTATAATAAATTCAAAAAATCCCAAAAATGACAAAAATACCCTCAAAATAGAAATATGGTAGTGACAAATCTACCCTCCTTAAAAGAATTTTGTCCTCGAAATTGAAAGGCAAAATGCAACTGATGAGAAGGATAGAAAGTATACCTCACGGTCCAAAAAGATATGGGTATCGCTCGGCATCTCATCCTCCCGCTCCCAGGTAGACTCTCCTGGAGAATGATGCCTCCATGCGACGCGTACCAAGGGTATGACCTGGTTCCTCAGAACCTTCTTCCGTCGATCCAGAATCTCCACTGGCTGCTCTGGATAGCTGAGAGAAGGCCCAACCTCAATCTCCGAATGATCAAGCACATGGCTAGGGTCAGTCACGAACCGTCTCAACTGTGATACATAGAATACGTTGTGGACTCCCACTAGTATAGGTGGCAAGTCTAGCCTGTAAGCCACGTCGTCGACTCTCCCGTTGATAACGAAAGGGCCGATGAAGTGGGGCTAAGCTTCCCACCTCCACCAAAACGTATCGTACCACGAGTCAAAGATATCTTTAAGACAACTAAAAGGGAAACTAGTCTATAAATCTAATCTAAACAATAGGCAAGTCCTTAGCGACAGCTGGATCCTCCTGAGGTTCCAAGTCTCTGGTGTCATCTAAGCCTGTGCCATAATATGTAGGACAGAACTCCTCCTCATCACCTATAATATTTTCAACAGTCCAATCAGGACGGGAACGAGCACAATACATCTCACGCAGTTCATATCTTGACAGAAAATATAAAGCATGTGATAGAATAAGATATGTAAAATGCTGTAAGAAATAAGTGTAAAAAGAAAGAGAGAAACTGATAACGAAAACTATCTATATATGATAATAGAGAACTGGAAGTGACTATATGATTTAGAGTATAAGATAGACATGTGAACGGCTTAATTTCTACATGATTACACTATATAGTTTATACATGATTACACTACTTTGGAATTGTTCACATGACAATTTCTACTCCCCATGCCCCAATCAATACACATGGATCTAGACATATTATGTTATTGCGTATGATAGTTTATACATGAAGTTCATAAGATCATGAAAGTATATGAGAGCACATGAGTATGCATGAATAATAAGAGCCCATAAAATACATGATGTTCGTGAAAAGTACATGACATGATGTATTCAATGCACCCGAGGGGGATAACATCTCATGTAAAGATCCATATAGTACTAATCTGTGATAATGTCGTGTCAGCATCAAGTAAATTAAACTATGACAAGAATATAATTCCTAACAAGTATGAAGCGGTTAGAGAATATACTCGCCTGGTATCTCGACTATTTGATGAGAATAAGAGTCCGAACTGAAGTATCTGAGTCCTATTTAGAACAACCATAGGTTACAAAGTGTCTAATATGAAATAGATGAAGTCTACAAGGCATTCTAAATGATTCTTGGTCCTTTTAGGTCAAAGTCAACCGTTGGTCAACTCTGGTCAACCCTAGTCAACCCTGGTCAAACCTGGTCCATTATAAGTCAACTAGTCCATTTACCAAATTTTAGGTCAAACTCAAGTTTTCTAGTCATTTCAAGTCTGTTTGAGTCGATTTGGATCAAGTTTGACCCAAAGTTGACTTTTGTCAACTTGCTACTCAACTTGGCCATGTTAGGCTCAATGGGTCAATCCTAAACTAACTTGCTAACCGTAGACTATATCTAATAGCAATCACAACATATATTTATATATTCTATTCATTCATTATAATATATACATATATATATATATATATATATATATATATATATATATATATATATATATATATACATACACATACACACACACAAAATATATATATATATATATATATATATATATATATATATATATATATATATATATATATATATATACACACACACACACACACACACACACACACATAACATAGGCTTGCAAAGAAAAAAAAAAGTGTGTGTGTGTGTGTGTGCTTGCTATTGAGGGCTGCTGCTATAGGCACAAATCTGAGAATAAATCACAAATACTCCCATCCATATATATATATATATATATATATATATATATATATATATATATATATATATATATATATATATATATACACACCAACTAATATATATATATATATATATATATATATATATATATATATATATATAAATATATATATATATATAAATATATATCATAAAAGAACTTTTATTGATGTATCAGGCGCAAAGAAATAACAAAAGTAAAAAACCAGAACCGAGCACCACAGGGCGTTGCAAACGAGGCTACAACAAAGCCTGCCAAAAACGGTACGAGGAGTGGGAGCAGTGGGTCCTGAGTTTAAAAATTGGCCGAAGGACTTTGCGGATCAGTTGATCCGGGGTGTATTGGCTACCTTCATACCTGTATTTGTTCCGGTTCTTCTAGAGGACCCAAATACCAGCGGCTGCATCGATCTGATGACAATAGGAATCACCCCAGTTGAGCAGGAGATCGTTGAAGCCCCAGGATGATGCCTCTTTCTACAACGACGTTCAAGGTCGTGCCAAATCTGACTAGCAAGATCTCCGGATAGCAGGATGTGTTCGGCAGTTTCTGGTTTGTGGGAAGAGCAGCAGTGACATCTGGGTGCGAGGCTAAACCTGATGGTGGTTAGGGAATCATCGGTCAGAAGCTTCCTGCACAGAGCTCTCCAGATCAGAAATGACTACTTCATGGGAATGCATGATTGCTAATAGGGAGTGATCTGTGTGGACAGTGCGCCGCCGCCTCCCACCTCACGCCTGATAGAGGCCATTGTGAACGAAACTCCGACAGTGGGGGCCCAAATCAAGGCGTCAGGGAGATCGCTGAACCTTACATTTGCGGCAGCGAGCTCGGTCGTCGTCTCCGGTGTAGAAGCATAAAAGTTTTAGCATGCTGGACATATGCGCCCAAGCCAATGAGGACATATGCGCCCAAGTGAACTCATATGCGCTCAAGTCACCAGTGAAGCCATATGCGCCCAAGTCACCAGTGGAGCCCTATACGCCCAAGTCACCAGTGGAGCCCTATGTGCCAAGTCACCAGTGAAGCCCTATGCGCCCAAGACAAGCTCCTCCAGAAGGGGGGCGCATAGCCCTGTTTCAGGCAATGCGCCCAAGCCAGAAAAAACCCTGACTCGGTCAAACCTACGATCAAAACGTGCACCAAAGCATACGGCCACGTTAGTCTCCACGAGCAGTCATGCATCGAAGCATGCGGCCACGTCAGCACCATGATTAACCCATGATCACGCAGCCTGCATGCGCCTACACCATATGTGCCCAAAGCAGGACCATGCGTCCACATGAAAACCAGTGTGTTTTTTCATGTGGGCGCATAACATTATTCCATCTCAAGAACGACTATAAAAAGGGGTCTCATCCCTCTTCAAAACACAGAACGAAGAGCATTTTCAAGAGCCAAATTGCTGCACTTCTTGCCGGTGAGCCGAGAGTTAGCAATTTTTTAGATTTTCTTCCACTTTTGTAGTCGAAGTGTCAATGGTGTAAAGGAGCAACTGTCGCTCGTTCTCTATCGTCTCATTCCCTAGAATTCATTTTTGTATTCGGGGATCCTCAGCGCAGGATCTCTCAGGCGTTCTCGATTTGTGGTGCCTTACCCCAATAAAGAAAAGACAGCATTTCTTTTTTTTTGTCCACAAAAATGGCGATAATGTTGGGGACTACCTTTTCCTCTGACGAGAAGGTGGTGACGCAATCCGATACCGACAAAGAGGAAAGCACTCAGAAGATGCTGATCATGAAGTTCGATCAGCAAGCGTTTGAAGAGATGCTCTCGAGGAACGACTCTACTCCCTCAAAATCAGCGAAGCCAAACAAGTCTCGTAAGACTTGCCTTCCGAAGGCTCGTCGCGCATATCCTGACAGTGTCATAGCAGATATGCAACTGAAGGACTCTATCACATGGGCGCATGGCTCTGCCACAGAAGCTTCCCAAATAAAGAAGGCTCACACTGTTCCGGGCTCTACTAGCCCAGCGACTTTTCTTGTGCAACCAACAACTGAATGTTCAATGCTCGAGACTTGGCAAAGAAAAACACTATGATGCCAAGAATCAGAGTGTTCGACACTCTAGGACAAACACAGCGAGGCTCACAAATGAAGGAGGCGAAACTGGAAGAAAACAGTACTGCTCCACTAAATATGTGCCCAAAACTATGCGCCCAAGGGTGAGTGTGGGCGCATAACTCTGACCAGAAGGCTTCTATCTTCGACAGATTGTTCATCCAAGGTCATGCGCCCAGTATCAACTGACCCATACTATGCGCCCACATCGAGGAAGCTCAGGCATGCTGCCAAGAAGCATGCACCCAAAGGCAGACTCCAGGGCCTATGTGCCCACAACAAAAAATAGGCCCTAACGTGTATAGCACGGGGCTGTCTTCAAGGTCATCACAGAACTTAGGTGTGGGGGTTGCCCCTACACGTGAACTAAGTCTAGATGCGCCAACTCTCCTTACAAACCCACATACAAAGCTCGGCGATGCATGTGACATATGTTTTAAGGTAAAACTCCCTTCCGCTGACTTACGCGACATGATAAATCATAAGCGTAAAGCAAGAGAGGAAACAAAAATTCATGGTGCACATTCGTGCACCAGTATTATCATCAACTGTTGCTGCTCTAAAGCAACGAAAGTGCCTCAGAGACAGTTCCTGTTTCGACGGCTATATTTTTCTGACGATGAAAAGCTACTGTGTGTTTCATCCAACATGGCTTCATGGGGTCCCCCTTATGGAAGCCCCAATCAAAGACGGTGGACTATGAACCCAACTTCCTCTCTCAGTTCCATGAGAAAAAGAAGAATAAGTCTACCAACAGATGGCCAGCAGGCTATCACATCTAAAGGGGTCTCTATGGGTACTCGGTCAAAGGCGAGGTTTCGTATAGACGACGAGGACTCCCAAGATGGTAGTAGTATTCCCTCAGAGTCTAAAGCGGATGACCTTCACACTGGGGGTAGCCTTCCAGAGGACGACGATCTCTCCGAGTCTGACGACGACCATCTATCTCCCCTGCCTGAAGATGAGGGAATTGTCAACTCAAAGACAGACAGTATCAACACCAGTTGTATTGTTTCCTCGGTTTGTCCTCGCATGTTATCTACATATATGGCGAACAAAGAAAGACCTGAAGAAGCCAGTGATCAGACCAACAAACGGCTAAAGGGTCTTGAAACAACATTTGCCAAGATCACTGATATGCTTACCAGTATCATGGCGGTCCAAGCTGCTGGGGCTGTTTCTTCCCCTCAATAAAATGTCTCTATTCATGCTAGTCCGGCTCATAACAACAACCCTCATTCACTACAAAAGGAGTATCATTCTGTTGTGCCTCCTCCAAATCTTACAAATGCTGGGGGTGGTCCTTCACCAACGATGCCTGACAACCGTACAGCAGTTGTTTTCCAACACCTGCTTAATCAACAGGATGCAATTGATTCTCTGGTTGCCCGTCTCGACACCATATTATACAAAGACGAGCTTCAGAAGATGGGGGTATCTCAACCTTATCCTCCTGAATGGGAGAATGCTACTTGCCCTCCTAACTACAAGCCGCTGACGCTAAATTCATTTGATGGGTTGACTTCTCCTCATCAACACATGACATACTTCAACACGCAGACTCTACACTTACCCAGGGACGATCCGTTCTTGTCAAAGCTGTTTATTAGCACATTGCAGGGGGTAGCTTTTGAATGGTTCTGCAGTCTGTCTGACGGTTGTATCAATTTATTTAAAGCCTTGAAGAGGTTGTTCCTCAACAGGTTTTACGAGAGTGACATGCATGTTATTATGTCCACCCTCATCGAGACCAAATAAAGAAGGACTGAGTCTGTCATTGCTTTCATCTAACGCTTCAGGCGGCTAGCGTTGAAGATGCCCTTCAGTGTACCAGACTCAGAACTTATGGATAGTTGTCGGCATAACTTCCTTCCTACAGTAAAGTTCTATCTGGATATACATAAATGTAATGCCTATAGTTCGTATTACATATTTTAAAATACGTGTACGTATTTTATCTTGTATTGCATAATTTCTTGCTTGGCTTATCTTGGCATTACATGGCTTGGTCTATTTTGGGTTAGTTTGGTTAGGCTTGGGTTGCCTTGGTTCATCATGAACCAAGGGGAGAACCCTTACCTACCACCACCATCATCATTTATTAACCCATTCCCTCATTCTCTCTCTTTATTTACTACTTCTTCTCCACCATTACTTCTTCAACCACCAGGAGAGAGAGAGAGAGAGAGAGAGCTTATGCAAGTGTAGCTTACTTCATGGAGGAACTTACTTTTTATTGTTCCATTCTCTTCCTCTCGAGATTCTAACACACTTTAGTACATAGCATTTCCAACTTCTATGGCTCAATTTGTGTAGATCAAAGTTTATAGTATTTTCGGATTTATTGGATTTTGATCTACTTAACATTGTTATTTCTAAATTTTGATGGTTCCATGTTGTGGAAAATTTTATTCTATCCTATTTTGACCTATGGAAGTCCGGATTTGGACTCTAGATGAAGGTTTTGTGGAGCTTGGAAAGCATGGCTTCATGGTGTTCTTCTTCTCGAAAATTGGAAGAAGAAGAACAGTTCTTGACCGCATTTCATGCGGCAAGTGTACTTTCAACTGCATAAGCCTGGGCAATTTTCAGCCGTATAGACTTCTGTCTCTATCCAGCCGCATAGAGCCTCAGCACGTCCAGCCGCATGAATATTAAATACTTGCAGCCGCATAGGCTTGACTAAACCCAGCCTTATAAGCCCCGACCCTTCTCAGCCGCATAAGGCCGAGGCTACTCTGAGCCACATGAACTTATTGATCGAGCCGCATGGCACTGCTTAACCGAGTCGTATAAGGCTCGTAAGCTCCGCAGCCGCATATGCAGTGATGTCCTTCAGCCGCATGAGCACGCGCTTTTGAGCCGCATAAGTTCCTTCCCTTCCGCAGCCGCATAACCCTGAGTTCTCCGCTTCCGCATGAGCCCCGCATCAATTTCAGCCGCATAAGCCTGAGTTCCTTCTTGAGCCGCATGACATTGCTCCCCTCGGCCGTATAGGCTCTTCCTTCCTGAGCCGCATGCGCCTACCCACGTCCAGCCGCATAAGCGCACAGTCCTCAGCCGCATATGCTCCCCTGTTCCCCTAGTCGCATGGCTCTCTCTTCTGTCTTTTCTTTATTATAATTATTGTTATGTATTATTATTATTATTATTAAATTCATGTATCATATTTATGTTTATAACATATAAATTTTGGCATATTTCTTGAACAAGATAGTGGTCCGCCGTGGCGCACTCTCGACAAACAAACTGACATAAAATATCATGACATACTGTTACGACAGCTAGCCTGACATGACAAGTATGAATGACTTGGACACCGTGGGCGATTGCATTTGAATAAATAAACCAGTACTATCTTGCATCATGTCTAGGATAGGGATCCCTGAGTACCACGGTCAGGGATACCTACAGTAATTGACTAAGGCTAATAAACTAGAATAATTTAGTAGACATGAAGAGATTCCCAGCTACAGGCAATCCCGTTATCTGGACACATTAAGTGGACTTGTAGCCTACCGACGAGTAGGGCACATTTCGAGCACACAGTCACTTGTTGCATCCTTCATAAACGAACATTCTACCAGGATAACCGGATGGTCTGCAGGACTTGTGGCTGTTGGGATAATCTCATTGCATCTTGCTAGTAACTAGGCCTGTGATAATCCTAATTAGTTAAAAGTATCAAGCCGTACTCTTGATTGGCCGTGAGTGATTGGATGGAGTTTATTCCAGCTTAGTCTTATCATGATCTTGTGCAAGATTGTGATATGACATGATTATTGATGCTTGCCTTAACAATAATGATCGGGGGTCCAGTTCTGTTCAGGCGAAGGGTTACAACCCCGGTCCTTGTTTGGTTTAAGGATTGTAACCTGGCTCCCGGAGCAGTTCTATGTCCTCTCTTCGTTTATTGTCTTATTGCAACACCATGCCATGTTCGTCATGTTTTACCTTACCTTAATACCATGATTACTTATACTGGTCTTAGCAATAAAGATCAGGGGTCCAGTTCTGTTCAGGTGAAGGGTTACAACTCCGGTCCTTATTTTGTTTAAGGGTTGTAACCTGGCTTCCGGAGCAGTTCTGTGTCCTCTCTTCGTTTATTGTCTCCACTGTACCAATAGTATTTGAGACGGGTTTCTATTCAGGTGAAGGACTGCAACCCCAGTCCTTGTTTGGTTTAAGGGTTGTGTCATGTCTACTTGAATGGTTTCCTCGTACTCAATTTACTGTTGTCATCTCTATTATTATCAGTTCTTTATTTATTATCTTTAATATTTTATTATGATATGCTGGTTTTAGTTCCTAAGTGAAGCCTCCTTTGTGGCACTTGCTCTTTCTGGGGTCTGACCTAGCTAGTTTTGTATGGCCAGATATCGGAGCAGCACCAGAGGATCTACTGACCTTCCAGCCAGATGGTGACCACCAGGCGTAACCCTGGCAACGAGTGGGTTTCTTTTGTTCTCCTACTTTATTGTAAAATTATTTTGAGACATTTAGCCGACGAGCACTTGTTAGCTCGGTTGCACCTTTATTTACTGTCTGCCTACGGGTTGTAACATGATTGACAAATCCTCGGGTTGATCATGTATCACTGAACTCTTGCTAGTCTTGACATTTTGTACGACTAGCTTCATGATCATCCAATATGTAATGTGTCACGCCCCAATTCCAAAATACGGAACCGAGCCACGTGACAAGGCCAGCGAGTACCACTCCCAATGATTTATCCAATTTAATGGAACCATGAGAGTAGCACTTAAGCTGTAATATACAGTAATATAGAGTAATGCCCAGACAATCAAGGTACTAATCTCATCCACTAAATGAAAATCAAGGAACACATAGTGAAAAATTATGAAATAAACCACAATGTGCTGAAATAACATAGTCTGAATGTAGTCATAAAACAACCACTGAACGAAGGGTTTTACGAAAATAATTCTGCTGATACAATACTGAATGAAAATGAAATACAAGAAGATGACGACATGCTACTAGATAATGAAGCCAGAAATAAAGAAAGTGCTTTACCAATCGGCTACTCTGCTGGATCGATCTCGTCGTCAACTGCAAGTCCTGCTCCAAGCTCAACTTCGGATCCGTAGACCTCAGAATAATCGTCTAAATCTGGAGAGAAAACCAGGTCCTCAGAGGGACGCAACAAGGTACATAATATACAGGCCAAAAGTACGATAGTAAAGGGTGATATGATAAAATAAATAAGACATAAATAAAGTGGGTGAACTACCGTAACCAACTAGTATGAAATGCAATTTAAGAAACGTCACTCGAACACGTGGGCTGTCACGATGTAATCCGGAGTTCTGATACGGAACTCCAGTGACTATGAGAATCCGCAGTTCCGATAAGGAACTGTAGTAACTATGAAAATCCGCAGCTCTGGTAATGAGACAGCGGTAACTCTGTGGGAAAGTAGCCCAAGTGCACGGTGTATGTTTCTCCCCGCCCATGTGACTTCACGAATCGTGTCTACGAGTCGCTCGGTCAGACCTCTAGCTAGTATACGAGTCATAATTAAATGGTAATAGTGCACGCATATCAATGTCATCGTCCTAGGATCAACTCGAATCTCCGTATAACAAGATGTAGACAAGTACAAAAATCCGTCAGTAATGTAGTGTCACATGAATATGTCCTAGGGTCAGAGTGTATCCCGCAACGAATTGTCGCGGTATCGTAAATGTAAAATGTCTAGGTTCGATACCCGATGACGTTAACGGCCATCGGCACCCGAATGTGATTCGGACGCGAAGTATCGAATGCAGCCCTATGTGTTGCTCTAATATACTCATAAAAATATTTTAAGAATTTCAAATAATGTAACTGAAGTACAATAATGGCAAGGTACACTTGCCTGGCTCCGGACGCTGAAGATGAAAAGCTGGTCCAGCGTCCAAGTTCTGAGTGTCGAAGAGACCTAGAGGAAATATTTAACTAATTAATATCAAGTTTAAAAATATATGACATATACAAATGTTATTATTATTCTTAAGCAAAAAAAAAAAATTGGATTTTAAGTTTTAACTCAAATATTAGAACTAACAACCTTCTCCTTCTTCTTTTTTTTTCAGAAAAAACAATATTTAGAGTATATATATAAAAAATACTATGGTCAGGACTAACCAAAAGGATGGCAAAAATCATGTATTGAAGGGAAAAGAAAAAAAATATTAAGTTGAAATTATACAACCCAAATAGCATCTAACAAAAAAAAAACTCATATACCAAAGAATTTCCTGTCAACCCAAGCCAAGGTTTGAACCCTTGATCAGCCACACACCAACCAATCCCCCCACCAGTTGAGCTAAGGCTCAAAGGTGTGAGATTTCGGGTCTCCCTGATAAATCACCCTCTGTTTGCACTCCTAGGTAGGAAAGGGAACACCATAAAGGAAAAATAAAAATCAACCCACAAATAACAACCTCAAGATTCGAACCTGAGACCAAACATATACTATCCCTTCCACCAACCAGTTGAGCTAATGCTCCTCGCTGTTAGATTAGGCTTATTATCCTTATCAATCCCTCAACCCTGTTCTCACGTACAACATACTAAAAGCTTCTTTTAATTACTACTTAGCATATGTCCACATTTAACATTTTCCAACGCCTATATACCAGCATTCATCTTATATATATTTCCCATAATTTCTAACAATAAGGAGTTCTCTTCCTATTCTTCTTCTACAATATTTTCTTCCATCATCTACTCTATATGTTGGTTTTTTGATGTGTTGTTGCTTGGGAAGCAACCTATTTGTGATTCAAAAAGGCACTCCATTCTTTTAGTCCCACATGGGAAAGGAGGAAAAGTTCTCCTTTCCATATAAGGCTTTCCCCTCCTTAGTGGGTTAGTGGGTTGTGTAGGGGATGGGCTACATCTCATCCAACCCGCGAGCGGGTGCGCGATTTAATGCACGTTTTTGACGCGTTTATTTGTCGCGCACTTAGCACTTGGCGCGGCGCGGACCGGACCAAGGGTATAAAGGTAATTTTCTATCTCTTTTTAATTATTATTATTTGATTTAATTTTTTGGTTCGGTTGCCTGGTCTTCCGCAAGAACTGTTACCACGTAATTCCGTTACGGGATTTGTGGATCGCGGAGATAATTCTGGCCACGTACAGAGAGATTTGATTTTAAAATCAAATCAGGTGATCTGTTGGATCAGATACGAAAAATCTTTTCTCTCTCTCTCTTCCCCGTTCGGAACTCTGTTCGTACAGAAGAGAAAAGTTGCAACCAGAACCCTCCTCCACCTCCTTCCGTCCAACTCTTTCTCTGGGCAAGGCTGTGATCGATCGAGGGATTCACTACCGGGTGCACGGTGCTGTGGATCGAAGGATTCGTTGTATCTCGGGGATAGATCGCTGGAACCCGCTGCACAATTGTGGGGGCGAAATTCTATTCTAAGGACAGCGTTTGTAACGTGCCTCGAATCCTAAACTCTTAATTCCTGTTCTGAATTTTACTTCTTCTGATTGCTTGCGTTAGGAATTCTGTCTAATATTTCCATCAATCTTAGAATAGAATTTTCTCCTGTTTGTTTTATTCCTACGCACGCACTATGAATCCCACAGCAGAGGAATTCTCGACCAATATTCATAACTCCTCCAAACCGGAGAAGTTTGACGGTCAGAATTTCAAGCGGTGGCAGCGCAGGATGACCTACTGGTTAACCTGCCTGAAATTGTCTAAAGCTCTCAAAGAGCCTAAAACACTGCCTGATTTACACGAACCTGCTAGAACCTTTGAATTAGAATCATACAATGAGACAGACTTTATTTGTCATGGAAAAATTCTTAGTTGTCTATCTGACACGCTGTATGATATCTACTGCACAACTACCACTTCCAGAGAGCTTTGGAAAGCCCTCGATAAGAAATACTCCAATGAAGGAGCAGGTTCTGAGGTTTACATTGTAGACAGGTTCTTAGAGTTTAAGATAGTTGATGAGAAGTCTGTTGTTGAACAGACTAACACCCTGCAAACAATTATTCACGAGATGTCTCAGAAAGACATGCCACTAGCTGATAAATTTCTGATTGCTTCTTTTATAAATAAATTACCTCCATCCTGGAAGTCCTTTGGCTTAAAGCTGAAACACAATAAGGAACCCATGTCCTTAGATGAACTGTTTGTCTCTCTCCGCATTGAGGAAGAGAGTAGAACTAGGGACAAGGAACCCCTGAGTACTGAATTCGAGGCAAAGTTGCATATTGCTGAGTCCAAGGGAAAGCCTAAGGGCCAACCTTTTCAACAGAGGAACAACCCCCAGAACAGAAACCCTGCAAAGAAACAATTCCTGAAACCAAAACCTGTTATTGGGAAAGACAACAGGCCAAAGCGGGAATGCTATAACTGTGGCAAGCCTGGTCACTTTGCTAGGCAATGTCGCCACAAGAAGAAGGGTCAGGGATTCCAGAATCCTGATCGTCGAACTCCTGCTGCTGACGCTCCTGTTGTTCCTCAGGCTCACGTAGTCATAGCCGGGACCGAATCTATCGGTACCGATGATCTGAGGTTTGTAGCTGTATGTTCTGGTTTTGAAACCTCGTATCAGCCTACTGATTGGTGGGTTGATACAGGGGCAAATGTCCACGTATGTCCTAATATTGATTCATTTTCCTCCTACCGACAGGTTGAGGAAGGCGAATCAGTAGCTATGGAAAACTCGAGTGCTGCCAGAGTGCTTGGAAAGGGAAGAGTGAATCTCAAGTTGTCTTCGGGCAAGATTCTCCCTTTGCATAATGTGCAGCACGTACCGGACGTGAATAAAAATCTGATTTCTGGATATTTGTTAAATAAACATGGCTACAAACTAGTTTTTGAGTCTGATCGAGTTGTAATCTCCCTAAACGGGAATTTTATTGGGAAAGGCTATGTTTGTGGGGGTCTATTTAAACTTTCTGTTGATATTTCTTGTAACTCTGTTACTTCTAGTTTAAATAACATTGCTTATAATAATGTTTCTGCTGCAAATGCATTATCTTCCAATATTGATAGCTATAATGTTTGGCATGGTCGCTTGGGACATGTGAATTTTAATTCTGTTAAAAGAATGTCTGCTTTGCAGTTAATTCCCAAGATTGATATGAGCAGGAATGATAAATGTGAGATTTGTACTCAAGCCAAACAGCCTAGAAAATCCTTTCATTCAGTTGAAAGGAATTCTCAGCTTTTGGAGCTTATTCACAGCGACATATGTGAATTAAACGGTGTCCTCACTCGTAGTGGTAAGCGTTACTTCATAACTTTTATAGATGATTATTCTAAATACTGCTATGTTTACTTACTTAGAACAAAAGATGAGGCTCTTAGTAAGTTTGTTTCTTTTAAAGCTGAAGTTGAAAATCAGCTTGAAAAGAAAATAAAAATTCTTAGGTCTGATCGTGGGGGTGAATACACCTCTGCTGATTTTGACTCCTTTTGTGAATTACATGGAATAATACATGAAGTGACTGCCCCGTATTCTCCTCAGCAGAATGGGGTAGCAGAAAGAAAAAATAGAACTTTTGTTGATATGATTAATGCTATGCTAGGTAGCTCTGGTTTAGCTGATAATTTGTGGGGGGAAGCCTTACTTTCTGCATGCCACATTCTTAATAAAGTTCCTTTTAAAAAGACTGATAAAACCCCTTATGAGTTATGGAAGGGCAGGAAACCATCTTTGAAATATTTCAAAGTGTGGGGGTGTCTTGCAAAAGTCTCTGTCCCTCCTACTAAGAAAAGAAAATTGGGACCCAAGACCGTAGACTGTGTATTTTTGGGTTATGCTCAAAACAGTATTGCTTATAGATTTCTTGTTATTAAGAGTGAGGTTAATGGTATTGATGCAAACACTGTTATGGAATCTAGAGATGCTACCTTCTTTGAAAATGTCTTTCCTTTGAAAAATAGAACTCCTAGATCTTCTATGTCTGCACAAGTTCCTATTGCAACTTCTAGTTCTCAAGAAGAAACCCTAGTAGAACCTAGGAGGAGCAAAAGGACCAGGAGAGAACCGAACCTAGGAGAAGGGTTTTTTTACTTACCTTGTAGAAGAGGACCCTATATCTTATCAAGGGGCTATGTCTTCTGTAGATTCACTATTTTGGAAAGAAGCCATTAATAGTGAAATTGATTCTATTATGTCAAATAGAACTTGGGATTTGGTTAACCTTCCTGTAGGTTGTAAACCAATTGGTTGCAAATGGATCTTCAGGAAGAAGCTAAGACCTGATGGGTCTATTGAGAAGTTCAAAGCAAGGTTAGTTGCTAAAGGGTTCAAACAAAGGGAAGGAGTAGACTTCTTTGACACATACTCTCCAGTTACTAGGATTGCCACAATTAGAATGTTAATTGCTATTGCATCTGTTCATAAACTGTTTATTCATCAAATGGATGTAAAAACTGCATTTTTGAATGGAGATTTACAGGAAGAGATTTACATGGAACAACCTGAAGGGTTTGTTGTTCCAGGACAAGAACACAAGGTATGTAAATTGATTAAATCTCTTTATGGGCTGAAGCAAGCGCCAAAGCAATGGCATGATAAATTTGATAAGGTTATTCTATCTTATGGTTTTGCTATTAATGATTCTGATAAATGTGTATATAGCAAAACTGTTGGCAGCTCATGCGTAATATTGTGTTTATACGTTGATGATATTCTTATTTTTGGCACTGACATGGATATTGTTTATGATATCAAAAGTTTTCTGTCTCAAAATTTTGATATGAAAGATTTAGGACCTGCTGATGTGATTTTAGGACTTAAATTAAGTCGCACTTCTGAGGGAATTGGTATCTCCCAATCTCATTATATAGAAAAGGTCCTGAAAAGATTTAACTATTTTGACTCTAAACCTGTAAGCACTCCATATGATGCAAGTATCAGGTTGAAGAAGAACAAAGGAGACAGTGTGGCTCAGCTGAAGTATTCTCAGCAAATTGGGTGTTTGAACTATATTGCTAACCGTACCAGACCTGATATTTCCTACGCAGTAGGAAAGCTTAGTCGGTACACAAGCAATCCGAATAGTTCACACTGGATTGCCTTAGAAAGGGTAATGAGATACCTGAAGGGTACTTTATCCCATGGATTATTCTATGGAGGATACCCATCTGTATTGGAAGGGTACACTGATGCAAACTGGATCTCAGATACAGATGAGACCAAAGCCACAAGTGGATATGTATTCACAGTTGGGAGGAGCTGCTGTCGCTTGGAACTCAACCAGGCAGACCTGTATATCTAGATCGACTATGGAGGCAGAGTTCATAGCTCTTGACCTCACCAGTGAGGAAGCAGACTGGCTCAGGAATCTGGTAACAGATATTCCTCTGTGGAGCAAACCAGTTCCTGCTATCCCTGTACACTGTGACAGCCTAGGCTGCTATAGCAAAGGCTCAAAGGACAAGCTATAATGGAAAATCCAGACATATACGTCTGAGATACAATCGGGTGAAGCAATTGCGGTCCAGTGGAGTAATTGCAATTGACTTCGTCAGATCAAAGAACAATCTAGCGGATCCTCTAACTAAAGGTCTCTCGAGGAGACTAGTGTTGGAGACGGCAAGAGGAATGGGGTTGAAGCCCTTAGATTGAGTCACCTCAAAGGCAACCCAACCTTCGATTGGTAGCACCAAGAAAAGGTTCAATGGGTAACAACAAAATTGATGTGTGACTGGAAAGCACTATATAGATGTAATTGTAATGAACCATTCCTCTACTATATAGTGTTGATCTGCAATAAAAATGAGGTTGATTGTAAAATCTTAATGAATTTGTGGCTTGTAAAGCAGGGTATATAAATTGCAGAATACCCAAAAGATTCACCTATTTGGGAGTGAAAGTGGGGCCGCTTTCTATGGGAACTCGGGCTGTTCTCTAGAGCTCTCAAGAAACCGAGATAAGCACATGGCCGAAAAGTGCACAACTGTTGATACGATCAAATGCCTGCATTGTGTTTGTGTGTACGTTGAGTATGTACAAATAAGATCCTAAGTTCAAGACTTACGTCACTTTGGGTCTGTATAGATGAAATGTACAACACTAAGGGGAGGTTCAAGTCCGGAAGACACCTTCCTCTGATACACAGTGTAACTGTCCATATCTTATTCTCTTTCCTATCGTTCTATCGATCTATATCATTTTTTTTGTCCCTTTTTGAATCATGTGGGGGATTGTTGGTTTTTTGATGTGTTGTTGCTTGGGAAGCAACCTATTTGTGATTCAAAAGGCACTCCATTCTTTTAGTCCCACATGGGAAAGGAGGAAAAGTTCTCCTTTCCATATAAGGCTTTTCCCTCCTTAGTGGGTTAGTGGGTTGTGTAGGGGATGGGCTATATCTCATCCAACCCGCGAGCGGGTGCGCGATTTAATGCGTTTTTTGACGCATTTATTTGTCGTGCACTTAGCACTTAGCACGCTTGCGCGCCGCGGACCGGACCAAGGGTATAAAGGTAATTTTCTATCTCAGTTTATTTTTATTTGATTTATTCTTTTTATTTCGGTTGCCTGGTCTTCCGTAGAACTGTTATCACGTAATTCCGTTACGGGATTTGTGGATCGCGGAGATAATTCTGGCCACGTACAGAGAGATTTGATTTTAAATCAAATCAGGTGATCTGTTAGATCAGATACGAAAAATATTTTCTCTCTCTCTCTCCCGTTCGGAACTCTGTTCGTGCAGAAGAGAAACATCGCAACCAGAACTTCTCTCCTCTCCTCCGTCCAACTCTTTTTCTGGGCAAGGCTGTGATCGATCGAGGGATTCACTACCGGGTGCACGGTGCTGTGGATCGAAGGATTCGTTGTATCTCGGAGATAGATCGCCTGGAACCCGCTGTACAATTGTGGGGGCGAAATTCTATTCTAAGGACAGCGTTTGTAACGTGCCTCGAATCCTACTCTTAATTTCTGTTCTTAATTTTACTTCTTCTGATTGCATGCATTAGAAATTCTGTCTAATACTTCCAACACTTTTCGGACAACATTTTCAAATCTTTACCGTTTACATGATGAAGTAGTGTGACTTTAATCCAAATGCAAATCTTCCAAGTTCCTCTTCCCTATCTCCGCGATCATAATCTAACTGCTATAAGGAAAGCTTTTATGTACATTCCGGATAGAGTGTTCGATACATTCTCCGACAGGACACGATTCTACACTTTCCACTTGACTCTGTTACAAACAAGGCTCAAAAAACTCATTTTTTGGTATCGGTTGTTTTTTTTCACCTTTCCTGCGAGTACTCGGTTTCGGTAGCAGCATCATTTAGAGCAAAACATACGAGTGATGGATCTAACTAGATGTACGTGGATTGGACTCACAACGTGGCAGTATTGGACTCGTGTTTTCTCCCATTATGTCATAACTGTTAGTCCCGGGGCTTGATCAAAGATGGAAAAACTGATGCAATCGAGATCTGAGATGTCACACAAAAACTTTGCAGTGATCAAACTCAAGATCTTCGATGGTACAATAAAACAAATAGCCAAATTACAATCTGAATGAGGGAAATAGAGAAGAGAAGATCTCTCGTTCTTTCTTGCAAACGTATTACAATTGGGACAGAACGAGTTACAATAATTTGGAGGAAGATTAGATGAAGAACAGTTGCTGGGGTGTCAAAACACCGTTGCTCAAAGCAAGATTCCCCCCCCACACGATCTGCTTCCAGGAACCAGCAAGTTTGAAGAACTTGTGGAACGCTCGAAGTCACCTCTGTTCTGACTCCTCGGATGGACTTGCAATGGCGGTAGCAACTCTCTCTCTCTTTCTCCTTTTCTGACTTGTAATTTTCGTAGTAGTCACAAAGGAGGCCAGAAGAGAGTATTTATAGAAAGAGGGTGGAAACCCTAGCTGCCTCTTCAGTTATGGAAAGATTGAATCAAATCCCAAAAGATAGCAACGAGATTTAATTCAAATCCCACGAAATTAATTCAAATCCCACAAAGATAGGATCTGAATTAATTCAAATCCCACAAAGATAGGATCTGATTTAATCGTATTGATTCAGCCTTTCCATTACTGATTTGAATCTGCACAGTCAGCAGATCCCTCCATGCGGCAGCAGCAGCAGTCTGGCCGTATGGACCGCATGAGCCGCATGAGCCGCATGGACCGCATGAGCCGCATGGACCGCATGGACCGCATGGACCGCATGGACCGCATGAGCCGCATGTACCGCATGAGCCGCATGTGCCACATAAGACCGCATATGAGCCGCATAAAGACCGCATGACTGCTGACGTGCTAAGTGCAAAGTGCGCCAACAAAACGCCACATTACGCCTCATGAGCCCATGAGCCCGAGTCCGAGTCCGAGTCGCTAAGCCCCTTTGGGGCTTAGCTCCAAATGGAATTAATCCAAGAGAATGACAAAAGCATTAATGCTTAATCCTTGGAGCCTTATTCTTACCTCCTTGTAAAATCACCCACATGATTCCCTCCTTAGGGTCACCACCCCATGTGCATCTCTCAACAACACACCCAAGTATATATGTTGAGATAACTCATGGTGCATTTCCGATGTGGGACTAAAATTTACAAGGCATGTTGAGAGCAAGCTCTCTCCATGTAAAGAAAGCACCAACAATCCTCCACATATCACAACATATATATGTGTCCAGGGTTGAGCGTTCCCCACAGTAACTGTCCATTTTGCATTAGGATAGATGTCGCTGACGACTTGAATCTTCCCGCATGGGTTAAATAACAATGTGATACAAGAATGGACTACGCCTTGAATTCTGTACCACAATTATAATTCTTCCCACTCACAAAGTGTAGTTACTTGTGCTTCTGGCTGCACATTAAAGGCCCTGTGCCAGCCTGGTTTCAGTATATAATTTTGGGCGTCTACAAGTTTACCCTCAAGAGACGGCCTGATATCTCCTTCCATACACTATAGGTGAGTTCTTTATTAAAGAGATATGGCATGAAGCCTTGCGCTTCCTTGCGGTGCTACGCCGCTATGACATGGTCTGAAGCCGAGGCATTACCCCTACCTGGGAACCTCATTGTAGTGTCATACTACTGTAGCATGAGGTCACAAGCCTCTTTGTAGTGCCAAACTACCCAGCATGAAGCCTAAGGCTTCCTTGCGGTGTTACGCCGCAACGACATGGCTTGCAATGTCGAGGCTTTACCCCTACCTGGGTACCTCATCGTGGTGTCGTGCCACTGTAACATGGGGCCATCCTCCCCTTTGTAGTGCTGTCTACAACTCTTTTAATTACGTTATACAGCATTAGGCTACCTGCCTATTTGCGGTGCTACGCCGCTGTGACTTGGCTTGCAAAGCCGAGGCATTACCCCAACCTGGGAACCTCATGGTGGAGTCACCCCACTGTAGCATGGAGTTTCACTCCTTGTAGTGCTGCTCTACCGTGCTTCCTGTAAAGCACACCAGGCATTCACTCTGCCTGAGAACTCATTAAGGCGTTTAAGCCAACCTTCCACAGGATCTATTTTTTCCGCAGAAAAATACATAGTAGACAACAGTGATTATGGGTCCGTATCCCTTCCATGTTCCAGAGAACAAGTACCCACTGTTACCTGATAGTTTTCCAGTCAGTGATCCTCCTTTGAACCAAAAGTTAGATGCCTAGTAGATTTCTCTTTGAACTAATAGCATAAAACTTTATGGTAGGATTACAAAGACACACTATCAGAATGCCTTCAAGCCCATTTTACAAGCTATGTCATCGACCAACTGGCACTTGAGGCCCTTTGTGAACGGATCTGCCAGGTTCTCCTGACTCCGAATATCAACCACTGCAATTACACCTTTTTTGATAAGATCGTGTACTGCCCTGTGCTTCAACCGCACAGTCCTCTTCTTCCTGTTGAAGAGGTCATTTGATGCCACCGCCGCAGTCGCCTGGTTGTCACAGTATATCGGTATCGCCGGTATCTGAGCCCCAACCACTGGAAGATCATACATGAGCTCCCGAAGCCATTCTGCTTCATCTGTTGCAGTTTCAAGTGCATAGAATTCAGATTCTATGGAGGAACGAGAGAGTATAGTCACTACCAAAATACATGGATTTACCGACGGCCTTATCCGTCGGTAGTCCGTCGCCAAAAATAAATACCGACGGATTACCGACGGATATTTTGGTAAAACAGCCGTCGGGAATAACCTCATCGCTAAAACATATCCGTCGCTACTCCGTCGCTCAGCGACGACTTAGCGACGGAATACCGTCGGCGCATTTAAATATATATAGCGACAGATTACCGACTAGCTTTCGTCAAAACATGTATCAGGATATAGGGTTAGCGACGGAAAACTCCATCGCTAAAGAGTCGACAAAACCGTATCAGTGATTTTCTGATACCCAATATCCGTCGCTAATCTGTCGTAAATTTGTCGGTAAAAGCGTATCAGAGATTTTCCCATACGGCAGGTCGTCGTTATGCCGTCGCTAATCCGCCGATGTGTACGACGGATTAGCGTCGTATTAGCGACAAAACATCCGTCGCTAACTGCAAAATTTATGGACATCAAACAGAACCAGGTCGACGGACATTCCGTCGCTAAACCGTCGCTCAATGTAAAATTCTCCAGGTAGCGACGGATATTACGTCGCCAATCCGTCGATACATTAAATTCCTACAGTTAGCGACGGATAGTCCGTCGGGACTTTGTCGCCAGTCCGTCGTAAGTTAGTTGCCAATCCGTCGCGAAAGCTAAAATTTATGGACATCAAACAGCATCAGTTCGACGGATCGTCCGTCGCCAATCCGTCGTTTTATTGAAATGCTCCAGGTAGCGACGGATTTTACGTCGCTACTCCGTCGCTAACCGCAGTTTCTCCAGTTAGCGACGGACTATCCGTCGCTGAGTGGTCGCCAGTCCGCCGTAAGTTAGTCGCCAATCCGTCGCGAAAGCTAATTTCTGGACATCAAACAGCATCAGGTCGACGGATCGTCCGTCGCCAATCCGTCGCTTTATTGAAATGCTCCAGGTAGCGACGGATTTTACGTCGCCACTCCGTCGCTAACCTCAGTTTCTCCAGTTAGCGACGGACTACCCGTCGCTGAGTGGTCGCCAGTCCGTCGCTAACTGCTAATTTTTGAAAAAAAATACTGCAAACAGACTCTTTCCTGTTTATACAACACATCCAACACAATATCAAACATGCAAAATATCCATATACAACACCATATATCCATATCCAATACGAATATCCAACGTATCCAATATCCAATACCATATATCCATATGCAAAATATCCATATCCGACACCAATATCCAACGTATCCAATATCCAACAAAATATTACCAACACAATATATCCAATATCCAACATTAAATTATCCAAACATAAAAAAAATATCCGAACATACAATGTATCCAAATGTCTACAAAACCAACAACATAAACAAAATCAAACCCCGTCCGTCGGATCGTCTCGTGCTCGTGCCGCCGCATCCGCTTTGCGTATGTACTCCTCCACCGTGTGTGCCGGCACTTGGGACAAGACATGGTCTGGAAGCGCGCGTAGCTGCTCTGGCGACATCATGTCAAGGAGCGTCAAGATGGTGTTATCCGATACGATACGGGCGTCCGCAGAGCGGTTAAACGAAAGCCGTCCGGGGGAAGAAGGACCAGGTCGATCCGAAGCACCGGCAGCAGCAGTAGACGGACCGGGAGCAGACGGACCGGGAGCAGACGGATAGCGCCCCAACACTATCGCCCGCAAATCTGACACCGCGGAGGTCAGAGTCGCAAGCTGCGCCCTCACATCGTCAACCGGGGGCGCTGGGGGAGGCGGAGGCGGTGGATATCTCGGGGACGGCTGCAACGAGGGCGCCATGGAACCTAAGCCGTAGACGCGCCCTTTCCTAACGCCGCCGACGGATTCTACGAACACGTCGTCGTAGCGAGCGGTCATAGAAGAGTGCGTCTGGGTGGACGTCGTTTCGCCGACATTCTCGAAAGGGGGCTCGATCTCAAGCCGACTAAGTGCCTCACGATACGCAGCCTATCCAATGAATGTGTTTATACTATAAGTTTTCCTAAGTTATAATCTAAATCCTATGTTTCCCTAAGTTATAGTCTGAATCCTAAGTTTATCTAATTAACTTAACAATAATTATATTTCTAACATAAATCTCATAAATGTAAGTACTTACATCAGTCTCCTCGGCCCTCGCGTCGACGAAGCTCCCGTCCTTTCGCCTCTTGTGTGTATGCACGAATACATCGTGAGCGGTGACCGTCTCCGCCTCTTTTCCCTGCTTCATCGCCCGTTGGGCCTGCATACGTAGAATTTAATTAACTTCGTATATTAACAGTACGAAATTAAATAATAGAATGAATTTGAATTTGCGCTATCTCACCAAATCTGCACGCGTCGATGCGTGGGGCCTTGATCCCCCCGTATGCAGACCCGCGACCTGTCGATTAGCCTTAGCTTTCTCCGATTTCAGCTTGAACTGCGGAGTATCCATCTTCTCCAACATCTGCTCATAGTACTCCGCCCGGATCCAGTCCTTTCTCGTATGCGCCGTACGAAGGTCGTACACCGCATCCCGTATCTTCTTTCCGGCGGCGGCTTTGTAGGTCCTGCGGATCGCCTCCTCGCGATGGGGGGGCCACCAGAACGTCCTCTGACATACAAATTCAAATATCACGTAATAAAAAATTTAATGATTTAAAGAATAATTAATAATTCACCGACGGATTTATACCCTCATCTCGTCGAGCCAGACGTACTTCATGTCCTGAGGCACCTCAGAAAAATTGAGGTAGGGGCCATGGTAGTTATCCCGGATAATGCGCCCTAGAATCCGGGCAGCATCCCACGGGAAAAACCTATAAAGAAGCAACGACTGGATTATTAACTTGAATAAATGAAACAAATTTAATAAATTAACTTAAATTTACTTACGATTCACCAGCGGGCCATAGCTCTCGTCGGAACTCGCCCACCAGCCTCTCTGGTGGCATCGGAGGATCCGCGGGTCCGTGCACGTACTCCCCGGTAACAGGATGAAACTGAATCCCGGGGTACTCCGAGGCCCACCCTGCAGTAACTGCTGGGGCCCCTGCTGCATCTGCTGCTGCATCCGCCGGTACATCCGGTGGCGGAACGGATCCGCTAGCGGATGGAGTTAGGCCTGTCAATGGATAGTCGAAAATTCGAATCCGATTCGATTTCGTATCCGAATTTTCGGATATTATTCGAAAATTTCAATATCGGATTCGGATATCCGAGTAATTTTCGGATATTATCTTTTTTCGGATACGAATTCGGATATTATGATATTCGAATCCGTTAATATTCGATCCGATTTTAAATTATAAATTTCGGATATCAAATTCGGATATCCGAATATATATATATATATATATATATATATATATATATATATATATATATATATATATATATATGGCCGGTCATTTTTTTCCCTTCCAATTTTATGTTCCCAGACAGAGACTTGCATATTCACACTAGCAAGCAGCCTAGCAATAACTACATACATATTAATTATTATAAGGAAGATGAATGGGCCATTTTTTCCACTTCCAATACTCTCTTCCCAGTTCCCAGGCTCCCAGCTGGTACAATCACAATAGTAATAAATACATATATTAAATACTATAAAGAAGATGAAAGGCCACTTGCTCAGCTCTACACTTTTCATTTTTTTAAGGCATGAATGTAATTATGTTAAGAGCAGCCAAGCTTCTTTCACAGTTACACTTTCCTAAGCACCAATCTATATAAATATTTAGTAATACATATTACTTAATATTTAGAGAGAAAATGAAACGTTGGTTGGTCCAACTCTATTGGACGGTGGGCCTAGGTAACAGTACAGCTGGAAGGCTGGGAGTCTGGGACATTCTTATGTCCTATTAACTATTAAGTTATATAAAGGGCTTAGATCATTTCATTTCATGTCTCCATCTCTGGTCAGAGTTCAGACTTCAGAGTCTTCAGACTCCATAGTTGAAAGTTTAGGTAATCCACTCTTTCAGACATTTACTACTTCTCTTTTTCTATTCTAGCAATCTCCATTTCTTGTTGGGAGTACTAGCCGAATTCTTTTCATCTTCTTTCCTTGTTCCTCCTTAGGTTTCCACCAATTTAATCAAAAATCTTCTTTCGATTGAAGAAGGTATGGTTATTAAATTCTTTTTTTTCTTTAAGTAATCCTAACTTTTACTAAGGTTTTGGAGAGTTCTTCTCTTTGATTTCTCAAATTGTGTAAATTTTTTTTGCCAGATTGGGTTCAAAAACGAGCAAAAAAGGGAAGAAGAGCAAAAGTAAGTTTTTTTTTCCTGGAAAAAAATAGCATTAGATTTATATTTTTAGAATAGTTTGATGGTTATGACAAATTATTTGGAACAATATTTGATTAGATTCATATTTGTAGCATAATTTTATGCTTATGGTGAATAATTTTCCATAAAGATAGGGCTTTTAAGTTTTAACAATAACAATTGTCTCAAAAAAAAATATAACAAGTGTCTTTCCAAAAATTTTTTTGCATTTTTTGCGTAATTTCTTGTAGTGATTTAAATCCACTTTTCTCATTAAGTAATTGCCAAATAATTGGTAAGGTCTTTTTGACAACCTGAAACCTTAATACAAATACGAAGAATTATAGGATAATTAGCTCTTTTTAGATTTTTCTTTTCTTTGTTGTTCTGTTTTTTCCGTCATAAATAGACTTTTGTATAGTGGGTTCAACATTTTTTTGGTTTTACTTGTATACAATGAAGCTCATGTTGGTTTCATTTTTTTTAAAATTTGTAGATTGATAAAGATGTCAGAACCATCATCTAGTATTGTTGGTAGTAATGCTAGTGCTGCTCGTGCATCTGGCCTTCTTTTATCTCTAACACTCGATGGCACTAATATTCCTGATGAAAACTTAAGGCCTAGTGGTGTTGGAGAGAATGGAAGTCAAGCAACAGAAGAACAAAGAAAAAGAAAAAGGAGGTCTTTAGTGTGGCAAGATTTTGAAGAACAACGCTTAGCAGATGGTACTATTAATGCCATTTGTAGGCATTGCAAAAAATCATTTAATGGGGCTAGTTCAAAAGGAACTTCTCATTTGAAAAATCATGCAAATACTTGTCCGAGAAAACCATCAAATTGCCAAGGTCAAAAACTCTTGTCTGCTATAAATATTCCTAACAAACCTCCAAAATTAGGAACTTGGAAGTTTGATGCAGAAAAAACACGATTGGCTTTTGCTCGGATGATTGCGAAGCATGATTATCCATTCAATATGACCGAGCATGAGTATTTTCAAGAATATGTGAAGACCATCAATCCAACTGTGAGGTTTTATACAAGAAATACAGTTAGATCAGATGTTTTAAAAGTTTTTAATGACATGAAAGATGAGTTACTAAAGTTCTTTGATCAATTGTCATCTCGAGTTAGCCTCACGACAGACTTGTGGACTTTCGAGCATCAAAATAAAGGTTATTGTTGTGTAACATGTCACTACATTGATGATAATTGGGTGTTACAGAAAAAAATAATTGCATATCACATGATCCCATCTCCACACACTGGTATTGCACTTAGTGAATTTATCAAATCTACAACACTTACATGGAATATTGATAACAAACTGTTTGCTATTGCTGTTGACAATGCTTCTAGTAACGATGTTATGGTACGACACCTTAAAGAATGGCTTAATGATAAAGATGCATTGTTTCTTCATGGCAATATGTTTCACATTAGATGCAGTGCACACATTTTAAACCTCATTGTGCAGGATGGGTTGAAAGTGGTAGATGGGCTGTTAAAAAAAATTCGAGATAGTGTTAACTTTTGCAAATCCTCTCAAAGTAGAAAGCAAAAGTTTGAAAATGCATTATCTCATACAAAGTTGGTTGGTAAGGGAGTAGCAAGTGATGTCTCAACTAGATGGAATTCAACATTTCTTATGCTTGAGAGTGCATTAGATGTACGTTTAGCATTTGTGCGTTTGAAAGAGTTATCTCCTGATTACACATGTTTGCCTACACCAGAAGAATGGAAGAAAGGTCAAGTGATTTGTGATTGCTTAAGAGTATTTTATGATGCTACACTTCAATTTTCCATGGTTAAGTATCCTTCTGCTAATTTTTATTTCAAAGGAGTTTTAGATGTTTATGGGAGCATTCATGATTGGCTATCTAGTCAAACTGATTATATTCGAGATATGGCAAAGGTCATGAAAGAAAAATTTGACAAATATTGGGATGCATGCAATATAATGATGTGCATTGGCGTGGTATTAGATCCTCGTTACAAGTTTGAATTTGGTCTTGAAGAGATTTATGGTGAAGATTATTGTCAACCCTATGTCAACAAAATACGTGATCATTTGAATGAGCTTTACACTTCATATGGAGTGTCTTCTAGTCCTTCTCTGGAAAGTTGTAGCAATTCTTTTGTTACTAATTTGGATTCACCGAGATCTACTTGTGAGAGTAATAATAATATGAACTCAAGTACTTCAAGGATGGAAGAAAAATTTCAGAAGTTAAGGATGCAAAAATTGGGCAATTCACAAGAAGCTAAAAAAAGAACAGAATTAGAAAAGTACCTGGCAGATGATTGTGTTCCAATAAGTCAGAAAGATTTTGATATATTATCTTGGTGGAAAGCTAATAACCCCACTTATCCGATACTTGCAAATATGGCTCGTGATATCTTAGCAGTTCCAACATCAACTGTAGCATCAGAGTCAGCCTTTAGTTGTGGTGGTAGAGTAATTACCGAGCATCGAACTTCTTTGGCTCCGGATATAGTGGAAGCTTTAAATTGCATTAAGGATTGGTTGCCATCCCTTAAAAGTAAGTAATTTATTTATATGTTGTAATTTTTTATAATTTTAATGTTTGTATTGTTATTGGTCTAATTTTATTTTCCTTTTTGTTTTTCCATGTTTGAGTTATAATAGATAGTGACTTGGTCGATGTGCCAGAAGTTATGGATCTGACTGGTTCTTCACCTGCAACAAATTAGCTAGGTAAGCTCTTTTTTCTTTGCTTTTGAAATATGTGAAAATTTTATTTTAACTAATTAGTGGAACAAAGGAATAAAGCAAAAGCATTTATGTTGTCTGCTGAAGCATATCTATATAGTACAATTATGGAAGTGTTTCTCTTCATGTCAGAAAACATAAATGCTTTTGCTATGTCCAATTTTCTGACATGAAAGCATTGACGTGGAAGTGTTACTAAGTCCAATTTTTTGTCAGCATGGAAGTGTTTCTCTATAGTAACACTTCATAATATTCAAAAGCATTTATGTTTTCATGTCAGAAAATTGGACATAGTAACACTTCCATAATCCGAAGTGTTTCTCTATATGAGTATGAGCATAAAGCATTGACATGGTTTTATTACGAACTGAACACAAGCTCCTTCTCTAGCTCATAAACTCTGAACACAAGCTTCCGATTTTTTTTGGAATTTTGCAGGTTGCTGTTTTTGATTGTCTCAGACTCTTGTTTTGTGGTGAAGGCATCTGAATTTAATTGTTACAGGCTCTATTTTTGATTTTTGAACGAATTTAATAGGAGAAAGTATGGTCTCTACTAATAATACTTATCATGATCCTTTCTATTGTGATACTTATTATGATATTTTTTTACTGTGCAGATGGACAACAAATTGCAACTAATTTTCATGATCGCATGGTTCACACTAGCAAATGGGAGCATATATTATTGAAGATGGGAGATTATTTTGTGTCGTTGGTTGACCGGGTGTTGACTAAATCCATGCTAGATGCTGCAAATGCAATATATAGCTTAAATCATTTTGTATCTTTTTGAAGCTGCAATATATAATAGCACAAATCATTTTATGTAGCTGGTTATCGATTGTCAATTGACTGTTGTTGTGGTACTGGTCTTTGCATATTAAATTTTAGTTTGGTTATCTCCATTTTTAATGAATATTTATTTTATGGATGGATTGTAAAGATTATCATAGTTTATCAAATTTTGAATATTATGAAGTTCGGATATTCGAATAATAATTAAATTTTTAGTATTTCGGATTTCGGATATTCGAATAATAACATGAGACTTGGTAGATTTGATTTTTTTATCTTATCGGATCGAATCGGATTTTATCCGATATCCGTTAAACTAGACGGATACGAATTTGAAGTGTTAAAAGAAATATCCGTTCGGATATCGGATCGGATTCGGATATTATAAAAAAAAATCGGATACGGATACGGATATAGCTCTATCCGTACCAATAAGCATCCGTTGACAGGTCTAGATGGAGTCACAGGCCTCGACGACGATGTCGGTGGCACCGAGGAAGAATGACGGCGGAAAAAGCCTGTGTCCGGGCTCTCCAAGTCGGGATCGGAGGTCACATCCGGGGAATGCGGCTGGCGACCACGACCGCTACCACCACGCCCACGCCCACGCCCACGACCACCACCACCACCACCACCGCCGCCACCGCCGCCGCCGCCACGACCACGGCCAGCACCACCAGTACGGGTGCTCGCAACCATGCCCTGTAAATAGAACACATAAACAAAATACCGACAACATAGATTTATAAATGAATATAAATCTAAACATATCCATACCAGCAGCAGGGCGATGAGTGCCGCCCAGACGAGTAGGCCTAGGAGTGCCATCTGCAAAAAGAAACTCATACAATAATACGCAAATATCCCAAACTGAAATAAATATTACAATCAGAAGTGAAGTACGAATAAAAGCTAGATACACAAAATCTGATAAAATCACGCACCAATACAACAAAGTATAATTCTTGTAACTTTTGATGAAAGGGCATCTTGTGTTCCACTAGACTTGTAATTGTAAATCCAAATGTAATAGGGTAATTTAGGATTCGAGACTAGATATTGGGTGCTTCAAGATACAACTAAAATATAGCGATATTTAATCATCGTCATCGTCCTCTTCCTCGGCCTCGGCCTCATCATCATCATCATCCTCATCGTCGAATTCATCTGTATCCTCATCCTCATAAAGTTCTTCTTCTTCTTCTTCTTCTTCTTCTTCAGTCTCAATACTTGGGACAAGACGCCTCTTTCTCCCCTGGTTGACATCTAAGTCTTGTATATCAACCTCTTCTTCCCCTCTATTTTCATCAGCAAGAGGTATATCAACCTCTAATTCAACATCTATGTCACAAGACTGTTGTCCCAAGTATTGGGGCTTTTCGATCTGGTCCTCTTGGTATGCTGGGCCTCCAACGTTGAATGTATTTCTAGATTTAATCTTGCATACTGCCCACCAGTCAAAGCGATCTCTACGACGCCTTGGGTAGCTTGTATAGTAGACTTGAACAGCCTGACTTGCTATCGCAAATGTGTCGGACCCTCTATACCTCCTGCGATGATTTATATCGACGAATCCAAATTGTTTATCGATTCTCCAACCGATATTTGGTGTCGTATCGAACCACTCACATTTGAACATAACAATATGCATATCAAATGGGGCACTATATTGTAATTCTACAATATCCCGAAGCACTCCATAATAGTCAAAGTCCGACTCGTCGTCATAGATTGTGCCTCTTATGCAAACACCAGAATCCTTCGTACTGAAGCCGTCATTGAGAAATTCGGCATTTATAGGATGTTGAGTTGTCTTAAACTTGAAGCCATTAACGACATAGCCGGGCCAAGTCTTTGCATGCTTCTTCGGTCCCAATGACAAATAACGAATGCTCTCATTTGCGAGTGTACTTGGTTCAGCTAATAAAACCTGTAAACTTTAAATGTTTTAGTTGCATATATATATTTAAATGGTAGCCGCATAACATATTATCTCAGTTACTTACGTAATCTCGAAACCATGATAGAAAGGTAAAATCAACCTCTCTTTGAAGTCCCTCATCGGTAATATCGGGTGTCCTTATTTTGACTTCATCTCTAAATACACTGTTAGAGAGAATAAAAATTAGTGTAGTCACTTACCTCACCAAATTAGAGATTATAACGAGGTGTAGTCACTTACTTCTCCAAATCTCTCACTTCTTGTATGTCACAATTTAACAAGACATATCGGTGAGCGGCATCATACTCATCGTCACTCAACCACCGTTTCTTACTAGCCCCAATAGGCTTGCCCCTTAAATTGAATATACCTCCTTCCTCAACGTCTTCGTCATTCCTTTGAGGTCTATTTCGATTTGTCTCAACATGAGTATCGAAATAAATGGAGCAAAAGTTTGACACCTCCTCGATAAGATATGCTTCGCATATCGAAGCCTCTATATGAGCCTTGTTGCCAACTTTCTTCTTTAGATGATGTAGATACCTAGAGAGACAAATTATCTTGAGAATTAACAATGAATTGTAAAATCCACTTAAATTATATCGATTATTATTTACCTTTCAAAGGGGTACATCCATCGATAATGAACAGATGCACCGACACGGGCTTCGTATGCTAGATGAATCGGTAGATGCTCCATACTGTCGAAGAAACCCGGTGGAAATATTTTCTCTAACTTGCAAATTGTTAAGACAATCTTCTCCTCAAGTTGTATCATATGTTGCACCGTGAGCTTAGTTGAACAGATATCCCTGAAGAATGTAGACAGCTCGGCCAACGGAACCCATACAGCAGAAGGCAACAACTCTCTCAACGCAATGGGCAGTAATCTTTCCATAAACACGTGGCAGTCGTGACTCTTCATTCCTGTTAGCTTGCGTTCATTGAGATCAACGCATCTAGACAAATTCGACACATAACCGTCGGGAAATCTTAAAGTAGATATCCACTTGCAGATTATTAATCTATCTTCCTTGCTCAATGCGTATGGCGCTATCGGCTTAGTTACTTGTCCACCAGCTCCCCTTTGTATCAAGTTTAGATTATGACGTTTGCATATCTCGGCCATGTCTTGTCTTGCTTTTGGATTGTCCTTCGTCTTTCCTTTAATATCCATAACGGTATTGAAGACATTATCGAACACATTCTTTTCGATATGCATGACATCAAGATTATGCCTAATAAGATTATCTTTCCAATAAGGCAAGTCCCAGAAGATACTCCGTTTGGTCCAGTTATGGCTTTGTTCGAACCCCTCGACACGATTGTTCGATGGATCTTCCATTGCGGTGGGCAATTCCTTTACATCTTCCCAAATATCGTATCCCGACAATCTGGCAGGAGGTTCAGAAAATTTTTGTTTTCCATATCTGAACGCGTCCTTGTTCTTTCGCCAAGGATGTCTCGTTGGCAGAAATTGACGGTGACAGTCAAAGAAAGAAGTTTTTCCTCCATGTCTAAGGCGGAACGCCTTACTATTTTCCATACATATCGGACAAGACATGTTGCCATGCATACTCCATCCCGACAGCATACCGTATGCTGGAAAATCATTGATTGTCCACATGAGTGAAGCTCTCATCTGAAAGTTTTGTTTTCTGGAAATATCATAGGTCGTGACGCCGATCTCCCACAACTGTTTCAGCTCATCCACCAACGGCTGTAAATATATATCGATGTTCTTTGTCGGATTTTTGGGACCGGGTATGATAGCTGTCAAGAACATATAAGGAGTCTTCATACACATCCATGGTGGCAGATTGTAAGGGGTAAGAATGACCGGCCAGCATGAGTATTGAGATCCCGACTGTCCGAAAGGGGCGAAGCCATCAGAACATAGCGCCAGGCGTACATTTCTAGGCTCTGCAGCAAAATCTGGATGACACAAATCAAAATATTTCCACGCCTCCCCATCCGAAGGATGTGACAATTCTCCTTCGTCCTTTATACGATCTTCACTGTGCCACGTCATGTGTTCTGCTGTATTCAGAGACATATACATCCTCTGTAAGCGCTTCGTGATCGACAAGTAATACATATACTTGTAAGGACGTCGTTTTCTAGTTGACTTTCCTTTTCCCTGTACTGTCTTGTAACGATCCGCATTACAGAACCAACAACTTTCTAATACGCAATTCTCTTTGTAATACAACATGCATTCGTTGCGACAGCAATCTATCTTCTCGTACTCCAGTCCCAGTTGTCGGACCATCATCTTTGACTTGTAGAAGTTTCTTGGGAGCTCTTTTGATTCCTTCGGTAACACCTCATTAGTTAATTGTGTGATCCGATCATAGCAAGCTTGTGGCAAGTTAAAATCAGACTTTATGTTCAACAACCGCATCGTCACTGACAGTGCAGAATGAGTCTCACAACCAGGATATAGAGGAGTATCTGCGTCCTTAAACATATCATAGAACTCCTTTGCCTCGGGATTAGGATCCTCCGGATCAAAATTAGGCCCTGCCGCAGCATACACCATATCTCGTGCAAGGTTCTGCATGTCTCCATAATCCACAGAGCATCCGTCGTCTTCGAGGACATCCGTTGCAGCATTATCATCAAAAGCATAAGTACCAGCTTCTGCAGCCTGTCTTTCTGAATATAATTCACCTTGCGATGACCACAGGCCGTAATCACGTACGAAACCCTTACGGGTCAAATGATCTCTCACAGTCATCACTTCTTCGAAACGTCTATTGTGACAATTAACACATGGACACTTGATTTTGTTATCGTCCATGTACTGAGTTTTGCTCATGGCATACTTAAGAAATACTTCCACACCTGCCTGAAAATCGTCACTCACACCAATTTTGCTCTCGTGTTGTCGTTTGTACATCCATGTACGATCAACAAAGTAACGATTCATGCTCGATTTGATGTGAATATCTGTATCGTAAGATAAACTAAACATAAGAATTAATAGCCCGATACCGATACTCATATCGTAAGAAAAACTAAACTTGTGGATAACACGCTAGGCCTACGACGAGGCTACTTAGTATCACAATCTAACATAATTAGTATATAATCATGTAACTGGTGGATCCGCTAGCTAGTAAGCCGGATGTACTTAATATCAGAGAGTATCAGATTAGTATCAGTATATAGGTTAGGTAGACCGTATCAAACGCATATCGGAATAGTAGGCCGAATAGGAGGTCGAGATAGTCGAATGAGAAGAAGGGAAGAAAGGAGGAGCAGATGGGTCCAGAGCCATGGTGGAGGAGGAGAAGTAACATGAGAGCAGTTTCCGCCGTAACATCTCCTGGCTCTGCTGGCAACTGAAGTCCAGATGCTACAAAGGACGATCCTTCGCTGAAATCGACTACAACACCCATCAGTTCAAGTTCATTCCTATATGAGTATATTCCAATGCCATAGAGGAAGGTCAACAAACTGATGGCTTCTATGGCATTGGAATCTACTCATATAGGAATGAACTTGAACTGATGGGTGTTGTAGTCGATTTCAGAGAAGGATCGTCCTTTGTAGCATCTGGACTTCAGTTGCCAGCAGAGCCAGGAGATGTTACGGCAGAAACTGCTCTCATGTTACTTCTCCTCCTCCACCATGGCTCTGGACCCATCTGCTCCTCCCTTCTTCCCTTCTTCTCATTCGACTATCTCGACCTCCTATTCGGCCTACTATTCTGATACCGATACTTTGAACCTTGATCTTAACCCAAACCTATATACTGATCGATACTAATCCGCTACGCCCGATACTAAGTATATACGGTCGATACTGATAGCGATAGTCCGATACCGATAGCGATAGTCCGATACCGATAGTTCGATCGATACCGATAGTTCGATACCGATAGCGATAGTCCGATACCGATAGCGATAGTTCGATACCGATAGCGATAGTCCGATACAGATACACATGGACCTACATATCTATATATCACTAGTAGCCATACTCCTCTACATACTACTCTACACTAGGATCTAGTAACCATATACTACTCTACACACTAGCTACGTAGTCATACTCTAAAATAAGGTAAACTAATTTACCCACACATTAAAACCAACCCAATCAAATCTTAGGCAAACTATTCATATGATATCAATCGAAATACAAATAGGTCAACTAGGCTAGTTCTAGGTCAAATTAGGAGTCCAAGTCAACTCTGTCAAAACTAACCTTAATTAGGCTAGACTTCTACCTTAGCTAATCAAATATATATACTAGACTTCACGACGTGTGTCTGTGTATATATATATATATATATATATATATATATATATATATATATATATATATATATATATATATATATATATATATATATGTCTGTGGGTGTGTATCCGTGTGTCTGTGTCCGTGTGTGTCCGTGGTGTGTTGTGTGTCCGTGTGTGTGTGTCTGTGTGTTGTGTCCGTGTGTGTGTGTGTCCGTGTGTGTGTGTGTGTGTGTCCGTGTGTGTGTGTGTCTATGGGAGAGGAGGAGGAGGACTTCCTGCGCGGGACTCCAGAGTCCCTCCACGCACCCCCTGCCCCGACCCCCCAACCCCTGCCCGACCCCTCCCCCCCCACCCCCCCCCTGCCCCCCCTGCCCCCCCCCCCCCTCCAACCCCTTCCCGACCCCCCTCCCAACCCCTGCCCGACCCCCTCTCCCACCCCCCTGCCCCTCCTGCCCCGACCCCACCCCCTGCCCGACCCTCCCCCAACCCCTGCCCGACCCCCTTCCCACCCCCTGCCCAGACCACCCCCCCCACCCCTGCCCGACCCCCTCCCGACCCCTCCTGCCCCCTCTCCCACCCCACCCTTGCCCCCACCCCACCCCCTACCCGAA
>JANAVB010033167.1:115000-145950 GCA_029216955.1 Iris pallida | reverse complement strand
ATATTATATATATATAATATATAATTATATATTTAAATAGATATATATTTATATATATATATAATATATATATATAATATAATATGATATATATATATATATATATATTAGGCATGTAAATGTATTTTATAATTTATTAAGGTATATATATATATATACATATTGTATATATAGATAAATGTGCATGTATATATATATATATATGTGTGTATGTATATAAATATATATACGATATACATGTATGTGTATTTATATATAAATGAATAATACATATGTATATGTGTGTATTATATATATATATATATATATATATATATATATATATATATATATATATATATATATATATATATATATATATAAAATATATATATATATATATATATATATATATATATATATATATATATATATATATCTATATATATATATATATATATATAGAAATAGAAAAAGAAAAGGAAAAGAAAAATAAATATCAATAAAAATCCCTGTCCAGCCCAAGTTCTCACTCCCCAGGCTCGAGCCCAAAGAAAGCAAGAAGCAGTAGCATTCCCAAATCAGCCCGAGCTAAGAAATGAGCCCGGGCCCATAGCTTCCCCACAAGCCAGCCCACACATTCTAAAGCACAGCCAAAGGCCAGCCAAGCTACACCGAGCTCAGCCCGAACTAACACCGACCCCCTGTTCTCTTCTCAACACAGTATTTATATACGAGAGGTCGAGAGATCAACCAATCAAAAACCCTAACCGAACCCACGTGCGCCCCTCCCCTTACGCGCGTGCCGCCGTACGTCGTCGGCGGCAGGCCGAACACACCCGCGGATGGCAGCGCGCGCATGCGTGCGGACAGAGGAATGGTAGCAGCAGCAGTATTGTTGGCGTCCAAGTTCGCGACGGAAGTTCGGCCGACTCGCTCGACCATTCTTCGAACCAGTTTTGCAGGTATACATCCAACCTATACCACTTCATTTGTCTTCAAATAGATTTAATTATAGTGCGCTGGATCGATCGAAAAATCAACGCAAACATTGCGGAAAAATCTTGTTCAAAACAGAACATAAGACAGTTCACCCACCCTTGTTCGAGGATCGATTTCTGATCGATCTATAATAGTTTAAAAGTTGTACTTGAATACAGTTATAGACCACATGTAGAACTCTAAAACCCTTCAGATAGATTAATTTTTCGTTCACTGTATAAAGAACAATTGGATCGTAAAGTTACGAAAAAACCTGTTTCTAAAATTGTAGAAATTATGAAAAACCTTCGATACGACGTGCGTTCCGCCATTCCGGGTGACGTGGTCACGAACCAAAAGCATCGAAAGGTGCGTATCAGCTTCGTGGACGTGTGAGCTTTGACGAAATTCAAATTGGTTGCGTGTGCGCGACGAATTTGATGCGTATCCGTCGAAATTCACCGTATCGGCCTTTGTGCAAATTTCTTAATTACTTTGTGCACGTTCGTCAGATCAAGACAAAACTTGTGCCAACAGTACCGTATCATTTTTTTGATCCTATATGCCAAGTTTGGTCCAATTCTGAGACAGTTGACTGGATCGCCGTTTCGCGTGCCCTACGATCCAATTCAACGGGCAATTTTGTGCACGACCCACCGGAATCCAAAACTGGACATACCGTTGGGTTCGTATCATCAAAACAAATCCGTAGACATGTAGTTTGACGACTTTAGAGACCATTGACTCTGGTATATTTTTCAGTACAAAGCGGGTCCAACGGCGGACACCGTTTTGACCCAAAATTACCGTTTTGCCCCTGTGTTCAGAATTGGACTTAAGGACAGACAATCCTAGCTAATTTGACTATTCTGAGAATGTTGGCATTGTCTGTTTCAGCTTTCGGAGAAAGTTACAATGATTTAGACTTCATGGCTTAGCAGTTGACTATATTTTGTTGGATCTCCGTGAAGAACAGGTGGCAACTCTAGAGGGGGTGAATAGAGTTTATATAGAAAATAACCAATTAAAAAATTAACTTTTTCACGAATTAAATAATAATCAGAGTAAAATGCGGAAAGTAAATGAAGAGCAAAAAAGCATACGCAAACACAGCGATTTTAACCTGGTTTCCCTCGTGGAGGACTAGTCCAGGCCTGAGAACTCTAGCTCAGGATTAAATCCACTATTTATGAAATAGTAGTTTACAACCCGTGCCTTTACTTAAGAAGAGCACGTCAACTTCTTACAGAGGATCGCAGTGGCGATTTGCTTGGAATTGTCCAAGCGACTTCTTCAACTCTTGCACAAGAATCCTAACTGAGAGATGCTGAGCACTCGAGACTTAGGAGGCTTGTGACTAGTAGATGGGAAGGGTATGGCTTATTTGAGCTATAAGAGAGAAGAGAAGAGAAGATTGGATGATTTAAAATGAGAAAATTCATGGCCTATTTATAGTATTTTTGTAGGCAGAATTCGGCCAGAATTCGGGTAGAAAATTTCAAATATTTGGCCGTTGGACAACTAGCAACCAGCTAACCCTAAAATTAGGGATGCTAATTTTTAGGGGACAGAGTTCGGCCCGAACTCTGTGTGGAGGCAGAGTTCGGCCCGAACTCTGTCTCCAGAGCACAGAGCTGGTCTAAGTGGCCAGTGGGTATTTTTCTGGATGGTGGAGTTTGAGGATTATTGGGTAGGCTATAGGTCAAGTCTCAAGAGCTCAGCATGACACAGTTTACATCAGTCTAGACTCAATAAAAGTGTAAAATACAGACTCAAATATAACTGAGAAGCTGAGACTGAGCTGTCGTCTGACTTGAGCTTAATGTAGACGTCGTGTGTCGTATTGAATTATTACAAATATTATTTAGTCAATTTTATCAATATTTGGTTGACTGTGACTTTGTGTCAACACTCCGTGCAACCTTCAGGCAAGATACCTTGCCTCCCTCTACAGTTTATTTACATGCATATTTCTATTATTATATAGTTTTACTGGTTGATTATTGACATGTGATTTGTACATCATGCATGCTAGTATATATATAGTCCTTGTTTATAGTTAATTTTGTGGTTCATATTGGATTGATTCTCTCGTGTATCTTGATTGGGTCATGTCGTGTCATCACCTGTACTTGGACTGAGTCGTATCGTGTCATAGGATAAATAAGTCATAACAGAACTGTTGTACCTTGAATTCTTGAAGCTAACCTGCGAGTCCATATTAGGGGCGAGGGTTAGTAGTTCTTTGTACCTTGATTTCGTGAAACTAACCTGTGAGTCCACACTAGGGGCAAGGGTTAGTAGTTATCTATTCCGTACCTGCAAGTCCACACTAGGGGCAAGGGTAATTCTTGATGCTAGCCTGCGAGCCCACACTAGGGGTGAGGGTTAGTAGTATTTGATCCATACCTGTGAGTCCACACTAGGGGCGAGGGTGATTCCTTGAAGTTAACCTGCGAGTCCACACCAGGGACGAGGGTTAGTAGTTGTTCAAACCTGCGAGTCCATACTAGGGGCGAGGGTTTTGAGTATTCGATTGGTATTCATTGACATCGTGACATCGTGTTCTCTTGTTCTCCTCCAGCAGTTCATTTATGCGTAGTGGTTCTTCCAGTCGTGTATAGTCATATTTTCGTGTTAATTGGTCTTTTCACGTTTATTTCTTGTATTTTCTCTATTGTATGATAAACTGCTAGATAGGTATGTTTTTATGTATCTTACTATGTCCCCTGAGGACCTGATGATCTCTTCAGGTTTAGCGATTGCATAGATTTAGCTAGTGGTTCTTGATGACAGATATGATGATACGCTTACGAGATTCAGGTATCGTTATTGTGTTTATTATCAGCTCGTGCTTTCATACCTTATAATGAGATATCTCGTTTCTTGATTCAGTTTTAGACTCTTGTTATTTCCTTTAGAGTCTTATCGGACATATATGCTAGTGGGCTGCAGACCACGACCCATAGCGTTCATTCATGTTTATTATTCTTATTGTGGATTGTGATATAGATTTGTTTGCCATGAATTGGCAGCTTACCCTAGCCGTCACAGCGTTTATGTATTCGAGTCGGGCTGGAGTCCGCTTTATGCGTAGCTGGCTTGCTCACGAGCTCGCGTCCGAAAAGCGGGTGCGGGTCGTGACAACTCACAATGTTACCCTTGTTGAAATCGAGTTTCCTCCACTCCCGTCCACTACTGAATCCCCTAAGTTTATCTAGAAGAAAATTTTCTGCTGTATCCACTCCATACATAACGGCCTCCCATTAGGGTGCCCTCCCCTACCGAGCCAGTCTCCTGGTCAAATGGTCCATAAACATCGTAACAAAGTCATAACCGACGTCGCCAGTCTTACCAGCTTTGACAGGACAAGCATCGTCGATGGTGCCTGTAGTGCCCCGCTCCTCGCGGACCACTATGTAAACCTACGGCTTGCATGACTCAGTCTTGAACTCAGTCTTTGGGAAAACCTTTGCCGGTATCGATTGATCACGGATGAAATGCAATGAACCATTCCAATTGATGGATTGGCTTCTAATGAAATAAATCCAAGAGTTTTGTTGGATGTTTTCTTTCGCTGCTTGGTTTTGATGAATGCATTTTCGTATTGGTTTTCGATGATTGGTTTTCATTGTTCGCTTTCATCGTATTTCGCATACATTCCGAATCTTAAGAGAAAGAGACTGAAGTATGCTAATCAACTGTTGGTTCCAATGTAGGACGCGTGAACAGTTCGTGAACGGCACGTGAAGTCCCTCCTTCTCTCAACTAAGATTCATCTTGGTGTGTTGCTCTAACTGGGCTTGCATTTATTTGTACGCCCTAATAAAAATGATCTCTAGTCCACTCTACTGCCTTGTTCCTACGATCAACGATACCAATAACAAAAGATAAAGAGAAGATAATGAATTAAATCATATGCTGGATTATATGTTACAACTTCATCTGTTGCCTATGAATATGCTTCAAATGTTTAGATGTGTACAGACGAACATGTATACATTGCCACAATAAGAGAATTGTCCCAAAGCTAGGAGCTACAAGCTATGTCATAAACCAAAGCAATGCATAAGTTCATGTGTTGCCTAACAGTCACCTTACAGAGTATGCATAGGTCCTGGACAACTTGTATACAAGGAAACTAGATCTCTTGAGCGGGTCTGGGGGCACCTGGAATCGCTCAGCCTGGGGGAGATTGTCTAGACATTTCGAGGTACAAGAAACCTCGAGTGTTGAATCAATGTTCAAATAGAGATGAGCTGAACCCATGTGTCACAGCGGCTAATCACGAGAAACGACCCGTGGACCAACATATAGTTAGTTGCATTTATGCAATCAGAGTGCATTGCAACCTAACAAAAGATGCGGTGTTAAACAGTATATCTTTATATCAAATGCAAATTGTGCTAACCTGTTTTGTGCAGGGATGACTGTCGGCAAGGGTAAGTTGCTTAGGAATTATTCTACTGTTATTGTTTCTTATGAATTGTTAAAAAGAACCTAGACAAGTAGAAAGAGCACTAGTAAATATGTAGCTTCACATGTTAAATTAGTGCAGACATTTGTGAGTTTCGGCGCAGAGCCGCTCGCCAGTACATGATGTGTGCTGACCCACGTTGTGGGCATCCTTTTTAGAAAGCAAAAGAGACAGGGGGATTTTAAGTGAGACACTGAATCTCGTCTAGCCCAGTAGAGCTGTGGTCTGCCTCGAAGCTTCCTTTCAATTCAAGTCAAGTTTCAAGTTTTCTTTTCCTTTGAAGGTGTCTTTACTTTCCAGCATATAATAAAGGGATATCATGTATGGGCATTGCAACTATTTTCGAAAGAGAGTTTCAAAGAGAATTATGTAGCCAAGATACGGCAAATCTGAGTTTGCAAAGCTTTATACTTGTATCCCTATCAAGTTTATCAATAAAAGAAGTATTTCCATTTTAAATATCTGTGTCCAATATTTGGTTTTCTGTGATGAATGGGTGTGTGCGTGTGGTTTTGCTTGACTAGTTATTTTGTGCAGGTACATTGCCTTGTGCAAGTGCAACCTAGGCTTGTACGGTATCACGCCTTAGCGTGGACGATCGATCCTGCAGGGATCCAGGCAAGGCGGACGACCCTAGCGTGATCGGGGCATGACAAAGTGGTATCAAAGCACAGTTTTACGTCCTTGGCCTCTTGCAAATATCGTTTTCGAAAAAAAGCATATAAAGTATTTTGACGGCTTTGAATAGAGTCCCGATTTTTGAGTTATGAAAACCAATGCCCCATACAATAAGTCCATAATATTTTATGAGACTGACAGAGGCTATACTCTTTTGTAAAGAAATGGCCCTTACTCGACCAGCTTCCTCGAAAGATCCGATGGAACAGATCATGACATTGTTGGAACTACAAAGGCAAGACAATGAGGAACGTAGACAAATGCAACAGGCCCGAATTGAGGCCCAACAAAAACAGTTGGACTCCTTGACCCAACTTGTAACGGCGCTAGCGGCAAATCGAGATACCACCACAGCGACCAAACCAACGGGAACGCCCGAGATTGAGCCCGTGGAGGGTGACGAACCCCCGCCAGCACAAAGGCACTCTTCCTTTAGGTCAAAGGACTTCTTAGACGCAAAACCTCCAAAATTTGAAGGCAGGACGTCACCCGATAAGGTGATGGACTGGATTGATAAAATAGAGTGTCTGTTCGCGTTCATGGGAGTTCCGAGTCGCAAGAAGGTAGTTTGTGCCGTTTTGCTTCTACGGCTGTGGGAAAAGGATTGGTGGAAAGTGAAAAAACCAGAGCTGCTCGTAACTGCTAAGGGTGGAAAGATTTCTTGGGCCTCGTTCAAGAAAGTTTTTTTGGAACAATATCTCCCTTCTGCTGTCAGCCAGAAGATGGAGAATGATTTTATAACATTAAAGCAAGGGAGCATGTCCGTGGAAGATTATGAATCTGATTTTGCTAAGCTGGCCAATTTTGCTGCTGTTATGCTACCAACAGAGCAGGCCCGCATAAATCGGTTCGTTCAAGGTCTGAATGATGACATCCAATTGAGCGTACTGAAGCGAGAATGTGAGACATATACTCAGTCCTTTGAGGCAGCGCTTCAGGTAGAACAATTTAGCCTGAGGAAGGCGTCAGCAAAAGTTTAGTACAGTCGCAATCAGCCTACAAAAAGATACCATAACGGCGAGAAGAAAACAGAGGGAGATAACCGCAACACTGTAGAGTACAGATTCTGCGGCCGTCAGGGCCACAGCATAGATAATTATCGTACGAAAGCTTTAGAATACAGCTACTGCGACATGAAGGGCCACACAAAGGAAACATGTCGTTCCTTGAGCAAAGCTTATTTCGGTTGTGGCCAGCAGGGTCACGCTGTCAGAAATTGTCCAAAGAGAAATCGAACCAGAGATGATATCGAGGAGCGTGGGCAGCTGCTAGGCCCACCGCTGCTCCGAGATATTCCGCACAATCAGCAGCTGCGGAATGCCAACACAGCGACAGCACGCGTCTATAATCTCTCCACCTTACTTGATCCTGAAAGTGGAGGTGAGTTTATATCTTAAGTTTTGAGGACAAACCTTTTTCTCAGTGGGTTATTATGTAGTGCCCCGCTCCTCGCGGTCCACTATGTAATACCTACGGCTTGCTGACTAAGTCTTGAACTCAGTCTTTGGGGAAACCTTTGCCGGTATCAATTGATCATGGATGAAATGCAATGAACCATTCCAATTGATGGATTGGCTTCTATTGAAATGAATCCAAGTGTTTTGTTGGATATTTTCTTTCGCTGCTTGGTTTTGATGAATGCATTTTCGTGTTGGTTTTTATTATTCGCTTTTATCGCATTTCGTATTCATTTCGAATCTTGAGAGAAAGAGACCGAAGTATGCTAATCAACTGTTGGTGCCAATGTAGGACATGTTAACTGTTCGTGAACGGCACGTGAAGTCCCTCCTTCTCTCAACTATGATTCATCTTGGTGAGTTGCTCTAATCGGGCTTGCATTTATTTGTATGCCCTAATAGAAATGATCTCTAGTCCACTCTGTTGCCTTGTTACTACGATCAACGATACCAATAAAAAAGATAAAGAGAAGATAATGAATTGAATCATATGCTGGATTATATCTTGCCACTTCATCTGTTGCCTATAAATATGCTTCAAATGTTTAGATGTGTACAGACGAACTTGTATACATTGCCACAGTAAGAGATTTGTTCCAAAGCTAGGAGCTACAAGCTCTGTCATAAACCAAAGCAAAGCATAAGTACATGTGTTGCCTAACAGTCGCCTTACAGAGTATGCATAGGTCCTGGATAACTTGTATACAAGAAAACTAGATCTCTCGAGCCGGTCTGGGGGCACCTGGAATCGCTCGGCCTGGGGAAGATTGTCTAGACATTTTGAGGTACAAGAAATCTTGAGTGTTGAATCAATGTCCAAATAGTGACGAGCTGAACCCATGTGTCACAGTGGCTAATCACGAGAAACGACCCGTGGACCAACATATAGTTAGTTGTATTTATGAAATCAGAGTACATTGCAACCTAACAAGAGATACGGTGTTAAACAATATATCTTTATATCAAATGCAAATTGTGCTAATCTATTTTGTGCAGGGATGACTGTCGGCAAGGGTAAGTTGCTTATGAATTATTCTACTATCGTTGTTTCTTATGAATTGATAAAAAGAACCTAGACAAGTAGAAAGAGCACTAGTAAATATGTAGCTTCACATGTTGAATTAGTACAGATATTTGTGATTTTCGGCGAAGAGCCGCTTGCCAGTACATGATGTGTGTTAACCTACGTTGTGGGCATCCTTTTCAGAAAGCAAAGGAGACAGGAGGATTTCAAGTGAGGCACTGAAGCTCGTCTAGCCCAGTAGAGCTGTGGACTGCCTCTAAGCTTCCTTTCAATTCAAGTCAAGTTTCAAGTTTTATTTTCCTTTGAAGGTGTCTTTACTTTCCAGCATGTAATAAAGGGATATCATGTATGGGCATTGCGACTATTTTCGAAAGAGAGTTTCAAAGAGAATTATATAGCCAAGATAAGGCAAATCTGAGTTTACAAAGCTTTGTACTTGTATCCCTATCAAGTTTATCAATAAAAGAAGTATTTCCATTTTAAATCTCTGTGTCCAATATTTGGTTTTCTACAATGAATGGGTGTGTGCGTGTGTTTTTGCTTGACTAGTTATTTTTTGCAGGTACATGGCCTTGTGCAAGCGCAACTTAGGCTTGTACGAAATCACGTCTTAGCGAGGATGATCGATCCCGCAGGGATCCAGGCAAGACGGACGACCCTAGCGGAATTGGGGCATGGCAGTGCCCCCGCCAATCATGTCATCATCCTCCTCCACCTCCACTGATTTACGAGCTTTGCAAGAACAAACATCACCAATGGTGCCCATAACCGTCGAGCTATCGTCATTCTCTAGATCCATTACTCTACCACCGCCTGATATACCGGCTCGCCCTCGTCGTGTATGTCCTGACCATCCTTTGAGTTATTGGCCCTGCGAAAGAATCACGAGTCAAACTCAGTCCTTGGTGGTAAATATTAACGGAATTCAGAACCCCAATTCTGCAGAGGAAGGAGTCAAGCATCCCGGTTGGCGTGCTGCGATGAAAGAGAAGATGAAAGCGCTTCGGGAGAATCATACATGGTGTTAGGCTTATGTAATAAAAACATCACTTTTGTATTAATTATATTTTCTTATCTTTTTTGAATAAGAATTATATGAGCAAATATTGCATATTATATTAGTTATGCTATTAATGCAAGTGTCTGATCTTCTATATTGTAGATAATATGGTATGTAGTGTCACACAAAAGACCATATTATTAGTTCCTAGTAGAAGATTTAAATGGTTCACAACCAAGATAGATTTGGACAAACCATTGGTAAGGTTAAGTAGTATAATATGGTATTAGCCTATCTTAACTATAGGTTTATATTAATGCATTTTGTGTGTATTAAATTTGACCACTAGGTTGTTCTCTTTGTACTGACTACATAAGTGAACAAACACCTTTGTTATTATGGATGCTTGTGCTCTTAATTAGGATAAAATAACAGACATGTACATGTAGTGTGCATTACTTTGACTCATAAAAGAGTGAGATATATTATGGGTCAACAACCTCATGAGTTGGATAATGACATTATGTGTATAATGGGTTGTTGATTATAAAATAAATCCATGTCCCGATACATTGGGTTGATGATGTCCGCTTAAGGAGCTCACAAGGATTGTTATGTAAACTCTGCAAGTGGATTATATCCAACATGGCAAAGGAAGTTAAGTGGTACTACCTAAGGATAAAAGATGTCGATCATTATAGTTGTTAGTAACTTATTTTGATCGACGGACATTCGATATCTTAACATGGGGAGACGAGCAGACATATAATAAGAAGGAGCCTATAAATGTAATTTGGGATTAGAAAGGTAGCACAATAATAGTGCTTTTGTTGACAGAATTATTAACGGGCTTGGGTTGTGTGTTTGGGCTGAATATGGGATACCTAGATCTGTTAGGAGATCTAACCCTTTTTTTTCTCATGGTCCCTATTATAGCCTATATATATCCTCTATTCTCTGGCCGTCATATGCATCAGAAAAGAGCAACTTTCTCTAAATTCGTTCTTCAAGTAAGGAGAGAAAGAGAGGTCGGCCAAGAAGAATAAAAGGTTAGAAGATCATCGCCCACACTACGTCCAATCTGAGGAAGGAATACGACAGAAGATCTTGAGGTCGTTGACTGACCGAGGTTGCTAGAAACTATTATCTACTTCTCATCACTTACATATATAATTAGCGAACTCTAGTTTCTGCCATTGAAGGGTTAGATCACACTTTAAACATGTTCATGCTTTATCGATTGATATGCAAACCAATTCACAGTTCTGGGAATCCCTCCATTAAAGGGTCAGGATTGATACATGCCCATATTAACTTTGAAGTCTTACAGCATGGATGAGGAATCGTCAGCGCGCATAGATAAGGAATCGTTATGCTGCAAACTGTATTTGCCGTATAGGCACAGTTTTTTCATATGGATCAATCCATGGTCCTAGAGATCACAGTTCCATCACATAGAACTTTGTTGATTTGCCTACTGGTAAGACAACTGTATGTCGTAAGTGGATATTCACAATAAAGGTAAAACCGGATCGTAGAAGCATGGAAATAAATAGAAAATCCTATGCGGCTCAAGACAAGGGGAGTTTCATGCGGCTCAAAAGTTCATTAGAGTACCATGTGGCTCAAAAGCTCATTAGACTTCCATGCAGCTCAAAAGATCATTAAAGTTTCATGCGGCTCAGAAATCCCCCTAGCTCTATGTGGTTCTATGCAGCGGCCTCATTCAATGCCATATACAACTGGCCATTAAACAGCGGCCTTATTTAATGCTCTGACACAAGAAGGCGGCTCTGACATAAAGTAGGACTGACAACACTGACATAAAGCTGCAATGAAGACTCTGACATGAAGGCGTGCTCCTAGGGAAACGAAAAAAATCTCTATTAGCTGGCACAAAGCCATCAAATCCCAAAGTCTTCCATACAGCTTTGACAAGTGGCCAGCCGCATGCGGTTCAGATGGAAGCCACCCCCATGCGGCTGTTACTCCCATATGGCTCGGATTATGGGGGCCATCTTCATGCGGCTCAAACACTGAGAGGCCACCCCCATGCGGCTGTTACTTCTATGCGGCTCAGATCATGGGACCAACCCCATACGGCCGCTACTCTCATGCGGCTCGGATCATGGGGACCATATCCATGCGGCTCAAATACTGATAGGCCACGCCCATGCAGCCTTGACACGTGGTCAGCCTTATGCGGTTCAGTTGGAAGCCATCTTCATGCGGCTCAGATTTCGGAGGCCATACCTATGCGGCTGTCACCTTCATACGGTTCAGTTGGAAGCCATCATCATGTGGCTCAGATTTTGGAGGCCATACCTATGCGGCTGCCACCTTCATACTGCTCAAATCCTGAGAAGCCACCCTCATACGGCTCTGTCAAGACACCCTATCCCTGTGGCTCGCAGTTAGGACACGTGGCAGAGGATCATTTCCTCCCGGCTTGCTGCATAATGATGGTTGGACACGTGGCACCAAATCAATCAAGATTTATCCACCCAGATTTAGTACAATCATCATAATTAACCGAATCAAATCAAATTTATTACAATTAAGCAGATTGCACACGTAGCGAGAGATCCGAGCTTATCATAACAAATCATAAAGATTTATGGCAATCAACATTAATTGCCCATACGGAATTGGCGCAATCAACATTAACTGCCCAGATTTGTTGTAATCAAGATTAACGGCCCAGATTAATTGCCAACAAAGTAGGATAAAAAAAATGGTAATTAATCCCCAAACTGCCGACTTTTTAAGAGAAAATCATTGCAAACCCTAATGATCACACTCCACTCCTATAAATAGCAAGGTGCCATTCCCTTGCAAGAGGGTTGGAGAAAAAAGAACACAGAGGAGCACAAGGAGAAAAAAGAGAGCACAGAGGAGCACACCGAGAGAGACAGGCACGCACAGAAGAGTCTTCCCACACATTCTGAGAGCATTTCTTCATCAGAGCCAAGGCTACGTCCGATCGTCCATGGAGTAAGGCAGAGCTGTCGTCGCTTTCCCGAGCCTCTATCGTCACCCTCCAGAATAAAAAATAAACAATCGTACTTAGATTGCTGTACCTAGGTTTTCGTCCCTAGGCTTTCATTGTACGAGCGAGTTTGTATTGTGAGTCTAAGTTCAGTCCTCCTATAAAATTGTTCTGTACTTTTACAATCAATGGCAAACACGATGGCGACTCTGCTGGGGACTAACTTCTCCACAGCTGAGGAGTTGGTGACATAATCGGACGCAGCCAAACTTGGCTCCACTCAACAAATGCTGGTCGCTCGGTTCGACCAGCAGGCGTTTAAAGAAATTCTTTCCGATGAGAGCGCTAGCCCGGTCCAGCGGTGATCCCACACGAAGAAGGCCCGCAGGGAGTGGAGGCCCAAATCATTCGCTCCTCCCCAAGCTCTCGAAGGAGTAATCTCTGTTGCCCAAGACGGCAGAAAAGACCCTCTTGCGACCCCACTTCAGACCATAGAAGACTCTGCTGTCCCCAAGTTCGACAGAGGAAAATACTATGATGCTGGACTTGCAGGGGAAAAGGGTAACTCTACACGGTCCAGGAAGAAGCCGCAGAAGGGCGCTAGCCGCATGAAGATTCATGCGGCCACAAAAGCCAGCCGCAGACACAAGGCTCATACGGCCAGTGATGCTAGCCGCATGGAGGATGCTCATGCGGCCACTATGACTTCCAGCCGCATGGAAGAGGCCCACGCGACCACTACAGCTCCTAGCCGCATGCGGGGTGCTTATGCGGCCATAAATGCCAGCCGTATGCAGGCAGGCTATGCGGCTAAATATCTCAGCCGCAGGCCATCTACTTCATGCGGCTCGGGTTCAGTCTTCGACCGCCTCTCAGGCGATCCTGATCCCAGATACTCTCATGTGCCAGTCTCTGTGGACTCTTCCTACTATGCACCTTCAGGTGCTAGAAGGAAGAAGTCTCGGGCAGCGCGGGCTTGTCGAGCTCAGACAGTTCTCCCAACTTCTGACTATCAGGGCATCCCGCTGACTATTATGCGGGCCCCTGATGGAAGTTGTATAAAACTATCCGTGTCCTGCCTCCGGCGGCCAACGAACGAGATAGTCATCAAACTTCCAACAATGATCAAGGGCAAGTACTCACACTATTCCCACATCAGGGAGCAGGCAGGACGCCAACACACTCATGTGCTCAAGACTCCCAGGCCCATAAAGCGAGTGACTTACGCAATGTGATTCTTCACAAACGAAAGGAAAGAGAAAAAACCTGGTGTGCAGAGAGTCCTTTCATGGACATTGCTGCACTCAAGTTATTGTCAACTGCTGCTGCAGCAAGGTGGCCACACAAGGGGAGCGGCGATCCATCTTCCAACGACTGCAACACCCAAGCTCGGAAGACGAGGCGCTTCTTGTCGCCTCCTGTAGTTCTGCTCACAAGATCCCTGACAGTGGGAGAGGAAAGAAAACAAATGTCTCCAACCCAAAAATCTCAACCATGAAACCCTCTTCTAAGTGGTTGTCCACGACCGATATGGGAGGAGTTTTCCAAGGTACTCGCTCAAAGACGAAATCTGCCACACTTGGAGATTCGTCATCCACATCTCTGGAAGGCTCTAGAGCCGGAGGTAGCACTCCTCCAAACATCCACGACAATCCGGTGTTCCAAGAAGATTATCCAGGGGAAACGGTTACCCCAACAGATGCAGCATGTTCCGACGTCCCCGAGGATGTCCACAATTCTCAAGACGAGGCAAGCTCTGAAGCTGGGGATACCACTCCTTCTGAGTCTGAACCAGAGGAGAACATTCCCACATATCCTGACGACTTCTCTACACGAGGGTATGACTCAGAGGGCACGTCCTCCACCGTTCCTTCTATCTCTCCTCATGTTAGGACGGTGTTCATGACGGACAGCAACCAAGATGGTCCCAGTGATCGCCAACGCATCGACACTCTGGAAGCCGTACTTCTTATCTTGGTCAAATCCGTGGATGAGATCAAAGTGGCCCTTCCAACTCTGCAAGGAAGAACACTTGGCCAAACAAACGTGGGACCCGCGGTCAATGCGGACTCAAACTCAGCCGCACCAAACCCGGGTGATAATCCTCCTGAAATATCGGCTCCTACCGCTGCAGACGAGGCCATGAAGACAAGAAGAGAGGTCCAAGAGCTCCAGGCCATGTTCCACGCCCAAAAAAATTGCCAGGACCTCTGGATACGACAACCGTATCCTGCTTTATGGAGAGATGTGCCCTTCCCACCAAGATATAAACCGTTCAACATCAATCCGTATGATAGGAAGACATCTGCAAGCAGGTACATCACCTACTTTGAAGTCACCATCGATCATCTTCCTCATGACGATGCCATTCTCATGCAGTTGTTCATTGGAGCATTGGAAGGGATCGCCTTTGACTGGTACCACAACTTGCCGGACAACTGCTTCCATTCCTTCGCCGGCTTCAAACGTAAGTTCCTGGAGAGGTTCTACGAAGTAGGACAAGACGTGACGATGTCCACCCTCATAGATGTTGTCTAGGGAGAAAAGGAGCTGACAAGGAACTATATCGAACGGTTTCGTCAAACCGCGATGTAGTTGCCTTCCGGTAACCCTGATTCCTCCTTAATTGAAATTTGCTAAAAGTGGTTGCTCTCCATAATCAGCCTCTGGATGGGCGAAAGTCAGTTTAGGGATTGGAAGACTTTTATTATCAGTGCCACTAGCACAGAAGACAAGTTGAAAAAAGCTCGCCAACTGGAATTGTACGTCTCGGAAGGAGAGGATAAGGGCAAACGCCCTAACACTAACAGCAGTAATGGTGGTAACCCCTCCAACAATCGAGACAACAAGGGCAAACAGGCTATGTAGCCGACACAGCTTCGAAGCCTGAACCGAGGCCGATAGAGAAGCAGTAGCCTCAGATGACCTACTCCTTCGAAGACGGCCATGTTAAGCCCATCTTGGACATGCTCATACAAGGAGGTCGAATTCAGCTCCCTCCTCCAAGATGTGAACCTCGTCTTGTAGAGATAGAAGGCCCCAAGTACTGCCACTATCATCGCTATGTCCACCATGCTGCACAAGACTGCTACCAATTGAAGCGATACATCCAGCATCTCATCGATTCTAAGGCCTTGGCCATTGATTTCGAAGAGGTGACCGTAGCCGCTAATATGGTGTCAGTAGAATTTGGCAGCTTTCCTCCGACAAAGACTCAAGATGGAGTAGTGCCCGTCCCCAGGGCAAGAATGGAAGTCGCTAAACTTCCACCTCCCCGAGACCAGGCTGCTGGTCTAGTGCCCCTTACCACAACACGAGGGGAGGTCATGTGGGTCCATCCGGATCTGGTACCGGAAGTGACTCAGTCCACACCACCCTCCACCAGCAAGAAGAAGAGTGGGAATGTCAAATCATGCCGCATAATCTCGGCAGAGGTCGAAGAAGCTACTGCTATTGTTACCCGATCCGGCTCACAAACCCAACCTCCACCGGGTAAATCGGCTGAAGATCATCAGCCGACAGCTGCTGATGCCCCAGGACCTTCTCAGCCTTCGACGACCGACAAGCCTAGGCCGAAGGAGACTCGCTTTGATAAGCCACTCTGAAAAAAAACGCCTCATGGGCTGTAGAGGCCCTACAACTTTGACATCTTGGCACAATTGGCCAACACATCGGCCAAATTATCGCTATACGAGCTCCTGAGACTCTCCAAAGATATTTGTATCGTGCTGAACGAAGCACTCCCGAATGCCGACGCATATCTGGCTCAGTCCAATCTTACTGGGAAGACCTCGCCTGCAGATCTCCAGGACAGCGCTTGTACAGGCGCAATGTCCAACATTGTCTTCACTCCACAAGATATGCTTATTAAGACCAACCTGTATGATCGCCCTCTGTATTATACTGGGTACATTGGCGATATCAAGGTGGATCGGATGCATATTAACCCCGGTTCTTCCATAAACATCATCCCAAAGAGCCTGCTACACCATCTGCGCATCCCAATGTATCGCCTGACGCCGACAAGTACCTCCATTAGCGGTTTCAATTCAGGCAGAAGCTATCCGATCGGAAAGATTCATCTGAAATGCCAAATCGGCGATCTTCAATCAGAAGTAACCTGTTATGTCATAGATACGGATACTTTCTATGCGGATACTTCCTACAATATTCTGCTGGGGCATCCTTGGATATACGATTACATGATCGTGCCTTTCATACTGCACCAATGCTTCAAGTACGTCGATAAGCATGGCTTCGTGAGAACAGAATTTGCCGACATCGATCCCTTTAAAGGGGTTGAATCTTACTACTTCGACTCATGCTTGTACGAGAAGTCAAAAAGGCACCTTGTCGAAGAAGATACTCAAGCTCCAACTGAGGCAGCAACTGGATCAGAAGGACCTCTAACGATCCACCTTGAAGCTCGCAAACCTGGCAGAACTGCACCCCTTACAGCCACTCTGCGTAAGGACACAATCAGCCTCTCTGCATAGGAAGAGCAGATGATAATCTGACTGCCAAGGTCTGGCCAAGCGCCAAGACCCACGACAGAGCCACTGACAATCTGGCTGCCTAGAGTGAGTCAGCAACAAATAGAGGAGCTCAATCCCTCTGTCAAGCCGATGATGATCCGTCTTCCCAGAATGAACCAGCAGCCAAGCGCTAAGTCGAGGACTGCTAGCCAGCCAACAACCCCTCGCCCAGTACCAAGCACCAAACTGGGGGTGGCTAGTATGCCAATGACTCCACGTTCTGCTCCACCCATGGAGCCCCTGATGATTAAGTTGCCCAAGTCATCCTCCCAATCTATACAGGGGGTGGTTGAAGAAGAGCCAGAGCTAGCCAAGTATGTGGCTGTTCACACTGATGTTCCATCTGCAGATGATGTAATTCCACTGAAAAAGATACCTTATTTCATCAATAAAGGGCTATCTTTGAACTACCTCGAGCTTAATAAGCTTTGTATAATGTATGCTATGGAACACGGTATAGGTACCCACCTGCACACACAGGTGACAAATGTCTACACTGCGAACCAACTTACTCCAGTGGAAGACGCTTACTGCATAGTTGAGGGAGCGGATCATACAATCATCTTCGACCGAAAAAATAATCTACAACCTTTCAGGATAGAAGAAGTTGATCTCGAACCCGATACCGAAAGACTGCCACTTTATCTGTATAGCTTCCGATCCAAGTACCTCATGCAGAAATAGGGGTATGATCTGGAAACTACACCAGGTTTGAACTACGGTATGGGACGACGGTTACCCTTACAATTGTCGGTCCCCGCTGGGAAACTACGAGATTACTACAACAAGACCAGATGTGGGCTAGGTTATGTTACACCTGCAACGACCCCTGAAAGCTCAGACGAGAAATGCGACTGGCATTCACACTCAACCAGATCATCCACCTCTGATTCGGATATTAGCATCGGGGACGTGTTCAGGCAAGTCTTGTCTGTCAATATGGCATTTGTCGATGCCTACGAAGAAGATAAAGATATTCCTAAACTTCTTGAGTTAGAGCCGTGGGCACAACAGCTAGATGCGCAATGGGAGAAGCGGTTCAAACAAAGAGAGCCTCCCACCGAGGATGAGGTTGTACAAGTTGATCTCGATGACGAGTCCTCTCCAAAGCCCATCTTCGTCAGCAAGAATCTGACAGACAAAGAGCGAGAATCACTGCTACAACTCGTCAGAGAATACATCAATATGTTCGCCTGGAGCTAGGAAGACATGCCAGGACTGAACCCCGAAGTTGTACTTCACAAACTCAATATTCGTCCGGACGTAAAATCGGTCAAGCAACAGCAACGACGGTTCCGCCCTGACATCATGAATGCCATTGAGGCTTAGGTCAACAAACTGATCGCTAGCTGCTTCATCCGCGAGGAACATCATCCAGACTGGGTAGCCAATATAGTACCAGTCCTCAAAAACGGAAAGATCCGAATCTGTATCGACTTTCGGAACCTGAATGAGGCATGTCCTAAAGATGAATTTCCTCTCCCTATCACAGACATCATGATTGACAACACCTGAGGCTTCGAGCGTATGTCATTCATGGATGGTTTTTCGGGGTACAACCAAATCAAGATGTTCCCTGATGACGAAAAGCATACATCATTCCGAACACCAATTGGCACATACTGCTACATAGTCATGCCTTTCGGTTTAAAGAATGCTGGCGCCACCTATCAAAGAGCTATGAGCATCATCTTTAGAGTCCACCTACGCAAGACAGTGGAATGCTACGTCGACGACATCGCCGTCAAAAGCTGCTCTAAGAAAGATCATCTGCATGATCTGAGGACAGTGTTCGACCTGATGCGAGCGCACAATTTGAAGATGAATCCCACAAAATCCTTCTTGGGCGTATCCAGCGAGAAGTTCTTGGGTTTCATCATTACTTCCCAGGGTATCCACATAGATCCTGAGAAGACGAAGGCAGTCATGGAGATGGGTCCCTCGAGAAATCTTCGTGAACTCCGAGGCCTTCAAGGGAGGCTGGCCTACATCAGGAGGTTTATCTCTAACCTCTCCGGGCGATGTCATCCATTCACCCACCTCATGAAAAAGGATATTTCATTCGTATGGGATGAAGAATGTCAGCGCGCCTTCGACAACATCAAAGAATATTTGTCAAACCCTCCAGTCCTGGTAGCCCCTGTTGCTGGAAAACTATTTCTGCTCTATGTGCGAGCTATGGAGCATTCTTTCGGTGCTCTACTAGCACAAAATAATGATGCAGGCCATGAACAAGCTATATATTACCTCAGCCGAATAATGATGGGGCCGGAACATCGATACACTGTCATGGAAAAGGAGTGTCTTGCTTTGGTGTTTGCCATTCAAAAAATGCGACACTACGTCACTGGACAAACCATCCATGTCATATCAAGAGTCAACCCCCTCAGGGTCCTCATGACTAAGCCAGGCGCACTCAGCTCTCGCCTCGCTACCTGGGCAATATTACTGTCCCCCTACCACATGATCTTCGTCCCACTGAAATCGGTTAAAGGTCAAGCTCTGGCAGACTTTTTAGCACCTCATCCAGGTTCAGAATCAACCAGGATAGACAAAGAGATTCCATATGAGGTTGCCAATTCAAATGCGGCCTCTCATGATACCGTATGGCGAATGTTCTTCGATGGCGCTTCCAGAACTAGGCCCAAGGGCAACATCGTCGCTGGAGTTAGAGTAGTGCTGATCTCTCCCTCCGGTTTGGTGATCAAACGGGCCTATTCCCTCACGAAGCCCTGTTCAAACAATATGGCCGAGTACAATGCTTTAGTCATTGGCCTCCGACTCGCAAAAGAGCTGGGGGGTAGAGTATATGGAAGCATACGGCGATACGCAGCTAATCGTTAACCAGATCCGGGGCTCATACGAAGTTCGTCATGAAGACATGATCCCCTAATACCAAATAGCAATGGACATTATCTCGTCCTAGGAAGGGTTCTTCATAGAACATGTTCCCAGGCTCCAGAACATTGAAGTCGATGCCCTAGCAGGCCTTGCTGCTTCCTTAGCAGTTCCGAATCATGCTCACAACTTGGTTGACATAATAGGCCATGAATTTGTCTATCCCAAGGATAATGTTCAATATATGGAGAGTTACTCCACTCTGACTGTTGATGAAGTACCAGACTGGAGACAACCATTTATTGACTTCGTAGTCTACGACATCCTGCCAGAGAATCCGAAAGAAGCCACTTCTATCAGAAGACATTTCCTCAGATTCTTCTACGATACAGAGACAAAAATGCTGTATCGGCGATCATACGATGGATTACTGCTTCGGTGTTTGTCAAATACAGAAGCCAAGAAAGCTGTACGCGAAGCTCACAACGGCATCTGTAGGGCCCACCAGCCTGGCCCGAAATTGCAAGACCGCCTTCGCCGAATGGGCTATTACTGGCCCACGATGGTTGCAGATGTGATAGACTATGCAAGAAAGTGTAAAGCATGTCAAGTCCACATAGATTTCATCCACCAACCATCCGATTTTCTATATCCAACGGTGGCATCCTGGCCATTCGAAGCATGGTAAATGGACATCATTGGTCTGATCACTCTGCCTTCGTCCCGAGGACATCGCTTCATAATCGCAATTATAGATTACTTCTCCAAATGGACGGAGGCTATTCCGCTGGCAGAAGTCAAGACTTCAAACGTGATCAGCTTCCTCAAGCATCACATCATCTATCGCTTTGGACTTCCCCAAAGGATCATCCACGACAACGGTCCGCAGTTCACAAGCCACGCCTTCTATCGGTTCTGCGACAAACACCGGATCCAAAATATTGCTTCGATGCTGTACAATCCGACAGCGAATGGGTTGGCAGAAGCGTTCAATAAAACTATAATCAAGGTGCTCAAGAAATTCGTATCTTCCAACAAACGCGATTGGAATGAGAAGCTTGGCGAATGCTTATGGACGTACCATACTATAGTACGGACGGCCACTGGGAACACACCATTCTCTCTGGTATATGGTATGGAGGCAGTTCTCCCATTAGAGACTCAAATCCCCTCATTCCGTATTGCTCTCACCTACCGACTAACGACGGATGATAATCACCATCGTCGACTACAAGAGTTGGAGGCCCTAGATGAGAAGCGTCTGTTAGCTCAACAACGAATCGAGCTATACCAAGCACGTATCTCGGGATCTTTCAACAAGAAGGTTAAAATCAGAACATTCCAAATAGGCGATCTCGTTCTGGCAGTTCGGAGGCCAATGGTCATGACTCACAAAACTGCCGGCAAATTCTAACCAAAGTGGGAAGGCCCATTCATCATCGAGGCTGTATTCTCTAATGGAGCTTATCGCCTCGCGAAACAAAATGGAGACTTGCTCATGTTGTCCATCAACGGCAAGTTCCTAAAGAAGTATTATGTCTGAAACGACATCCTCCAAATTTCACAAGGTGTTGAGTTATGTACCCCCTGGTACCGCTGAACTCGCATTCTGACTCCAAATTTCCCATAATGATGCGTTATGTACCCCCTGGTACTGCTGAACTCACATCCCGACTCCAAATTTCCCAAAATAATGAGTTATGTACCCTCTGGTACCGCTGAACCCACATTCTGACACCAAATTTCCTAGGGTGCTTGAGTTATGTACTCCGTGGTACCGCTGAACTCACATTCTGACTCCAGATCTTCCAGATTGTTGAGTTATGTACCCGCAAGTACCGCTGAACTTATACTCTGGTCACTACAGATGAATCTATAGCGCATCTTTTAGGTTGTAAGTCATGTATAATCATACCTCTGAACTTTCCTCCTAAAAGAGCTCCCTCCTTATGATCCAATACCCGCACTTTCAGTGCATAAACAAGGTAACAAATCCACAAATTTCCCGAAACAACTACGTCGATGCTACCTCTGAGTTGTTTTCCTTCAATCAAAAATAAACCGCCCCTCACGTAGAACTTCCATGTCCTCATTACCTCTGAGTTGTTCTATGTACCCCTTCATGGTGTCCACTCCTACCACGTCCTCATTACCTCTGAGTAGGAAGATTCCATCGAAGAAACCCTCATATTTACCACGTCCTCATTACCTCTGAGTAAGTATGTTGGTTTTTATTTCGACTTATTATCCGTATCCAGAACCAGGTTACGCCAAGGATAATAGGTCCACAAAAAGTTTTCTATTAGGACAACTACTGCCAACAAGGAATTGAGCAAATGTATTCTATTTATTCAAAATCAATTACATGACTACATCTCATGAGCAAGCCAAAAAAGTTCTCCATCGTTTCATTCACACAAGAAAGGAAAAAGATTACATTGATGTCCAAGAAGAAGCGAAACACAAGCTACAGCTAAAGACAGACAGAAATATTAAGAGAAAGGACGGACATTTAGGGGAGCCCAAGAATCCTAGTTGTCGGGACGCATATACCATTCCCTCAACCATCTTTTGTATGAGGGATCTATTTGAGTAAGATCCTCGTCCGGAGCAGGAAGGTCAGAACTCCCAATATTACCACCTTCAGACTGGGGCTCCTCCTTTACAGCAACTTCAATATTGGGAGTGTTTCCCTCCCCGATGGGCGCCAGCTCTTGTTCCTTCTTTTTTGGTATCACCTCCTCCTGAACGAGCGATGACTCTTGTTTGATAAAAGAAGGCAGCAACTCCTCCTTCACAATAGTTTCAGCCTTCGGCAGGGACGCTGCAAGAATCAAAGATAAAAGAAACAAAGTTAGAAGATAGCCAGGTGAAACTAACTCAGTGTTTTGGAGCTTATGCGGCTGGGTTTAGCGCAGCCTCATGCGGCCCAGTCCAGACGAGTTTATGCGGTTCTGCTTAGTAGGTCATTATATGGCCCAGTCCAGATAAGCTTACGCGGCCATATTTGAAGGGGGCTTCATGCGGTTCGATTCAGAGGGACTTATGCGGCTCTGTTCGCCAGGCCATTATGCGGTTCAGTTTGTGAAGTGTTTATGCGGCCATCGAACAACTCCCATGTGGATCGGACATGGGGTATACCCTCCATGCGGCTTGGCCATGGGACGTACATGCAGCACACACAAGTTGAACAGTTTAAAGGCTTGTGCATAAAACATGCAACAGAGCCATATTTGTTAGGGTTTTCGAAGCATATGATCCTCCCAAAGTCCTTACGAGCAATGGTGGGGTGGACGTCATGGTGGACTTCAGGCGCCGCGGCTGACGTAGAGGCCACTCCCTTACCCTTCACCGCAGCCTTGGAAACTTTAGGGGCCATCGATTGATCGAAGAAGAAGAAGAAGGGGACGACAGTTAGGGCAAGAAGAGCTTAGATTGAGGAAGAGAGTAAAAAGTCTCTTTCTCTAAATTACTCTTATTTATAGAAGGCCGAAGGGGGGATACGTGGACCGAGGAACGCTTCAGGTCGTCTGCTGCAGGCAAAACCGACTCCTAGGATTTCGTCCCCTCTCATAAAGGAGATTCATCAAAGCCCAAAATCCAAATATTTAATGAACCAATTCTTGGAATTCCCCCAAAAGACGGCTCTAAATCAAAACGAATCAAGGGCAATTAAGGTCGCCTATGTGGCAGAAAGGATATTATGCGGCTAGGAAGTCCATGCGGCCAAGTAGTCCATGCGGCCAAGAAAGCCATGCGGCTAAGAAGTCCATGCGGTCAGAATATCTTATGCGGCCAGAAAAGCCATGCGGCTAAGAAGTCCATGCGGCCAGAATATCTTATGCGGCCAGGAGAGCTTAAGTGAACATAGTCATGCTTCTCATTCAAAGTATTTCAATTTTTCAAATTGAAAACTTTGAAGGGGGTCTTGTAGAAGCATGAAAATAAACAGGAAATCCTATGCGGCTCAAGACTAGGAGAGTTTCATGCAGCTCAAAAGTTCATTAGAGTACCATGCGGTTCAAAAGCTCATTAGAGTTCCATGTGGCTCAAAAGATCATTAGAGTTTCATGCGGCTCAGAAATCCCCCTAGCTCCATGCAGTTCTATGCAACGGCCTCATTTAATGCCACGTACAGCTGGCCATTAAGCAACGGCCTTATTTAATGCTCTGACACAACAAGGCAGCTCTGACATAAAGTAGGACTGACAACACTGATATAAAGCTACAATAATGACTCTGACATGAAGGCGTGCTCCTAGGGAAACGAAGAAAATATTTATTAGCTAGCACAAAGCCATCAAATCCCAAAGTCTTCTATACAGCTTTGACACGTGGACAGCCGCATACGGTTCAGATGGAGGCCACCCCCATGCGGCTGCTACTCCCATACGACTCCGATTATGGGGGCCATCTTCATGTGGCTCGAACACTGAGAGGCCACCCCCATACGACTGTTACTCCTATGCGGCTCGGATCATAGGGCCAATCCCATACGGCCGCTACTCTCATGCGGCTCGGATCATGGGGACCATCTCCATACAGCTCAAATGCTGAGAGGCCACTCCCATGCAGCCTTGACACGTGGCCAGCCTTATGCGGTTCAGTTGGAAGCCATCCTCATGCGGCTCAGATTTCGGAGGCCATACCTGTACGGCTGTCACCTTCATGTGGTTCAGTTGGATGCCATCCTCATACGGCTCAGATTTCGGAGGCCATACCTATGCGGCTGCCACCTTCATGCGGCTCAAATCTTGAGAAGCCACCCTCATGCGACTCTGTCAAGACACCCTGTCCCTGTGGCTCGCGATTAGGACACGTGGCTGAGGATCAGTTCCTTCCGGCTCGCTGCATAATGATGGTTAGACACGTGGCACCAAATCAATCAAGATTTATCCACCCAGATTTAGTACAATCATCATAATTACCCGGATCAAATTAGATTTATTACAATTAAGCAGATTGAACACGTGGCGAGAGATCCAAGCTTATCATAACAAATCATAAAGATTTGTGGCAATCAACATTAATTGTCCATACGGATTTGGCGCAATAAACATTAACTACCCAGATTTGTTGTAATCACGATTCGGTCCAGATTAATTGCCAACAAAGCAGGATCAAAGAAAATGGTAATTAATCCCCAAACCGTTGACTTTTTAAGAGGAAATTATTACAAACCCTAATGATCACACTCTGCTCCTATAAATAGCGACATGCCATTCCCTTGCAAGAGGGCTGGAGAAAAAAAAGAACACAAAGGAGCGCAAGAAGAAAAAAGAGAGCACAAAAGAGCACACTGAGAGAGACAAAGGAACGCACAGAAGAGTCTCCCCACACATTCTGAGAGCATTTCTTCATCAGAGCCAAGGCTACGTTCGATCGTCCAAGGAGTAAGGCAGAGCTGCCGTCGCTTTCCGGAGCCTCTATCGTCACCTTCAAGAATAAAAAATAAACAATCGTACTTAGATTGCTGTACCTAGGTTTTTGTACCTAGGTTTTCTTTGTACGAGCGAGTTTGTATTGTGAGTCTAAGTTCAGTCCTCCTATAAAATTGTTCTGTACTTTTACAATCAATGGCAAACACGGATGACACTCTTAATTGTCAGAAAGTTCTCTTGTGCAAAAGAGTTTTTCTCAAACTTACGATGAAGATTATTTTGAGATCTTTTCTTCGGTTGCCAGAATGACCTCTGTACGCGTGCTTTTGGCCTTAGCAGTCTGCTATGACTGGCCATCACTTCAGTTGGTTGTGGAGAATGCTTTTCTACGTAGAAATCTTGAAGAAGAAGTCTATGTGATACAACCTCCTAGGTTTGTTACAAGGAAGGGTAAAGTGTGTTATCAATGTAGAACATATACGATCTCAAATAGTCATCTCGTGCTTGGTTTAGATGATTTACCCATGTTGTTACACAGTTTGGATTATGCCAATCAAAGAAAGATCATTCGGTCTTTTACCGACAGACATTAGCCAAATGGATACTACTTGCTATCTATGTTGATGATATCATGATCACTGGGGATCACAGTCATGGAATTGCTGGACTAAAATAGTTTCTAGGTGAGCAATTTCAGACTAAATATATGGGAGAATATAATTACTTCTTAGGGATTGATGTTACAAGGGGTAAAAAGCATATTGTAATGTCTCAGAGAAAATATGTGCTAGACATTCTAACTGATGCCAGAATGATACAAGCTAACGGAGAAACCTCACCCATGGATCCAGGGATAAAGTTACTTCCCGATGAAGGAATATTAGTGACCAATCCTGATCAGTATCGTTAGGTATTTAGAAAACTCAACTACTTGGCCGTCATGGCTCGTTCAGACATTTTCTTTGTCATACGTATCGCGAGTAGATTTATGGCTTTTCCACTAGTTCCATATTGGCAAGTAGTTCTCAGAATCTTACGCTATCCGGCCTAAAATTTGGGAAAAAAAATTCAGATAGAGAATCAGGGATATACTAATCTTGAGTGCTTTATAAATGCCAACGGGGTGCTTGTCTTATGGATAAAAGGTCTACATCTGGCTATTCGATATTTATTAGCAAAAACTTGGTGTCGTGGAAGAGCAAAAAGCAGAGTGTTGTCTTACAATCGAGTTCAGAAGCGAAATACTGAGCTTTTGCTCATGGCACAACATAGGTTTTATATCTGCAGCATCTTTTACAAAAAACTGGGAGAGGAAGCAGGATCTAAAGCTGCAAATATATAGTGTGATAACCAGTCTGCTATTCATATCGCTACAAATCTTGTATTTTATGAAAGGACAAAGCACATTGAGATTCACATCCACTTTGTCTCACAAATCCTGTATTTCATGAAAGGGGATGATAATGTTTCACCAAGTTAGGACTGACGATCAGATAGTCGATATCCTCACAAAGTCTCTTCTAGGTCCTGGAGTTCAGTTTCTTTGTAATAAGATGGGCATGATCGACATCTATGCTCCAGCTTGAGGGAGAATTTTGGTTATTGAGTTATATATTATGGATTTTAGTCCCACAGAGTATATATATATATATATATATAAAATCTTTTTCTCAAAGTAACACTACCAAAATCAGTCAATTTAGCGACGTTTTAGCGACTCCATATAAAAATGTCACCAATATTTAGGATATTAGCGACGTGTTTTATTAACGTCGCTGAACGTCGCCAGGAAAAAAATTTGCGACGTGCAGCGACCTATAGTGACTACTTAAAAGCGTATTAGAAAGTTACGTCGGTAGACATCGCTGAATGTCGCTAATGTTTAGGATATTAGCGAGGTTCAGCGACGTCCTTTGATGACGGTGCTAAATTTCGTCAAATAGGGCTCCCTGTTTCGACTTTTCATTTTTCCCTCCCCCTTCCAAATTTCTAATTCCCTCTCTCCTAAATTCCCTCGATCCCCCGCCCCTCCCGCATCCCTCCCTCCGGCCCTCGACGACCCCTCCCCCCTCGACGACCCAACCCATCCCCCCTCGGTGACCTACTCCCCCTCGGCGACCCCCTCGGTGCCCCGCGCCCACCGGCCACTGCTTGCCCCTCTCCCATCGGCGACTACCTTCCCGTCGAGCCGTTGCCCCGGCGACCCCTCCCCATCGAGCCGCTACCCCCGACCCCCCTCCGTCTCAGGTACCGGGATCAGCTTACTAGGTTATAGTAATGGGAATTTTTGATTACTTGTTTAGTAAACCTCTAACTTGACTGCAGTGGATATATATAAATTTCTGACTAAATAGCTGAGCTTGAATGGTTTGAGGACTGTGTTTCTACAGTCTAGAAATTCATATCAGGTTAGTGATGGTGATTTACTCAGGTTGATATATGCTTCAGTATATACATCCTTTGTGGTGAAGGATAATTCGAAGGGAAGAACATTAGTTTAGAAAGGGCTAAAGTTGAGAGTTAACACCAATTGGTTGTAATGAACCTTACTTGGGAAATAGAGTATCAATATTTATTGATATGAATGGTTGTGGCGATAACAAGTTATCTTAAGATTGAGCTATTCAGATACTAGGAATAAATATCAGAAAGGAAAGGTTTCCTATGGCAGGTTACAGCCTTTGATACTCTATTACATATAAGTTATGCCGTACTTACATTAACTCTTCTTTATAAGTAAACTTGAATTCCATAACTTAATGCTTAGTTAACAAGTTGATTTTGGTCATAAATTGCTTAACAGATAAGAACATTGGTTAGATTGTTCTGGAAAGAGTGAACATACAATAGGTGGATTGGACTGAGAACTTGCAGGGTTTGCCAAAGTGATTGGGCAAGTGTGGGCTGTAGGATGGTTAATAGAAGTTTGGGTAGCATGCCAAATATTAACAATAGAGTCGTTTACTGATGTTAGCTTTTTATAAAGCATAAGGTAGCATTCAGGACTATTATTATGACCAGTCAATTATTCAACTATTATAACAAATCAATTATTCAACTTTATATATATATATATATATATATATATATATATATATATATATATATATATATATATATATATATATATATATATATATATATATATATATACTTATGCAAATGACCTTTAGCCTAGTGGTTAAAAGAGATGCATGCGACCCAAGTGGTCGGGAGTTCGAGCCTCGGTGGAGGCGAGTTCGCCACAAGTACCCATTGCTTCAAATATATATATATATATATATATATATATATATATATATATATATATATATATATATATATATATATATATACTTTGAGAAAGAGATTACATGTATATATATATATATATATATATATATATATATATATTTTATATATATATATATATATATATATATATATATATATATATATATATACATGTAATCTCTTTCTCAAAAAAAAAAATATATATATACATGTAATCTCTTTCTCAAAGTAACCAATCAATTATTCAACTTTACACCTTTGTATCCCAAAAGATAAGAAGCGGTTTAAAATAGAATATCCACTAAATCAACAAAACAGTGCAGCGTCCGCGTGGAGTGTTCAACAGAAGCCCCATATATAAGCCCACTGCGTAAGCACTAACGCTTAAGTGCACCGCTTAAGCACTGTCTCTTAAGGCCCTTACGCATAAGCCAACACTACCACATTGTTGTACTGCTACTCTGATGCATTGCTGTGTTGCTGCATAAACCACGCAACCCACATCAGCCGTGCAACAACTCGCATAAAAACGAGCACAAGAAAGTACATGATTCCTACATGTGACATCAAAGCACCACTTTTTGTCCTTCGTTCGAGTTGAAGTTCGAGTTGCTCTCCTAAGGGAAATCCCAAAAATGAGTGACAAAAACAGGATTGTTTCCACTATGTCTTGATCCTTATCCTCTATGAAAACATCCCACCAAGTACATGGGCTACCACATCCCATGTGCACAACTCAATACAAAGAAGACTTTTATATTGAAACACACATTTGGGTTTCTATAATGTTGCCCTATAATTTAGTGTTCAACAAAAGAACCCCAACACTACGTTGCCCATGTGAAACCTTACCAGCAGGGGCGGATCCAGGTGTGGGGTGGGCTGGAGCCCACCCAAAAAAAATTACATTTTTTTCCCATATAAAATTTTATTTTTCTTTTTTTATATTAATTTATCTACTTCCAGTCCACCCAAATTTTTGCCAGCCCACCCCAACTATATTTCTGGATCCGCCCCTGCTTACCAGGCCATAAAAAGTGAATCATGCTAGGCTCTATTGATCATTAACTCGTGACTAAGTTCAACTATCATGTTGCATGTTCCATTGCTTCGATTATTGGTTCCACAAATTGAGCATGTGGATCTTGATTTATGATCATGAACTCTGATATTCTCATCCAGCAGTTCTATACCTTCCCTCAACATCACCTTGCATTCTTTGTATAATAACCTGACATTTGCATAACAATAAATTTATTTACAAATATACATCGATTCTAGGCAAGTATAATACATCTAGTTTATAATTTTTAATTAGGTCCGTGTCGATCACATGATGTGCCTGTTTTCAAATTAGGATTCTGATAAATAATATATGTTTGTGATCGTAGTATAATACATCTTGTTTATATATTTTATGTATTTATTAGTATTAATATCATTATTATATAAATAATCATAATTTAATTAAATAGTATTAGGACTGTAGTATGAGGAGCAAATATAGGTATTACTACTGCGTGCGTGGACAAATATGGGCCACCGCTAAAGATGTGTCACATCTCGTTCTCGGACTACGGCGAGCAGAGTACCTCACAACCATCCTAGGCTGCGTAACATTACGAATACCCCAATATGGGTCGCCTGTAAATTCTAGGATGGAAAATGGAACATATTAACTATTGTAAGATTTTGAAAGATAACATCTATATATACAAACTTCACTATATACAACCCAGAGTCTATCTCCTAAAATATTTAATTTACAATAAAAACATTAAGTAGAGTAGAGTAGACAAAATGAGATATTTTGTTCACATCCTTGATCTTAGTCTTTTGATTATTTACATCATACAGAGGCAAGGATTCACTTGATATTCATTCCTTACCTAGCAAACAAGTACTCGGTCAGCAAAGACATGCAATGCTCTAGTTTAGAGACGAATAAGTTTGAAAATAAAAAGTGGTTTGAATGTAAATCGAACCAAATTAAAAGAATGGAACTTGAAGTTCAAATTTATGGATTAGGATTAGATTTATAATTGGGTTTTAAATTTTACACTTACAAATATCCTTAATGTCCTTGCTTGAAATCGCAACACACAAACAACCATCACTCATATTTATCTATTTGATATGCAATTTAGAGAATAGATTGAGTCAAACACTTGTCTATTTGCTCATCAATAATCCTATTTTCTTGAGATCATGTTGTTTCAGGTTCGACACGATGCTTAGAGTCAAACCCTACATAGGTTGTGGAAAATTAGATGAATTATGTTTAAAAATCAATTCTTGATCGAATTAAGTAATTGAGGATTCTGGTACAGGCAGTGAG
>JANAVB010033167.1:87500-110000 GCA_029216955.1 Iris pallida | reverse complement strand
ATTCGCAACGTTTCTTTGTGGTCACCGATTAGCGACACATTAGCGACGTTTTTGCGACGATGTGGTGACGTCAGATTGTCTGCCACATCAACAATTTAGCGACGTTTTTAGCGACATTTATATGTGTCGCTGCATTTTAGCGATGTATATAAACGTCACTAAGAACGTCGCTAAATCTTAGCGACGTATGTAAACGTCGCTAAATTGGAAAAAAAATAAAAAAATACAGAATCCAGAATACAAAATTCAGAACCCAACAGAAATCCAGAATAAAATACAGAATCCAGAATACCGAAATACACCTGCGTTTGCCGACCCCTTCGATGGAACACTCAATACCGCATGCACAATACATTCCAGAATACACAAAAATATAAAGAACAAATAATATTCTCAACGAATAATATCCTCAACGAACAAAGTCAATAATATCCTCAACGAACAAAGTCAATATCCTCAAATACGTACAAAGTCAATATACTCAACAAACAAAATCAATATCCTCAAATATGTACAAAGTAAAAATATAAAGTAAAAAGTTCGAAAATACAAAAACAAAACTACTGATCGCCTGGAGCCGGAGCTGGAGCCGGAGCTGGAGGAGGAACGCCACCAGATGACTGTCGTCGCAATGCCAGGATCGTCTGATACTCCTTCGGTGACAACAGGTTGACGAGCATGTCCTTCCGTGCACCGCCGGATCTAGACGATGCTCCCAGCATACCCGTAGACGGTCGGTCCGTAGCCATCTCGCGGAACTGCTGCATCTGCTCGACCAACTATTGCGTAGTCTCCTGCGTAGCGCGGGTCATCTGTCGCAGCGTCTCAGTCGTCTCCTCAAGCCTCTCAAAACTTGAGATGAGCGCAGAATCATCCGTATACGGCTGCGGATGCGACTACGATGCCACCATCCCCTGCAACATCTCGTCACACAGAGCTGCGATCTGTGCATCGACACTCTGCTAGTGGAGGAGCGACTACTCAGTCTGGGCGGGGCCGGGCGCATTAGTGGCGGTCGTAGAGGCCTGTAATGCAATGAAGGCACCATAGGAGCCCGTACCATAGTACATACTCCTATGCATGCCACCCACAGCCCTCATCCACAGCTCGTCATCTGACTGAGCTGCAGCGGCTGGGGGCTGCTGGGAAGTGCTAGCACCAGCTCCCTCTGACCGTGTCGGCCCGGCCTCCCTAAGCCTCAAAAACTCGGCCTAGAAATAACATCTATATGAATTCTCTACGTAACTAAAAATTAATATTAATGAACTAGTATTAAGTAAAGCTTCAAAAACTCGGCCTAAAAATAACATCTATATGAATTCTCTACGTAACTAAAAATTAATATTAATGAACTAGCATTAAGTAAAACTTACGTAGGTGTCCCGGGCCTTGTCGTCAACGAACCGCTCCCCCTTCGTGTGCGTGGCGAGGAACAAGGTCACCATATTCGGGTCCTCTTCCGATTCAACTTGTTACGAAATGATTATATAATTTATCAGTTAAGTTGAAAGAAATATATTACTATAAAGTATTATTATACATAAGGCTCAACATAAGGCTCCACATAAGGCTCCACTTGGAATACTAAAGGTACAAGCTCTCCGTGTATGGTCCATTGGTAGTAATTCGGAAGGAAACTCTTTGTGTATAAGTGATACGTCACATCCAATTCTGGTTGAAACTTCATGTTCTGACATTTTGCACACGGACACTTAATGTCCATGCCATCCATGGATTGAGGAAACGCTTTCGCGAATTGGAGGAATTGTTCTACTCCGGCGATGTATTCATCTCGCACACCGCACTTGTCATCTCGAATGCGGTTGTACATCCACGAATGGTCTAGCAGATACATGGATATAGCTATTTCTAGATATCTGTAAATATAAATAAACTTAAAAACTGAAACGAATATACTACATACTACATACAAACATACATATATACCGTGAGCCCCCTTGGGGCCCCACCCCAAGCAGCAAACCCCCCAACCCCACGAGCAGTAAGAAGGTCCTAACCCGACGTACGACCGTGACTCGGGACCATCTATATGAGTATCGGGATCAAGGAAAATAGACGACGATATTAAAAAACCAATAAAACTACTTGCTATAAACATCGGCACTATCGGTGGTTTCGAATCGGAGAATCAGACTTTTCGGTGTCGAAAAACAAATAATTATTACTAAATTATCAGATTTTTCGGCACTATCGGTGCCCCTGATCCAGTCCCCCCGCACCCCTCCCCCCTACACCATCCCTAACCCTAACCCAAACCCTATCCCTAACCCCTCCCCTACCAACCCCCCTCCCCTCTCCAGCCCCCCCTCACCCACCCTGTTCCCCTCTCCCACCAACCACCCCTAACCCTAACCCACCCTAACCCTAACCCTAACCCTAACCCTCCCCTCCCCCCAGCCTCCCTCCTCACCCTCAGCTGCCCTCACCCCCTCCGCCCCTCCACCCATACACACCCACCTCTAACCCGAACCCTAACCCCTCACCTCCCCCCAGCCCTCCTCCTTATCCCCAGCCGCCCTCACCCCCTGCCCCACCCCCAGCTACCCCCCACTGACCACCCAACCACCCGCATCCCCCAAGCCCCTCACCCCCCCATCGGACCATTCCTCACCCCCAACCATCCGGACCCCCCCCCCCGCCCCTCTCCCCGAGCCACCCGCACCCCCCCAACCACCAACAACCAAAATAGAGAGAGAAAGAGAGTGGGGGAGTCACGTACCGGAGAGGGAGGTGAGTCGTCGGAGAGAGTGAGAGTTGCCGGAGAGAGTGAGAGCGCCGGAGAGAGTGAGAGCGCCGGAGGGGAGAAGGAGAGAGAGTGAGAGAGTAAAATCGGGGGGAAATGAATTGTGGGGGGATTTAATTAAAATTTAGCGACGTTCATCCTAACGTCGCTAAATTAGTCGCTATTAGCGATGTCATAGCGACGTTTCGCGACGACTAGCTCATGTAACTAATATACGTCGTTGTCACGTCGCTATGTTCATCGTTAGTAGCGACTATTAGCGATGTTTCACTTAAACGTCGCTAATGTACAAAATTTTGCGACGTTATGCGAACGTCGCTAAATTTACATCGCTAATGGAGCAGATTTTAGTAGTGTCTTTCTAGGGCACCCCCGACCCCTAGCAGCGGTGGCCTCCTCTTTGGGGGTCTCCACCCCACCCCAACCCACCCCCCTACACACATTTGTCCCATCCTCCTCCTTTGCCACCCCTCCTCCCCTGTGACCCAACTCGACCCTCTTTGCGCCCATCCACCCTAATGGATGCGTAATAGGTACCTAAAGGGACACAACATTTGGACGATCAAGTGGAATAATAATATGTCAGTGACATTTAAACATACACTTCGTCTCTGAAGTACTGTGAGGCCGTTCATCTCTCGTAAATTTAATGATGGGTCGGACACAGACTTGTGGCTTATCCGTGGGTGGACCACGGTAGTCTGGAAGAACGGGTGGGCTTGCCGTATGCGACTAACCAAGGCGCTAGGGAGAAGGCCAGCCGGATCATTGAAAATGGAGATTGGAGGACCGGAAATTATCCACGTCTACAGGCGGTGACGCCTTTGACGCCTTTGATCACAACTTGCACTATTGATTCAGAGTTGTGCACTGATAGATGGGTATGGGATTCAGCTACAGATGGAGAGTTCAAGTTCAATGTGGTATATGAAAATATTAGGGAGAAATTTGAAGACTTTGGCTACGCTGATATTATATGGTTGAAGGAGACACCGAGGAAGATGCAACTCAGTCTCTACAAGGTGCTACTTGGGAAATACCCACAAAGGATCGAATAAAGAGATTTAGGGTACAAGTAGATGACCCAAAATACGTACTATGCGGGGTAGAAGCAGAAACAAGTTCGCATATTTTCTTTAGATGTGCATTTTTTTCGAAGTATATGGGACTCTCAAGCTGAAAAACTGGAATTGAGAGTCGGAGAGGAACAAGAGCTAGTGGGTCCGATTGCGAAAATCAAGGGAGCCAGAGGGCAAGGAGGGAGCTGGTTTAGAGAGGCCGAAGTCTGAGTTGCAGCAGCAGTATGGCATGTCTGCAAAGAGCATAACACAAGAATATTTGAGGGAGTCTGTACAAATAACACTGGTCTTATGCATAATATTGAAGGAGATATGAGGAGGGTGGCCATATAGGCTCAACCAACTGTACTAGTTTTTTTTTCATTAATACAATTACCAAGTTCCAATATATATATATATATATATATATATATATATATATATATATACATATGGGTGGAGATTACATGACACATACAATTTGACATCTAAAAAATACGTGATCTCAACCGCACATCAATTGAAATGAATGGTTCATATTTAAATGCATACCAAATTTACATGCATGGAAGTCAAATTTGACATGCGTGCTAATTAATAGTAGGTTGTATTAATTAGTGCGATATTCAATTTGGCATGCATGTTAATCATTACAATTACATTATAAAATCTGAACCACTCATTTCAAATGATGTGCGGTTGATATTGCGTATTTTTTAGATGTCAAATTGTATGTGTCACATGATCCCCACCCTATATATATATATATATATATATATATATATATATATATATATATATATATATATAAAGAAGGTAAGTGGCGAACGCTCACACCGGGAATCGATCTCCTGACCACTCGGGCCGCGTGCCTCATCACTACCACTAGGCTAGAGGGTCATATATATATATATATATATATATATATATATATATATATATATATATATATATATATATATATATATACTTTCCCTCTTTCTAGGGCATCTCCGATCGTTGGCAGCGGCGGCCTCCCATTCTTTGGGGTCCCCCCTCCCTCATCCCCCTTCTTATATGGGATAAGTTTACGGGATAGACCAATTTCTTATGGAGAGGAAAAAACTCAAAAATATTCGGCCTAAATATACGTATTTTCTTTGGAATTTCTTTCTCTTTAAACATTTAAATCTCTTCTCTTAAAAACAAACTTGTCTCTATCTTAAAAAATAAGACTTATCTATCTATTTATTTTTAAACACAGAGAGAGATTATTTTTTTAAAAACAGCGATAGATAATTTTTTTATAAATAGAGATTTTTTTTACGTTTAAAAAATGTATCTCTAGAAATAAAGATACCTTTAAAAATTATATTTCAAGTATTAATTTTAAAGTCAATCTTGATATTGTTGTTGATAATAATTTTGATTTTAACACTAATTTTAATTTTATTGTTAAAGTTAATTTTAGTGTTAATTTTAATGTTAATGTTAAATTTTAATTTTAATTTTAATTTTAAATTTCACTTTTAGTTTATTTTAATATTAATTTTATTCTTAATATTAATCTTAATTTTAATTTAATTATTATATTTTTAATGTTAATGTTATTGTTATTGTTAAAATTAAAATTAATATCAACGATAACATTAACACCGAAAAATTAATATCAGAAATAATATTAAAATTCACATTAATATTAAGATTAACATTAATATTAATACTTTAAAATATAATTTTTAAAGGTATATTTATTTTGAAAGGTAGATTATTTTTAAATATCCATATTTATTTTAAAAAATAAAAAATAAACTTATTTATCTCTATTTTTTAAAAATATAAATAAATCTCTCACTATTTTTTTAAAAAAAGAATTATCTTTAAGATAGAGATATGTTTGTTTTTTAAAGAGAGATTTATTTTTTTTATTTTTTAAGTGAAAGATATTTAGAAGGAAACCGTACGTGCCTTTTTTTTATCTAGTAAGTTATTCCCGTAGGAGAAGCGCTCTCTCTCTCTCTCTTTATATATATATATATTTTTTTCTCTCTTTATATATATATATATATATATATATATATATATATATATATATATATATATATATATATATATATATGTTCGGCGCTCGTAGCGCAAGTGGCACGAGGGGGGATCTCGGCGGGGAGACCAGGGGTCGAGCCCCCTCTCCCACACTAACCTGGATGGGTGGTGTCGACGGGGTTAGTGGGGATGTCTGGACATATAAAAAAATAATTATATATATATATATATATATATATATATATATATATATACACACACGACGGGCTCGATCTGTCGGCAGATCCTTGCGGCCAGTTCACCACTGCGGTTGTCCGACGCATCGTCCACATTCCCACACTCGGTCCCCTCGGTCCTTTCCCGGTATGGGATTCCTCTATCCCGAAGTAATGGAGCATCCTTTTATGGCGTATGCTTCGCGGTAATCTCCCAACTGACGACTGCCTTCAAAACATCGGGTTCTCTCTTGCTTCTTCATGCCATTGTTGCTCTTTCCCAATGTTGGAATCTTTGTCCCATATTTTTCATGAGAGCCCATGTGCGCAATTGGTCTGGTCTCACTTCGAGCGTATTTGTATAGTTGAGAGCAGGGTCGCGTTATTTTAGGAATGCCTCTTTTCTTGGAGCGGGCATGCTGGTGATCTCCAGAAACATTCAGCCACCATCACCATCATCTGGGTGATGCAAAAAAATAGGAACAAGTACCAGTACGAGAGCGTCTCCATTTCTCCTAGCCAACTTATTATAGAATCCGCTCGACACATGCTCAAGGCTAAGAAGGCCACACCCTCCTCTAGCCTATAGGTTTTGTGTTTTTGAGTTGTAGAGTCTTGCTTTCATTTTGGCGGGTTAGCCCCCGTGCGGATGTTCAACCGTCTTTTGGTTCGGGTGTTAGCCCCCGTGCGGTTGTTCAACCATCTTCGAAATAAGTGGTTTCTATGATGCTATTCAGGTGGCTGTCATGGATTCCAAACACATCCTTATTTAGCCATCAATGGAGGTGGATTATCTTACTATACGGTCCAAGCCTACCTGGTTTATTGGTCGGGCGGGCACCTACGTGTGTCTTTAAATGGTCATCGGGGTTTAACTCACACCCAGTTTAGGGGCACGAGCACGTAGGTACATCCAGCCTACTCTGCAGTGTCGACGGTAGAATGTTGTATAGGTCAACTACACTATCTAAATAGTATAACAGATATAAAATATAACCTGTCAACAACATAACTCATCTCCTTACGGAGGAATAATATGACATCGACAAACATATATACTCAATCACATAAATCTAGAGGAAGATAATAGCACAATGAGATATCAAATAATGAAACGACGAAATAGAGTAGTAGCATAAGTCAGGTACACAACACAGAGTCTAGCAGTCTATAACTCAATAATACATATCCTGAATAAATATAACATCTCCAAATATATCAAACTAGCGACAAATCCAGTAAACCTAGCTAGTAGCTAAAGTACTACTGGAGGTGCATACTCAGCAAGCACCGGCTCCAAGGAAAATCTCCTGGGCATGGTCGTCAGTCATCTAAATCTTCTAAAAAATGTTATATAATCAGGATTGGAGCAAAGTACAAACACTAACAGCAGTTTCATTAAATTGACAAGTGATATAAATATACAGTACGTAAATGAGATACATGATGGATAGCAAAACTGAACAATAAGAAATATAGGATAAGCAGGTAATCATATCATGGTAATGTGGACATATAAGAAATCAGGAATATGGTGTATTAGCAGGTAATCAGAATATATCATGTAATCCAAATGGTGCTTTGAGATATTAGTGTTATGTGATCGACTTGGGACAAGATTAGGCTATTCCATATGACCGGCTATGCACAAGTACAAGTAATGGATCAGGCCGACCATACATGGAAAGCTATACACAAGTAATATAAGATCAGGCTACACCCTGCGTGTGGTGAGGGTGAGCTATGCACAAGTAGTTTAGGTATGATCACATAAACTCTAATAACTTCCCAATCCTCCGAATAGTATAATGGATCCAACCATGTCACGTTACGACATGAGACTTATGAAGCAGGGGGCCAATCCACTCCTTAATCGGTGTCTATACATAAATAAGAAAGAATAACACAAGACATCTAGAGGGTCTACCAGAGAAATAATATCTCATGATGGGATCCAAAGTATATTAGTCCGTCTATCTTCCTGTCAGGAATCAAGTAAAACACTACCAATAAATTTATAGAAATTATCAATGTAATGAAAACTATAAGAGAATGTACTCGTCTACGGTCCGGAGCAATAAATGTGAATCGAGACCCAAACTGGAATCACAAAGACCTAAATATGAGATATACATGTTAATTAGTATTTCAATGTGTTAAACATAGATATCCAAGATGAGGTATGCATTCTAGGTCAATTCTAGGTCAAAACTAGGCCTCCGTGGTCAAATTAGGTCAATTTAACTTAAATATTGACTTTTAGGGTCAACTAGTCAACCTTGGTGAAATTGAGTGAAACCTAGATTTCTAGGCCACTACCTTGTCGTACCAAGGTAACCTAAACTATACTAGGCTATCCTAGTCTCTACTTGGTCATTTACTGTCACGCCCCAGAACCAGAATACTAGAGAGTGGGGGCAGACATAGCCAGCTACGTATATTGAAATGAATTCCATCTCGCTATACGGTCACGGCTGTCTAGATACATGAGGGTTTACTACAAGCCAACAGTCTCCTATGGTTATGAACAAGCCTAGTGTCTCAATCACAAGCAAGTAAGTAAATGTTACAAGATGTATGATCATTAAATATACAATAATAAGGCGTCCCAAATATTACATATTCAGCTGATCATGAAGCTAGTCGTTACAAAATGTGAGGACTAGCAAGAGTTTAGTCATACATGATCAACCCTAGGATCTGTCAATCATGTTACAGCCCGTAGGCAGACAGTAAGTAAATACAATCGAGCTAAACAGGTGCTCGTCGGCTAAACGCCTCAAAAGAATATTTTTACAATAAGTGGGAGATCAAAAATAAACCCACTCGTTGCCAGGGTTCCGTCTAGTGGTCACCATCTAGCTGGAAGGTCGGTAGATCCTTTGGAGCTGCTCCAAAATCTGGCCATACAAAACCAGCTGGGTCAGATCCCAGAAAGAGCAAGTGCCACAAAGGAAGCTTCACTTAGGAACTAAAACCAGCAATCAGCACAAGATATAAATAAAAGTAAGAACTGGAAAATAAAGAAAACACATCAGGATGATATACGACGAGATAACCATGGAACTATTCAGATAACCAGGTTACAACCCGTAAACCAAACATGGACCGGGGTTGTAACCCTTCGTCTGAACGGAGCTTGGTTTCTCACCATTTATCGGTAAAATAAATACAAGCATTCTGGTCATTCAATAATCTGGAACAGGATCAGGAAAAGACTAGACTGGTTAGACTCCATCCAATCATTTCACGGCTAAGCAAGAACTACGGCTTGATACTTTAACTAACTAGGGTTGTCACAGGCCTAATTACTAACAAGATGCAGTGAGATTATTCCACAGCCACAAGCCCTGCAGACCATCCAGGTTACCCAGGTTGAAAGATTAGGGTTGAATTCAGGTGGGTACACCGTCCAGGAAACGCATGTACCCTTAAGTGGCTTGAAAGGTGCAACACATGACAGTATGCTGGAAATGTGCCCTACTCGACGACAGGCTACAGATCCCAGGCGCGCCCAGGTAACGGGATTGCCTGTAGCTGGGAAATCTCTTCATGACTAATGTGTTAATCTAGTTATTAACCTTAGTCCATTTCAATAGGTACTCCTGACCGTGGTACTCAGGAGCTCCCTCCCTAGACATGATACAAGACAGGACTGGTTTATTTGTACAAGCACAATCGCCCACGGTGTCCAGGACTAATTATACAGGTCATGTCATGTCAGGTAGCCGTCGCAACAGCTATTTGAGATAATCATGTAAGGTTATCATGCCAAGTGTACTAGTCAGGAGTGCGCCACGATGGGCCACTATCAGGTCATGTCAGGTTACTTATGTCAGGAGTGCACCACTACGGGTCACTATCGTGTCATGTCAGGTATCATTTCCAAACATATTAAACAAATCCATGATTATCAAGTTCACGACAAAAGGCGTAAGGATATAAAATGGACGTAAAATATCTAATAAAATATCAATATACAGGGCTATAGAACAGCCATGCGGCTAAAGCATATGCGACCAGGATGGATCTCATGCGGCTCGAAATGGAACAGCCCATGCGGCTGGATGGTATCAGGCGCATGCGGCTGATAAGGGAAAAGCCCATGCGGCTAAGAAGGAGTTCGGGTCCATGCTGCTGGGAAGTGTTAAAATAGGGGTTCATGCGGCTGGCGGGGAACGGGTCCGCATGCGGCTGGAGGGCAGGAACCTATGCGGCTAGGAGTAGGACTAGCTCCCATGCGGCAAGCAGGAAGGAAGGCTCCATGCGGCCAGGATGAAGGCAGACTCATGCGGCTGACGGGGTAGGGGCACATGCGGCTAGCGGGGAACCAAGCCTATGCGGTCTGCAAGTACTAGAGTTCATGCGGCTCAAGGAGATAGGCGCATATGCGGCTAGCGGGGAACGGGTGTGCATGCGGCTGAAGGACCCGAGTTCATGCGGCTCTCGGGGCAAGATTCATGCGGTCAAGGAAGGCAAATCCTTGCGGCCGGGAACGACGGGCGCACATGCGGCTGACGGCAAGTGGGACCCCATACGGCTAGAAGGAACTGAGGGCTCATGCGGTCAGGTTCAATTCATATTCATGCGGCCAAGGATGGAAGCAGGCTTATGCGGCTAGAACGCAAGGGCCTCATGCGGTTTTAGAAATGAGGCTCAGCCCATGCGGCTAGAAGTCTCATGCGGCTGAATCACTTGCCGCATGGATTGCCATGCGGTCAAGTCAAGCACTGTTCTTCTTCCCTAAATTTCAGAGAAGAAGAACACCATGAACCCAAGCTTCCAAGCTCCATAACTCTATCATCCGGAGCCCAAATTCGAACTTCTATAGGTCAAAATGGGGTAGAACGAGATTCTCTACAACATGGAACCGTCAAAACTAAGAAATAACAAGATTAAATAGATCAAAACCCAAAAAATCCGAAAATGAAATAAACTTAGATCTACAAGAATCCGGCCATGGAAATGAGAAATGTCAAATACTAAAGTGCTTTAGAATATAGTAAAGAAGAGAATGGAGCAATAAAATCAGAGTTCCTCCACGAAGCAAGTTGCACTTGCCTAGACCTCCCTCTTCTCTCTCTGGTAGGTAAGAAGTAATGAGGAAGAAGAAGATGAGATTAATGAAGAGAGAGGAAAGAATGGGCTAATAAATACAAATGGTGGTGGTAGGTAGGGGGTTCACATTGGTTCATATTGAACCAAAGAAAAACCGAGCTAAGCCGAACCAAGCCAAGATACAAGCTAACAGGGAATCATGCAAATACAGAATAAAATACGTACACGTATTCCAGAAATACGTAATACGGACCACAAGCATTACAACTCTACGCACCTTAAAAGAATTCCGTCCTCGGAATTTAATCAAGAGGCTAGAGGAGCAATGCCAAGCTATACTAATAACAAGCAAGCTATACTAGACAATCAATCAATCATGCAAGCAAGAAATCGAAGGCATGAGGCATAAGAAAGACATTATACCTCACGAGTCAAACAAGTCGGGATATCGCGATCGGATATCATCCTCACGCTCCCACGTTGACTCCCCCAAAGAGTGATGACCCCAAGCAACTCGGACTAACTTGATAGTCTTGTTCTTGAGGATCTTCTCTCTCCGGTCTAATATAGATACGGGCCTCTCTTCATACGAAAGGTTGGTACCAACAACCAATTCCGAATGATCTAGGATGTGGCTCGGGTCCGGGATATACCGTCGTAATTGGGATACATGGAACACGTCATGCACCTCGCTTAGCGACGGCAGAAGAGCGAGACGATAAGATACATCTCCTACTCGCTCCAGAATGTCAAACGGTCCTATATACCTAGGACTAAGCTTTTCCCGTACGCCGAAACGAATGACGCCACGGTTAGGCGAAATCCTCAAGAATACATGATTGCCGACCGAAAACTCGAGAGGACGCCGATGAGAATCGGCCCAATGGCGCTGGCGATCTTGGGCAACTCGAAGATGCTCTCGAACTCTTCTGACCACTTCAACTATCTGAGCGATCATTTCCGGACCGAGCATCTGTCTCTCTCCGACATCGTCCCAAGCTAGCGGGGATCTGCACTTTCTTCCATACAATGCGTCGAACGGTGCCATCTGGATACTGGCCTGGAAACTATTGTTGTACGAGAATTTCACCAGGTGCAAGTGATCTTCCCATGAACCACCGAAGTCAAGTGTGCAAGACCGCAACATGTCTTCAAGAGTCTGGATCGTGCGCTCCGACTGACCATCTGTCTGCGGATGATACGCTGAACTGAACTGGAGACGAGTTCCCAAACTCTCCTGCAGGCTAGCCAAAAGTACGACGTAAACCTTGAATCTCTGTCTGAGGTGATACTGACTGGCACTCCGTGTAACCTGACAATCTGCCTGAGGTACATCTCCGCTAGCTGAGCCGTCGACTGACCAACTCTGAACGGGAGGAAGTGAGCTACCTTCGTGAGCCGATCAACTATAACCCAAATAGCATCTCGACCAGCTGGGGATCTAGGTAATCCAGTCACAAAATCCATGGTCACATGCTCCCACTTCCATTCTGGAATCGGCAAGGGCTGAAGAAGTCCAGCCGGTCTCTGATGTTCAGCCTTGACTTGTTGGCAAACCAAACACCGAGAGACAAACCGAGCTATCTCCCGCTTCATGCCATTCCACCAGAAATGTTGACGGATATCACGGTACATCTTCGTACTGCCAGGATGGATGGAATACTGAGAACTGTGTGCCTCTGCCATGATCTCCTGTCTGATATCTCCGCTGGGTACACAAAGACGCTTACCATGTCGAAATGTACCGTTCTCATGAATGCATAGCTCTGGTCTTCGTCCTGTCTCACACTCTGCTCTGAGTTACTGAAGCTTGGAATCTGTTGACTGTGCCATCCGGATCCTCTCGACTATAGTGGATTGAACTTGCATGCTGGCCATCAATGCCACACTGGGAGGGAGAACAACTTCAATACCCATCTTCTGAAGATTTGCTAACAGCTCTGGTTGCGTTATTAGGAAATAAACTCCGGCTCTCCTGCTCAAAGCATCTGCAACAACATTGGCCTTCCCAAGATGATACTGCAAGTTGACATCATAATCCACAAGAAGCTCCAGCCATCTCCTCTGACGCATGTTAAGATCCTTCTGGGTGAAAACATACTTCAGGCTCTTGTGGTCATCTCCACCCTGTCTCCATACAAGTAGTGCCTCCACAACTTAAGTGCAAACACCACTGCTGCCAGCTCCAAGTCATGGGTTGGGTAATTCCTCTCATGATCATAAAGTTGTCGTGACGCATAAGCTATTACCTTCCCATGCTGCATCAAAATACATCCTAAACCTCTGCCCGAAGCATCACAATACACTGAGAATCCTCCGGTCCCATCTGGAAGCATGAGAATAGGAGCTGTTATCAGGCCTCGCTTCAACTGCTCAAAAGAACTCTGGCACTCTGCTGTCCAAGCAAACTGTGCATCCTTGCGAGTCAACTGCGTCAATGGCGCTGATATCCGAGCAAAATCCGAAACAAACCGCCGGTAGTAGCCGGCCAATCCAAGAAAACTACGAACCTCTGCAACTGTGCTGGGCACTGGCCATGACTCAATGGCCACAATCTTCTGGGGATCCACTTCTACTCCTCCTCGAGTGATGATATGACCCAAGTACGAAATGCGATCGAGCCAGAACTCGTATTTACTGAACTTGGCATATAACTGGTGCTCCCTGAGAATCTGAAGAACTATACGGAGATGCTGCTCATGCTCCACCTCACTCTTGCTGTAGACCAAGATGTCATCCAAGAACACAATCACGAACTGATCCAAGTAAGGCATGAAGATGCGATTCATGAGGTCCATGAATACTGCCGGCGCATTGGTTGCTCCAAAAGGCATAACAAGGAACTCCCAATGCCCATATCTCGATCTAAAAGCTGTCTTCGGGATGTCCTGCTCTCTGACTCTGATCTGATGATAACCTGAGCGCAAATCAATCTTCGAGAATACTGAAGCCCCCTTGAGTTGATCAAACAAGTCATCTATCCTCGGAAGAGGGTATCTGTTCTTGATTGTCACTGAGTTCAAGGTACGATAATCAACACATAACCTGGATGTACCATCCTTCTTTTTCACAAGAAGCATCGGGGCTCCCCAAGGCGATCCACTAGCACGAATGAATCCCTTGGCTCGAAGTTCTTCAATCATCTTGTACAAGATCTCCAACTCTGAAGGTGCCATCCTGTAGACTCTCTCTGATACTGGGGCTGTCCCGGGAATCAAGTCTATGGTGAACTCGATCTCCCGCTCCGGTGGCATACCTGGAAGCTCTTTTGGAAAAATATCTGGGAACTCATCCACTATCCTGGGCAACTGCACTGCTGCTACTGCCATCCGCAACACTGGAGGAGAAGGCTCAACTGCTCCTCTGGAAAAGGAAAACTCTGGCTCGCCTGGAATGCTAAAAACAACCCTACCAATATGGCAGTCTATTCTAGCATACTGGTTCCTCAACCAATCCATCCCTAAGACCACATCATAATCGGCCATCGGGAACTCTATCAATCTAGCAGGAAATTCTCTACCACTAACTACGATCCGACACGAGGAAAACACTCTATCTACTCCCACAAGTCCGTTACCAGTAAGTATATTGAGCCTTACTGATAATGACTCGGGCTCCAATCCTACCCGTGTCGCGAATCGTGCAGACATAAAAGAATACGATGCACCAGAATCAAATAAAGCTGAAGCTGGAAAGGAGTTGACGAGAATAGTACCTGCCACTACCTCTCCTGGTGCCAATCCTTCCTCTGCGATCATCACCATAGCCTGACCATGCCCTCGGGGTGCTGGTCCCCTCTGCTGAAATCCTTGCTGCCTATTCTGACTCGAGGCTTGGGCTGGAACATGCTGCTGGGGGTTCTGCTGCTGGAACATCTGGGACTGAGGCGGCAAGGGCCTCGGCAATGGGTACTGCTGCTGCTGCTGGACCGGAGCTGGTCCTCTCACCGAAGAGCTAGAAAGGTTGGATGATGATGAACCACCCCTATTCGGGCAAGATCCAACCCTATGGTCTGGTGCTCCACAAGCCAGACACAATCCTTGCGCCCTGCGACATTTTGCCAGTACTTGGCCTGGCTTCCCACAATGAGAACATCCCACTGCGAAAGACTGCTTCTGCTTCTGCTGCTGCTGAGGGTGCGTCGGAGTTGAATGCTGAACCGACGTCACGGAGGCCGCTCACCTCGGAGCTCCAATAGTCAAAGCCCTGGCTGGGGCTGAAGACTGATTCATCTGGCCGTGAGATCTCTTCCAACCTCTGGTCCTATCCACAATCCTCTGGGAGGTATACTCATGCCTCCGGGCTGCTTTCAAGACCGCATCAAAAGTCTGATGCTCAAACTGCTCTACTGCCAATAAGATCTCCAGGTGAAGCCCCTGCTGGAATCGCTGGGCTCTATCATACTCGGTTGCCACCAAGGTGGGAGCAAACCGACTGAGTCTGGAAAACTCGGCCGCATATCCATCGACCGTCCTGCCTCCTTGCTTCAGATTAGTGAACCGGGTCTGCAGATCATATCGAGCCACGGCATCGAAATACTTGGTCTGGAATCTCTCTCTGAACACCGCCCAAGCAATAGGTGCTGCTAATCCAACGGTCTGAGCTGCCCACCAGCTGCGGGCAAGATCTAACTACTGCAGGCGCACAACTGCCACCTTCTCGTTCTCTGGAGTCCTGGCTGCTTCTAGAACCACCTCTGTGTCCTGAAGCCATGCATCTGCCGCGATAGCATCTTCACTACCGTCGAAGAATGGAGGGTTCAAGCGCTTGAAGCTGTTGGCCGTGCTGTTACCCTGATGACCTCCTCTGGTCAAAGCATCCATCACTGCATGTTGCAAGGCATCTCCACGACGATCTTGAGAAGCTATCAAGGTCCTGACGAGTCCTACTAATGTGCCATCATCAGGTTCGGCAGGCTGAACTGGCTGAACTGGGGGCTCTTCTCCAATAGGCTCGACTCTGGAGGCTACTCCGGAGTGCTGGACTTGATCTCCGGGCTGCTGCTGGTCCGCGGGAGGTGCTCCGCCTTGCTGGCCGGCAGGTCCAGGAATAATGCCGCTGAAGAAGACGACATAGGGAACAATAAGGAAGGACCAGGACAGATCAACGATACAAGCACATGATCAGGACAAGAATCCAGGGATTTAGAAGATACGAGCAGAGATCAAGGACGAATACTGATTGAGACATCTATTCGGTAAACCCTCACATATCTTGATTTACAAGACCTGCATGGGCCACCACTTAAACCATGTCACGCCCCAGAACCATAATACTGGAGAGCGGGGGCAGACATAGCCAGCTACGTATATTGAAATGAATTCCATCTCGCTATACGGTCACGGCTGTCTAGATACATGAGGGTTTACTACAAGCCAACATTCTCCTATGGTCATGAACAAGCCTAGTATCTCAATCACAAGCAAGTAAGTAAATGTTACAAGATGTATAATCATTAAATATACAATAATAAGGCATCATTAAATATACAATAATAAGGCGTCCCAAATATTACATATTCAGCTGATCATGAAGCTAGTCGTTACAAAATGTGAGGACTAGCAAGAGTTTAGTCATACATGATCAACCCTAGGATCTGTCAATCATGTTACAGCCCATAGGCAGACGGTAAGTAAATACAATCGAGCTAAACAGGTGCTCGTCGGCTAAACGCCTCAAAAGAATATTTTTACAATAAGTGGGAGATCAAAAATAAACCCACTCGTTGCCAGGGTTCCGTCTAGTGGTCACCATCTGGCTGGAAGGTTGGTAGATCCTCTGGAGCTGCTCCGAAATCTGGCCATACAAAACCAGCTGGGTCAGATCCCAGAAAGAGCAAGTACCACAAAGGAAGCTTCACTTAGGAACTAAAACCAGCAATCAGCACAAGATATAAATAAAAGTAAGAACTGGAAAATAAAGAAAACACATCAGGATACTAAAGTACTTTAGAATGTAGTAAAGAAGAGAATGAAGTAATAAAATTAGAGTTCCTCCATGAAGCAAGTTGCACTTGCCTAGACCTCCCTCTTCTCTCTCTGGTAGGTAAGAAGTAATGAGGAAGAAGAAGATGAGATTAATGAAGAGAGAGGAAAGAATGGGCTAATAAATACAAATGGTGGTGGTAGGTAGGGGGTTCACATTGGTTCATATTGAACCAAAGAAAAACCGAGCTAAGCCGAACCAAGCCAAGATACAAGCTAACAGGGAATCATGCAAATACAGAATAAAATACGTACACGTATTCCAGAAATACGTAATACGGACCACAAGCATTACATTTACCAAGTCATAGGGTATCTTGGGATACCCTACTCATTTACCCTTACCCTATTCCTAGTTTACCTATGTCAACTTATAGGTAAGGCCCTATGTATATTTACCCTATTCCACATAGGTAAACCATATCTAGTCATTACCTACCCTTGCATTACATTACCTACGTATGATATGACCTAGACCATGCTAATACTCTATTTACCTATCTCACATGTTATTACCTATACTAGGTAATTCTTACTCCTAACTCATATTCTAACTATAGGTAATCCACTCTTACCCTATCACAATTATACCCAAACACTTTTCCATTTCAATGTGATTACCAATACTAGGTAAATCCTTTACCCTAACATATAGTAATTATCTATTTACCCTATGACAGTTTTTTCCTAACACATACACACTTGTGTCAGCACACAATATGGCACACTTGTGTGTGCCACACTCATAGTCACACACATTAACACTCTAACACATGCTACCCCTATACACTACTGTCACTTACCTGTGTGTTGCACATACCATGCATGCAATTATACTAACTGTTGCACACTCTAAACTCCTTTACCCCTTGACACTAGCACCTCTTGTGTGCTACACAAACACACTCTAATGTTGCCACCTTTGTGCAGGTGCACACAGGCTAGGCCTACCTGCAAAGAGGTACAAACCCTGCCCAGGGAAAATCCGCTTACCTAGGTACAACCAGGCCTATGCAGGCCTCTCAAATATGTCATGCACACTGTGCTGTCTGGGCTAAACCTCCTCTCACTGGTATGTTAAGGCCAAGGCAGCCTGCCACTTTGTGGCTCGAACAGGGGGGTGAGTCCCCTGCCTGGGCACCCCACCTACTCATACAGGCCAATGGTCTGCCTAGTGTAGCCAGTGCCTACCCCGTTACTGTACCTGCCACTAGTGTATCTGCAATTGCACACTACACACTCTAACCCTGTACAATCCTTACACCTAATCCCATGCCTAAAGCCACTGCTACAATACTCCACACTCACATACCTGTGCGTACACAGGTAAACACATAGCCTAAGGCCCAATAGGACCCATCCCTATATGTACAGTGAACAACCCCTACTGCCTATGCTGTGGGGTTTAATACCCTTGTTACACAGAGTCCCCTCTATACCTACCACTCCCCTCACAACACACAAGCACACCCCTATCCCTATGCAACTGTTGTTGCCTACCAACTCATAGGAACCTGTTGCCCTCTCTCTCACTCTCATTGACACTCATGTGTGTATGTAACACACACATACACACACACAGACACACACACACACAGTGCTCTCTATCTCACTGTCATATTTGACGGTATCCTTCTCTTGACACTATCACATTCCTGTTCCCCTCTCCTACAAACTCACACATTCACTCTTTCACTCAATAACAGCCACTCCCCTCCCATATACGTATACACACACTATACCACACACAAGCACTCAAAGACACTGATGATAGTATACTGCTAACAGACACTCTCAAATGACACTCTTATACACCTCTATGAGAGTCACACACACCCATACATATAGACCACTTGTACACTTGATACACACTCAAGTACACATATAGGCACACCAACACATAGGTGTATGTACACTACACATACACAATGCACTCTATGCACACATGGACACCACTCTAGTGCATACACACGCACACATACATTTCCACAAGCACTTGGTATACACCATGCTAGTATCGCGTTAAAACTCCGATACTCTTATGATACTTACACCAAACCTTGTCCTAACCATCCCACAACACATGAAAAAAAATCTAAAATGATAATTAGAAGCTAATTAGTGTAGTGTCTAGGTAGTGCAATGTGTCTTGTAAAATAGAACATGTTGTAACAAGTGTAGGAGGAGTAAAACCCCCAAATTGACTTCGTGTCCTACCATATCATGACATAACCTACTCGTATCCATTTGTGAACACATTACTAGCCATACACATCATTCACATGTCCATTTAGCTTATCAAAACAAATAACGAACACTTGGTGTACCATTCTCAAATTTCTCCAAAAATGGCACAAAAAGCCTATGTAAGTTCTACTAACATGGTCATTAGAGCCATGTACCTATAGGTACCCCTAGACCATGGGTGAGTTCCCTAATGATGCCATACAAGAAATAGTATCTAAACTATGAGAAATGACAAGTAGTTTACCTACTGGGAGATGGATACCTATTTTAGCTCCTCCAATGGACACAAGGAGGAAGTTGGATATAAATTCTCAAGCTATTGGCCTCTTTCTCTTGTGCTCCTTGGTCTCCAAGCTTATCACGACCCGCACCCTGTTTAGGGACACGAGCACGTGGGTACGTCCAGCCTACGCCGCAGTATCGACGGTAGAATGCTGTATAGGTCGTCTATAAAATCTAACATCGATAATATATATTTGTACCTGTCATCTCCGTACGGAGGAAAATATATATAACTCAATCAGAAGAATCTAAGGAACATACGCACGAAAAGATAAAGATATGATGGAAATGGAAAAGCTGGAAATAGATGCAAGTCACAGAGTCACAACCAGAAGTTCAGAGTTTAAAACATTATAAAATTTCAAAAATATATATATACTACAACCCAAAATACTAAGCTGGAACGCAGTCCAGTCAAACCTACTAGTCTAAGATCCCTACCGGTGGTGCGTCCTCTAAAGGCATCGGCTCCACTGAATCCAAGTAGTCTGCGTCTACGCCAAACCCGTAGAAGGTCGGGCAATCTGTATCTGAATCCTCTGAAAAACACATTGAAGTTATCCTGTCAGGATATGAGCAAGTACAAACCCTAACAGCAGTTCCATGTGAATTGACAAATTCTATAAGAGACAGTTATAATAAAATACAAGATGAAATATCAAGACTGGAATATAAACATAATATGTAAATCTAGATATCATGTCAGGGTATGAAATACTGGAAATATAGAGCAGTACAGTAATAACTGATGTATAATGTAAACATAAATTGTGCCTTAAGATATTAGAGCGTTATGTGATCGGCTTGGGACTCATGATCAGGCTCTTCCATTTGACCGGCTATGAGTCAGAAAATACAAAAAAATAAGAATCAGGCTGGCCACAATGGAAAGCTATGAGACAAGTAGTAACACAGGTTAGGCTTTACCCTACGTGAGGCGAGGGTAAATGTCCCGTCTCGCTCCCGTAGGAGCGATCGTCCTCACTAAGGCGTGATGCCGTACGGGCCTAGGTTGCGTCCGTGTAAGGCTAAGTCCAGAAATGGCCGATTTGAGCTAGGCCACAGAGTCGCACAGAGTGTCCCCATTTGCAGCAGAAAGTAAATGAACACAAATTAAAGCGAATTTAAACTCTTTATTGATTTTCAAGAAGTTTACAAGCGACACTAGGCCGAGTTTACAAGTCTCTCAAGCCCTCTCTCCCTCTCTCTGAAACATAAATGGTGTGCCAAGTGGCTTATAAGATGGAATGATTCATGGCGATATTCCGATACATTCTGTCCTGTATATGGTGCTTCAGCTCCTTGCAATGCTCCAAGGCTCCAGAGTTAGCTCCGCGCCTTAGCATGTTCTAGGAAAGCTTCGCACCCGACGACATCTCCTACGTCCTGCAAGCAAACTGTGGGGTTATCAGTACATTATTATACACTGGTAGGGAGGTTAGCTCGCCCACAATAATATCATTACCAAACACGTTCTATTTACTTTTGTGCACCGTCTATCATTCATTGTCTTTCTAATCTTTCCTTAGGGTCAGTTTCATGGCATATTTTATGACCTATCTCGTGTTACCGATTTTAATGTGTTGCATGGAAATACATGCACGACTTACACATACTTACCATTCGGCCTTTCCTGTCCAAAGTAAATCAAGTTAGTCAACAATTCATATGTAATAACTTAACGTGATTCTCGTAAGCATTCAGTGTCAAGGGCGTATCCTTGCCTCAGATTCTAGCATGTCATAGACGTATTTTCTAACTCATTTGCATGTAGTACTCTTTATCGTTTGGTGTGTTACATTCAAGCCTGTTCAGAAGGCGCTTCATTGAGTTAACTTAGACTACTTTGTTTTAATGCAAGGACTTGCACGTAGATTACCACCAGCAAAGCCTACTTAATCTATATGTACCGGTCGCTGGTACCACAAGCCAATTTGGACTTACTCTTCTTTGGTAATTTCTTACCTATCATAGCGTGCGGCTGGTACACCTTGATAGTCTTTTGAAATACCCCGTACTTACGTCTCCTGGGTGGCCAAGCTCGCACCCAAGTCGCCCGTAAGCCATTTTGACTCCGTCTAGGCCGGCCATGATCCTCCTTTTGATCATGCTGCAGAATCCCTTATTTCTCCTACCTTCCGTATACGAGGGGATTGTCAACGACCATTTCGTATTATTTGTCATTTTAACTTAACGACTGTCTCTGAGCCGTAGGCTAACCCTTAGCCATAATACATTATCGACCAGGTTGGCAGCAGCGTCCGTGCAACGCGGGTAGCGAGCCCCGTTGCACGTTCCAGTTATACCTGTCGCTAACCATTCCTTCCTTTTTTTCTTATCTTTTATTTATTCTTTCTTTTCTTTCTTTCACTTGTTCGTTCGTTCATTGATTCATTCACATGTTCATTCATTCATTCATTCATTCGTTGATTTATTCATTCACTTATTCGTTCATTCATTCATTCATACATTATACAACTCCTCGTACAGGTGTCGCCTTGACGATCCATCGGTCCCGAAGTCTTCCAATGTTGCTATACTCTACTCGGAATGACTATGTCGGTAGTCTTCCATTTCATTATTGCAAACCATTTATTGTTTTATTGTTGAACGCATAGGGAACTTGAATGTAAGCTTGTGCCTTAGTACGAGCGTGGAGCGCGCTACGAGAGTTCTTATATTTTTCGAGTTCTTTTCCATGTTCTAAACAAGCATACAAGATGAGATTATTCCCTTAGCTAGGTGCGTTGAGTCAGTTATTAGCATGCACGATGTTGTTGCCTAACGATTCTAGCAATAGTGTTCGTATTGTTATGTGTCTAGGATAAGCAAAGACGGGTTCATCGGAGCCACCCACCTTAGCGATGTTC